>VZTF01007679.1:4549259-4939456 GCA_013397755.1 Cnemophilus loriae
GCCGCTCCGCTACCCGGCGCGCCCCCGGCCGCGACCCCCGCCCCGAAGCGCTGGAGGAGACAAACCCGGCGTCCCGGCGGCGGGCTCGGCCCCCTTGTTTGTGGCTCTCAGATCCATCATGGCTTCCCCCTGCCTTTCTGCCTCCCTGCTCCTTGTGTTCCTCCTCCCTGTGGCTGCCCTGTTTATATAGCGCTATTGCCGCTCTCTAATATAGACTCTGCTAGGATGGGAAGGTGCTTTCCAGCCCCACGTCACCGCCTCTCCATTTAAACACCACATCAGCCTTTAAATAGGGAGCGAGCCGCGGAGCGCGGGCTGGGAGGTGCATGCGTCCGCGGCGGAGGCTGGGAGACGGGCGGCTTTTCCCTCGGATCTCCACCGGCCTTTCCCACCGGTTTCTCTTCTCTTCGCGCCGCCCGTCCCCGTCGCCACCGGGCTGCGGAGCGGTGGTGCTTGGCGGGGGCGAGGATGTCTCCTAGCCCGTGTAAATGGGCTTTCCTTTGCTTGTACACATTGCACAAAGACAGTTTTCATCTGCTCCTGCATTTGAATCTGTTTACCTTTTCATTCCTTTTTTTTTCTTTTTTTTTTATTTTTATTTTTTATTTAGCTTGGTTGGTTTTGGTGTGGGGTTTTTTGTTTGTTTAGGGTTTGGGTTTTTTTAGCCCTGGCGCACAGCTCGTACACGTTCTTGTGCTCCTGTAAAGTCTTCAAAGTAGCTTTTCTGCTGCGTGGGGAAAGGAGTGTTTCAACGGTTCTTACTCAGTGTATCAAGAAGAGTTGTGGTATTTGTTTTATGGCGCTTTGCCAATGTCTGACTACAGCAGTCTCCCCAAAATTGCAGTTAATATTCAAGTTTTATGTATGGGTCATGGACTGCAGATGCTATTCAATGATTCATGTGTGTTTCTGGTGCCTAAAGCATACAAATATTTTATTTCAATCCAGGCAGAGCGGTGGTTTTGGAATTCTCACTACTTGGTTTCATTACAGTATTTGGTATACCACAATATATACAAAAGAAAATGCAAAGCATCTTAGTTTTCTTTTCCAAATCTGAAATTTTGCAGACCTGCTTGTGAGTTAGGTTTATGCAATTGCAAGGAAACATCTTTGATTTGAAATTTTTTCAGCTTTTGTGTCAGAAAATTTTAGAAACGTAGTCAGCTGTTACGCAGAGGGCAGTTACTCAGCAGGATGCATATTGAATGTGTGTGATTTGAATCTTAGTTGTCCTTCTGTTTATAAACTTCTTGCTTTGTGTTTTTATTGTAAGAAAAGGATCTATTTCTGTGTAGTGGATTAGAGGTTTTGCTTTTCTCTTTCTTGACCAAGGTAGTACTGAATAGGAAGAAATACATACTTTGAATAATCTCCAGAGTACTTGTAAATATTTTTGACTCAGCAGTTTACCAAGACTTGTTTTCATTCACTGTGTTTCTGTACTGAAAGTTCTTTTGAAAGGTGTCAGTGTTTGGAATAGTAAAAGCCAAGCTTAAAATAAGCCTGCTTCAGATAGGTATGCTTTAGGTTAATTTCCAATTAAGTAGTAAAATCTTACAATTTTGTCAAATTGGGTCTCATTCAGTAGCAGGAAATACACTGCTTACCCACGGTTGCCAAAGATGAGTAGGAACATTTTGAAATGCTGCAACCATGTGACTTTAGGAAGCTGGACTTGGAGCCAGTGTGTCAATGGCATCACGTCAGCATCTGATCAAATCTGGATTGCTAGAAATCTGTTCTCTGTAATAAAGGACAAATATTAGATATTAATAGTTATATATAGTATAAGATTTTACAGGTGATAAAGGTAATTTATTTGTAAAAGTCCACAACAACATAAAAAAAGCTCAAATTGTAATGCTTACAATGTATAGTACATATATGATGTAGATTATGCATGTTACTTTTTTTAAGGCGTATCTTTGATGTAATTGTGACTAGAAGTAGTTACCTTTACAGTGTGCTCTTCTGGCTGCATGTGGCTGGTTTACAGCCATAATTGCACGGCTGGGAGAAAGATTAGCAGTGTTTCAGGGAGAGCTGCAGAAGCAACCAGGAACAAACTGTTGTCAAACGTACAAAGCATGCTGTGGTCTGTCTCTCCATAACGTGTTGGTTATTGGAAACCCAAACTGCTGAAATCCCAAGTGTTGTGATAATAATTACAGAGGATTGCAGTTTTTGTACCCTTGAAGCGGAAGGAATGTAGGAAGTGTAAGCCCCCAAAGGCATGTGGCATTTCTTAAAATAGCTTGCTGGTTGCTCCTGGATTTGGAGTGTGTGTGTAGCAGTGTCACCATACTCAAGAGGTTTTTTTACAAGATGCACAGAGAAAGTAAAACATAATTATTCCCTCATGTTCCTGGAGGGGGAAATAGTAGATTCCAAATCTTTTCTATGTGTTTGTGGTTGTATCTTATAAATCAGGAATTTTAATTGTTCTCTTTAATCTGTAGTAAGTGCTTGGAGTAGTGTTTATTGAAGAGTGATTTGAGTATTTTGCTCTTAAAAGAGCTTGACATTTACAGCAATGTACTCTTTATGAGGGAGACACTAATATAATCCAGATGAAAGCACAATTATTTTAATAGCAATCTTTAAAGTTTCCATTTGTTCTCATTGCTTTCTCTGACTGAATGCAGACACTTACTGGAAAGCACACCTACTGTCCCATCTTTAGACTTATTCAGTAATTGTATTTATTTTTTGAGTAAGCAGTGTATGAAAATAGTTTTGTCATTCAACTCCAGAGTCTTAGATGGCTCGTATAAACAGCTTCAGCATCATATGAATAATGCTTAAAGCTAACACTTAGTGTATGTTGAAAACAATGCAGTGTGCTTTCTTTTAAAGTCTGGAACTTAAGACTGTTTTGTAATTTTACTGGATATGCCTCTTGAGGTAGGAAAAGAGCATTATGTGATACTCTTCAAAATTCCACTGTGAGCGTCTCTTGAAGGCATTGCTGCCCCCAGTGTGGGAGATGTTCCATCTTCCTGGGCTGGATGTTCAGTAGGAGTGTACAAAAGAGAATTTCGACTGGACAGGGTATCTCTGAGTTTTGTGTAAACGTATAGGTAAAATCAGATAGACGCTGTTTCATTATAAGCATGCAAATGTTATGTTCTCTCTTTTCTTTCTCCTAATCACAGAGCCATGAGTGTGTAGTGTATATTACTGTGCGATTAGAATGGTGTCTGAAAATTTTGACCCATTTTGAGATCCGGTGCACAGTGAGGCTCATTCAGAGGGATACGTGCATGTACAGACTGCTGGTGGGCTTGTTAACCCACCCGGTGCTGGGCTCACTGCACCCCTGCAGGACTGTCGCGTTTTGGGGGACTTACCTCTGCTTGCTTGGACTCTTGGAAGTAATGCGGAGGGATCCTGTGTCAGCAACGGCAGAGTGAACGTTTGTGCTCTTAACATGCCTTTCTGAGGTCTGGCTAAGCTAATGCCAGACACTAGAAACCAGTATCTGCTTGAATTTGTTTTTTCTCATACCTACACAGGGAAAAAAGGAAATTCTCAAGCAGACTGTAGGGCTGTAGAGTCAGTTTGTTGAATCTGAATGTTGGTCTCTTTCTCATGGGGCTTTATAGACTCAGACGGCTTTGTGAATAAACCTTACAAAAATACCTGATTGTGGAGACAGGAGGAAGTATCTACTGGTGGAAATTATTAGGGCCTGTTTGTGTAAAAACTGTTTTAGTAGAAAAGTAGACGTAATAGGTAATTTAGGGAGAGGAGGATTAAAGGAGAAAATGCACCGTCCATCCTGCAGGAATTTTGATTGTAATTTGAGGCATACAGGTAGTTCTCTTGACTTGAATAAAATAACTTACATGCTTGAGGTTAAGCGTGTTTATTTGCAGAATGTGGTTTTGGCATCAAGGGACAGATGCTTTTAATATAATAAGGAACAATATATGGAATAGGTTAAGTAGTATTTCTGTGCTAGTTGAATCATATAAGCTTTATGCAATTTGTTTAATTATAGAAATAGTAAGACTTAATAACATTAAGTATAATGTCTTTTTGGTTCTGTTATGAATTAAGTGGAAAAATAATCTTGTTAATGGTGCTTGGTATTTCTGAGTTACTACACAGATTTAAAATACTAGCACTCGAGAGAAGTCTGGCTTTGAAAGTCTGTTTCAATGTTTATAAGCTCAGTTAATGCAGTATTTGAAACCTGGATAAGCGAGCATGCACTATGGTATGTTTTGTTTCTTTTAGAGAAGTTGTGGACGTAGGTGCTGTAAATGTAGTTGTCAAGGATGGGAAACATACTCTGTTACTTGAACCCAGAAGTGTTTTGTGTTGTTTTTATTTTTTTTTTTTAAAGACCAGTAACAAAAGGATGAATGATAACATTTCAGCTACTTGATTTGCAGCAGCATGTTTTAAAGCTAAAATGTGATCAATAACACAGAGTGGTATGTTGGGTTTTGTTGGGGTTTTTTGGTTTATTTTTGCTTATTTTTTTCTTTTTTGAGGGGAGGGGCTGGAGTTGTAAAAAAAATAACTTGAGCATGCCCCAGTGCGGAGTTTTTTTTAAACAGTAAGGACGTAATGCACTAAGCAGCCATCACACTGCTTATTTCCAGGTTCCAAATATGTTCTTTTATTCCCTTGTAATCTTAATGCATTTTCTTAAGTTTTATTTTCCTTTTTTTTTTTTTCCTACATCTAAAAGTAAAAATATTCAGCATCTTTTTTTGTGCTTATTGACCACTCAGATTTTCCCTGGATTAGCTGATCATGTGCTACTAGTCTCCCTACATTATTCTGTAATTTAGGCATAACAATTCTGTAACATGTGAAATACAATTTTTAGCATGTGTGCAACAAATTCAACACTTCTGGAATGCATTAAGCAAATGTCTGTGCATAAAATAAATGCTTCAATGCACTGAGTAAATATGTGTAGTTCTAGCACCTCTGGACTAACTGCTTGTGTTTGGTGCAGATTTCTTGTGTGTGCATTGGAGGCACAGCCTTCCTGGAGTGCCAAACCCACTGCACCGGTACAGGGTGATTGTTTTGTATATATACAATGTATCTGATGTGTGTGGCATCATTCAGGGTTTATTGCTTAAGGGAGTTAAGCAATGGGGCTGAGGAGAATGACGGTTTAGAGAAAGTTGTGTCTACTTTCTGATCACTTTGAAATTGATGTACTCCCAGCCCAAGGAGCAGCCTTGGGCAATGACGTATGTGTGGTTCACAGGCTGCAAGACTGATCAACCGTAATTTACAGTTTGTAATGCTACCTTGCAGTTATTTAGCACAGATATTTAAGCCCAGCCAAAATCCCATTGAGGTTCATACATACAAAAAGAGGTCCAAGCTGTACTGTTTTAAAGGTGCATAGTACAGTTCTTGTGTGGTTCTATGAATTAAATTTTGTGCTTTAATTGATAATGTTAAGTGTTTGCATTCTCTGTTTTAAATTGTGCCTTCATTTTAAAATTCACAAAATGGTTGAAGTTGGAAGTGACCTCTGGAGGTCTTCTTGCAACCTCCTTGCACAGACAGGGCCAACTAGAGCCCAGGATGATGTCCAGATGGCTTTTGAGGAGGTTCCAGAACCTCTATTGGCAACCTAAAGGGAACTGACAATTCACTTTATCTTTGATAGTTTAGGTGTGAAAGCTGTGTAATAATAACGTATTTTTAGTATTTTCCCCATGAAAATTTTGAAATGTAAAGGCATAAGTATGGATTGAAAGCATAAGTGTGTCTAGCCTAATATCCTGTCTTCAGGAGTTTCTAAAAACAAATACGTAAGGAAGAACAGGACATTCACATGAATCCTTCCAGTTTTTGAGCCTTCAGTGTTTTTCAGCTCAAGATCATTCTGAGCCATACTTGGTGCCTGTTGAACTAGTAAGCACTAACAAGTGGTTTTTTTCTGTCTTTAATATACTTTTGAACTTTGAATGTTCTTTAATGCATTTTGCACACATCCAAGCATTTTTGCGTGTTTAGTATCTGCATTTGCAAGCAGAAAACAAATTGACTGAATGGAAAACAATCTCCTTTTCTCTGTTTTAAATTATGCTCCTCATGGCTTGATAACTCTTGTGCTGTAGTTATGTCACAGAAGATCGTGGGCAGTCCCTTCCCTTTTCACCTTGTTTGAGGTGTTCTTCCTGATTTATACCTTCCTGGATATTTCAGTCACTCGGAAACATGCAGTGTATTCTGAAATGCAGTTTTTTGTTGGGGGGAAATCTTATTTTAATGTTAAAATGACAGATTATTTTCAAAAGAGTGCTGACTAGTTACTGGGTTTTTTTTAAAGCCTAAATTGTACAGGTCTGTAATTGAAGATGTCATTAATGATGTCAGAGAAGTTTTTCTGGATGAAGGAGTGGATGAACAAGTTCTCATGGAACTCAAAACAGTAAGTTGAACTTAAAACTTCTTTTTAATAGACCAGTGCAGCAGTTAGTTTCCAAATCTGGCTACTGTTGTTCACAGTAGAAATATGAATTTTTAGTTAATCAAGCACTGTAATCTGCATATCTGTAGCCCCATATCATTTGAATTGCAGTGTTGTATAGACAGATCTGCTCACTTTGTTATTTTACCTAATCTGATAACAGCAGTCATCTGAATGCAGTGTTATTTTGATCCCCAAAACACTGCATCTTTAAAAAAACGGAAAAATATGTTTGTTTTAGAGACACACAGTTCTTAGTGTAGGAAAAATTCTCTGCAGGAAGAATAAAGTGCCTGCGCTGCTTGATGTTTTTGTGTTTCTGAAGAAGAGTTGTGTTATTGGATGCATTGTCAGATTTTCGTGTGTATGGTTTGTTGTTTGCAAAAGTATTGTCATTTGAGGGTTGGTACATAATAAATCTCACTGTATGCATCACACTTGCCTGAAGCTGATTCAGAATTGTTTTACATGGAGTGGGTTTGAACCAGAGGTCCAAAATAAAGGCAGGATGTTAACCTGACCTCTAGTGGGTCTCCTATGGCTTTCTTCAAATTCTTCATGAGTAAAGAAAAGCCCTTCAAAGGGGAAGGGAAAAAGCAGGGGAAAAACAAGGCAAAACAAAAGAGCAAAAAGAAAGGAAACTGGGAAAGTAGGTGACTTTTTGTCTCATCTTCTTCGGTGAGCGTGGTGTCCCACATTCGCTATATTTTTGAAGTACTAAAAAATGGATGGAGTGGGAAACAAATTTTGAATTGGACTGGACAGAAACAGGTGAAGACTTTCCCCGTGAGACGGTGACCTATCTTGGTGGAAACACAGTGAGCGCTATAAAAAAAGTGCCTTGGTATTTGTGTCACACATGCGTTCTGCAAACGATGTCAGAAAAAATTAATGAGGAAAGAGACAAGAAGGAAAAAGGAGTATTGAAGAGGAAGGGTTTTGAGTATTGAAGAGCAGGTTTTGAAATCAAGCAACCTAGGTGCCTGTAGTCTTTTTGACTCTGATATATTACAGAATACTCATGTCGCTGTTTTTACAAGAGCTGCTTTTTTGCATCTGTGTCTGTCCTTTGGAGACATGTCAGCTGACGTAAAGAACCGTGGGGGCTGGAGAAGCTCAATTTGATATTGTGGTAGAAACTATATAAATTATCCTAGAGAGGCATTATCTTAGGTATACTGGTAGCTTCTGTTGAAACATGTTAGGAGGCAGTAGTCTTTAAGCAACTTTTATTGAGGAGTTCCAAGAAGAAATGGCTTGAGGAAAGCTGTAATAAAGAATTATTTTTGTGATTAAAGAGGTAAGAAAGAAAGAATATAAGGAAATGGAAAACTTGAAGTCTTAATTAAAGTTACCAGTTTATCTGAATTCATGCTTCTATTGGGGTTAGTGTGAATCTTCCACACTTGGAAGAAAGAAAGAATGTTAAAGCTTAATCTTGGACTGACAAAGGGATATTTAATTCCTTTTCTTAAATCTGTGGAGTTACCTTTGTCTATATCTGCCTTAAGAATTTTTGTGGTTTTTTGCACAAAATAAACAGTGAAAACAAACTCAATTTTGGAGTACTGTCATTATATTGTTACAAATCCCATTGAATAAAAGTTCTCACAGATACTTCTCTTTCTTTTTCCAAACTAGCTGTGGGAGAACAAGCTGATGCAGTCTAAGGCTGTAGATGGCTTCCATTCAGAAGAGCAGCAGCTTTTATTGCAGGTGCAACAACAGCAACAGCAGCAGCAGCAACAGCAGCATCATCACCACCACCATCACACACCTCAGCCACAGCAGACTGTGCAGCAGCAGTCTCAGCCACAACAGGTCCTTATTCCAGCATCTCAGCAAGGTCAGACTTAATCTCTGAACACTCTGGCAAAAGACTCTGAAGTTAGTGCAGCTCCTTAGCATATTCTGAATGTAGGGCAGGATACTTGTCTCATGGTTAACTTTTTGTCTTTCTTCTTGGCCTCTATTCAGTAGGTCCAGATAGCTGTCTTGGTGAAAAGTGTTTTGGTATTTGTTCTAAGTAATATTCTTTACAAGATTTTGAAAAAGCTGAATTCTTCTCTTGGTCTCCTATAACATAACATGCTTTCAGAATGCACGATTTTCAAAATTCTGTTAGCAGCTCTAAGTTCAAGCCAATAAGCAGTTGACGGTTTAGTCACGAGGTGGTAATGTCATTAGGAGCAAATTACTTCAGGAAACCATTATTGGTTAGCATAACTCAATGCTAGGACATGAAAAATACTTGTATAATAGTCTAAGTATATGTAGGTGTTTTTTTGGTCTTAAAAGATTGCACACTGTGTAGATGTGGATGTATAAGGTGTATTTTAGCTAGGCATAACAGTATTGTTTCTTGTAATTACTGTCTTGTGTATTCATTAATAATTTAATGAAAATTCTTTTCAGCAATTATAATTTCATTTGAAAACTGAGGTAAATTCTTCTGGATTTTACTGCATATATGCTGAGGAAACATACCTGCCACCTATGAAAGGCTTGATTGAGTTTTCAGTGTATTAAATTTGTGACATAAAATATTTATTTGTGGTAGTCACAGACTTCAGTCTTGTCAGATTTCGTGGATCAGAGAACCTGTCTTGTCCTAGGCGCAAAAGATAGATCTGAGTTGATATCCCTCCCTGTCTCGCTCCAAAACTCAACCACCATATATTCAACACAGTGGAGAGCTAATGTGACTAGTTTTTCCATGATGTCTTTTTGGGGTTTTTTTGTGGTTGGTTTGGGGCACTTTTTTGAGGGGGAAGGAAAGAGGGGCGTTGGTTGCTTGTTTTCTCCTTACCGTACATTTTATTTTGGCTAGACATAAATGAGTTTAGTGTGTTGGGATAAAATTAATTTTGAGATGAAAGCCTCTCGATAAACACGGCGGCTGCGAAGGCTCGGGGCCTCCGCGGGGGCGGCCGCTCAGCGCGCCCTCTGGCGGCCCCTTGGCGGAGCAGCCGCGGCTCCACTGCGCTGGAACATGGAGGTTGCTCCCTGCACTCCCGGGGTAGGCAAGATCCTGCCCATGGTAACACGCTTAAAGCTAATTTACTGTTGCCCAGTGTTGTGGCTTACGACCAAATGACAGCACGGAGACTAAATGGAATCAGGATATCAAAGCGCTTCCGTCACAGAGATGCAGTTCTGTGAATTACTTGGCTTCCCAGTTCCGTGGTGGAGATGCTATAGTAGTTCTTCACATGATCTGGTGCAGTCCCAGGGAGGGATCAGGATGATCGACTGGTGATCCCTACTGTCCTTTCTGTGGTCCTGGCACAGGTTCACAAGATTTCTTTAATCTTTTGCCCTCCTTCATTTCCCTGAAAGCTGGAGATGCCCTCATATCTCTGTACAAGGTTGTGAGGCTTCCTACCCTAAAATCTTTCCCAGAAACTCGTATTCCTAATATTCTTAAGTGTTGTTTGTTTAAAGGATTGGATGGAGACTAGTTTGTCAAGGATTAATTCATTCAAATTGCTCTGTCACTTTCAAGTTTACTGTCACTGATAATAGCAGTGGCAGCCTGCTTGTTCCATAGACTTGGACACCTGCACTTCCAGATGATCGACAGGTTGTTGGCATAGTTCAGCTGTCTCTTTCTTTTAGCACTCCAAAACTGCTTTGTTGTGTGGGAGTGGTGGTTTATCACATTTCATCTGCTTCTTCTGCATTAGAAAGACAGTGAAGATCATGAACTTATAGCTGTGCTGACTGCACACAGCTCAGGCTAACTGCAGCATCCTGTTACTCTTCATCTTGGAAGAATCTTTTCTTAAGTCTGTTTTAAAAGTTAACTATTTTCATTTTTGAAGAACTCTGATACTGGACATCATCAATTTTATCAACATTTCACTAATACCTTTAATTTCAGAAATACATTTTCAATCCTGCTTTACCTAGATTCAGAATAGGTAACTGAAGCCCTTGAAATAAGATCTGTAAAGGCAAAGTAGTCATATCACGCCTCAGAGCTGCTGTTGAATATTGTCTTAGAGAGTAAAACTTACTAAGACGAGAGACTCATTAGTATTGGTTTTTGTGATGAAGCTGAGCTGATGTTTGGGTGATATTCTTTCTAAGTTACTCTGGCTTGGATGTTATTTTGAGCAGATTGTGTATTTTTCTTTAAATGCTGTTTTTTTGTTTCTAGCACCTCAGCAGCAGGTTATTGTGCCAGATTCCAAGCTGATACCACATATGAATGCATCAGGCATGGTAAGAGAAGGAGAAGTTTATACAGGCTTACACTGTCATTATGTAAATTGTTTTGATTAAATAGTAAATACAAAATTGGTATTAGTCATCAGACATTGCTTAAAAGTAGTTTAGGACACACTGGTGAAGCTGTCCGCCATCTTTCTGAGTTTTGCTGCTGCACTTACAATCTAGGAACAGTAATCTGTAACTTCAGTTCTGATAACAAATCTAGGACTTACCTTCATCCTCTGCTTAAATATGTTTAACCAAAACTTTTTTTAAATTAGAAATTGGAGTACTGCTGGTATGAATCTACGTGATGATATACTCATATACCAATACACCACCATTAGCTGATGCAAGCATAATGTGTTTGCTAGATGCAGAAAAAAGCATTAAATGTGCTGATACTTAAGTTTATGTTGAATGAAAGATGATTTAATATTTCATATAGATCTTTCCTGGTCACATTAATTCCATTCACTAACTACATAACAGCGTATAGAACTGAGTGGTCATTCACAGTTTTCTTGCACTCTGTATCTCTAGAAGTTAATATTGCTTATCTTATCTTACTTTAAAGGCCCTGGCTTAATTTAAAGAAAAATAACGTGTTTGCAAAGCCTTGAGGACAGCCCCTAATATAAGTTAAATATGTGTATTATGACCAGAATTCATTACCTTCTTACCACTTCTATGGTAAAAGCCCATGAAGCAAAGTTTCATAATGCAACAAGTTTTGAAGCTGGAACAGCCTTCTCTTAGCTTTTACTGCTCAATTACCTGCTAATCTTGCTACAGAAAAGGGCCTGAACTTCGTTACTTGAATAGTATGATTTACCCACAAGCCAAGAGCACATAAACATTCACCTTTTTCTTATGGTTGGCAACCATTTCAATGGGATTTGTAACTTTACAAGTCCAACAGTTAAGTTGTTTTTGTCCTGTCTCAGTTATCTCAGGGTATAGAAAAAATGAGTATGCCAAGCTATTTAAAATCCACTGCTGTCAAAATGCTGATGAATTGTATACCACAGAGAACTACTGTTCAGCAAAGAGTTACAATCAATATGGAAATATTGTTTGTGTTTATTACAAAACATTTAAGTTGATATAAAAGAGTGGATCTGACAGACTTTGAGTATTTTGGAAAGCAGAGAGTAGAGAGAGTTCATTCATTCATCTGCCTTTGTCTGGGATGTGAGGATGCATACAAGCATGTTTTAGTTTCGTGTGGTGATCTCTAATCTTGGCAGATGTAACTGTTATATTGGCTAGACAGTATGGGGAGATCCTGTTTCTTCTAAACAGGAAATACGCACTCTACCCAGTAATGAAGTTTAAATGCTTTCAGTAACAAAGAGTAATTGGCCATGGTTCCCTTATAGTAGGGGAAGGGAGGCTTTTCCACAGGCAGCTGAAGTTGGACCCTTGCAATGGAGAGGCCTCTAGAGCTAAAGTCCATCATCTTCTGCAAGTTAAGGGCTTAATACAGATTTTTGTGTTTGGAGCTCCCACAATTGTGTTGGAATTCAGTTTCCTTGCAGGTTCGAATCATTACTCATTGATAGTTCCACTTTCTCTTCGAACCAGCTGTCTTGAGAGAAAAAAATCAGTCATTCTGTGAGCAGTCAGTACACAGTATGCGTAGATTCACTCAAAGGAGCTGTGTGGTGTGGGACTTGAAATGCAAATCACTTACAGAATGAAGACGAGTGCAAACCTGATTACTATGCCTTCTGAAAACAAGACAGGCGAGCATAATCATTGCTTCAGTACCTTATGTTTCTTCAGATTTGTAGGCCCGTAGCCTTAGCTGCTCTGAAAAAGCGTAGCTAAAGTTGCCACATGAGCAATGCAGTGTTGTGCTGTATTAGTAGATCAGCAGAGAAGGCAGAGGTTTATCTGCTGAGCTTTCAGATAAACCGAGAAACCACATGGAGTTACATTAGGGTGTGATATTTAGTGATTTTGCTTCAGTCTTCTTCCTATTAAAGGAGGAAAATAAAATAATTTTTTTATGTAGTATAATGTACAGTTGAAATGCCTTCATTTCAGTAGCTGCAGGAACTTGTGTGCAAACACTGTAAACAGCAATAAAAAGTTATGTATGTTCCGGCAGCATGTTGTGAGATGAAACGCTGTCAGTATTGCGTTTGTGGTTAAAAAGCTTTTCTTGTATTTCAGAGTGCTGCAGCCACTGCAGCTACATTGGCTCTCCCCGCTGGTGTTACTCCAGTTCAGCAGATACTTACAAATTCAGGTGAGTCTCTTAACATTGAGAACAAACTATAGTTTTAAGGGGGTTTAAGAGGGAAACATTCTGGGCCTTATTTCTTGTTATTTACTGCTAAAAAGCAGGATCTGGAAATCCGCCTTTACAAGGCAGTGCAATCTCCTTACTTGATTCCTGCACTTTTTGCTCACTTTCTTATGAACCTTGTGGTTCTGTCCTAACGGTGTTGTAGGTTGGAATTGGTATACATTTTCCCCACTTAGAGAAGTTCTAGAAACATAAGGATTGAGGTTGCTGTCTTTCCCCTTTGTGTATTTCTGAGCTTTGTGATGCATGATCTGAGCTCAGGTACTGTGGATATAAAAGGTGGATATAAAAGCAGGATCACTTCTGTGATTTCAGAGGAGTAATAGCTTAAGGTTTTTCGTGCCTGCTAAGCATGCAAGGGGAATGTCTAACTTTGCTAGCAATGCTAACTTTATTTCATATTTATAGTTTTTAAATACTGTTACGCCATGCATTTAGAATACAGTTGTTACTTTGATGAGCAGCGTATCTGGTATTTCATGTCCTTTCATATTATGTTGATTTTATAAACCTGATTATAGATCTGTACTGCACAGAAAGTAAAGAAAAGCCTGAGAAATCTCATTTTCTAGATCTAATTGCTGCTTTTGACAGAGTAGTTCACCTATGCTCAGAATCACCTGGGACTTAACCCTCCTGTTTTAAGCTCTGTTTAACGGTATATAGTTGAAGTAAAATTTGAATGTGCAGCTGTTCTAAAAATCAAAATCTTCCCGGTTTTAAGGAAGCACATCTATGTTTCTTATGGCACAGAATAATCTGAAGCGCACATTTGTTACTTGTGTAGTAATACTTTAGTTTTGAATATTTATAGTAATTTCTTAGACTGTGGTTGGGGTGGTCCCTTCTTTCAGATAGGTTTATCTGTTTCAGAAAATTAGGGCTTTGCATTTTGCTGTGGAGGGAGAACAGGAAATCCATCTCTGAGGGATATGTATAAAGTTCAGGATTATCTAATTTAATTTCTTCTCTCTTCTTACTACACCTTTCTGATGAGAAACGTAAAAAACTAATGTTGGAATATATCTTAGCTCTTGCTTTTCAGAATTGCAGGCTATTTCTGAGTGTATTTGTGTCTTGGACGTATTTTGTTAAGTGATGAAGGGTATAAAATGGTAAAGCTAAAGGATAACAAAAGAAGCTCAAGTACAGGCATTGTGGGAACAGGAAGGAGAGGTGGACAAAAAGTATAAGGATAGATTGTTTTTTTCCAAAAAACACCTGCAAATAATACTACAAAGAAAGTTATGGACAGAGGAATTCTTTGCAATGTGGCAATCAGAAGGGAAAAATTCTGAGGAAAGGTCATCATTTCACAGAACCCTGGAAATATCATGGTGTTAGCAGTGGATAGAATTTTTATATTCTGAATATCTGTACTTCTGTTTTGGTTTACGATAATTTGTCTTTCCAGCTGTAAAATCTATCTTGTAAAACAGGAAGTATGCTCATAAGTGGGAGCTATTATTTAAAATACTGTGCTGTGTTAAAGGATTAGTCTGTGGCCTGCAAAAGTAAATATATTTTTGGATTGCATACCTCATGATCATATTTAGATGGTAAACAACCCTATTCTTTGTTTCTGGCACAGCTTCAATTGCATGATATCTTTTCACTGATGAAAGTGAATCATTTTTGTATTTCTCTCTTTTAATTGCCATTGGTATTCTTCCAGGAAACAAGCTTCTAAACTATGATGATTTTAAAAGTGAACTTATACCTTTGATTAATTTGATACTTATTTTGCTACAGGCCAGATCCTCCAAGTAGTTAGAACTGCAAATGGAGCTCAGTATATTATTCAACCACAGCAGCCAGTGGTTCTACAGCAGCAGGTTATACCACAAATGCAGCCTGGTGGAGTACAAGCACCTGTTATTCAGCAGGTAAAGGAAATTTTTTGAATAGGTACTCTTGGAAGGAAAGAACCTGATAGTAATTGCTAAGGAGGCTTGCATTTTTGTGAGCAAGTTGGATTAGAACACAAACTCAGAAACAGTACAATTGTAAAAAAGAGAAAGTTTTGTCAAGTGTGGCGGGGTTTTTTTTGGTTATGTTTTTGTGGTGGGTTTTTTTTTTTGGTTTTTTTTTAATGAACAGTCTTGAAATGTTGTTACCTTTATTCTTGCCAGATACTGACTGGCTGCAGTTTAAAATTTCTTTTGTGCATCTCCTGATGACAGTTATATTATGTGCATAATCCTAGTCTACATACTTGTAAATTAATTGAAATGATTCTGAGTCACATAACACGCAGAACAAAATACCTAAAACTGACACTCCTTGGTTATTTTAGTAGTCAATACAGTATATTTTAGAAAGATTTTTGTTCATCTACGAGGTCAACTGTGTGTCCAGACAGTGTTAGCATAGTCATGTTGTCATAGTGGCATAGTTCCACAGTTTAAGCGTGACTAACAATTTGTAAAGAGTTTATTTTTTTTTTATAAGGAAGATTTTTTAAAATAATCTTTTACTTGAATTAAAACATTTCAGTGCTGTGTTTGGAACTCAGGTGTGATGGTAGTGCTCATGTTTTAGAATGGATAGACTTCTAAAATTTTTTCTTAAATTTAGCAATGCAAAATGCAGGAAATGAACACCAAGTAGTGCAAGAAGGTATGTGATTAAAATTAAAATTATGTACCTGATGTAGGTGGAATATTTGTAACTCTCCTGTAATTAGTTCAAGTCAGATTGATATGCTTTAATTGTTTTCTTTGAGTCTGTGATGTGGTAGTCTGTCATGTTAGCAGCCACAGTACTTACAATGATATTCCATCAGGTTTTGGCTCCTCTCCCTGGAGGGATTTCCCAGCAGACAGGAGTGATTATTCAGCCTCAGCAGATCCTGTTTACAGGAAATAAAACTCAAGTTATACCTACAACAGTGGCTGCCCCTACACCAGCTCAAGCACAGCTTCCTGCAGCTGGTCAGCAGCAGCCACAGCAACAACAGGCACAACCACAAGCACCACTTGTTCTCCAAGTTGATGGAACAGGGGACACATCATCTGAAGAAGAAGATGATGAGGAAGAAGAGTATGATGATGATGAAGAGGAAGAGAAAGAAAAAGATGGGGGTGAAGATGGCCAAGTTGAAGAGGTAAAATTAATGTTATGGTTGTGTTTCAATTCAATTTTTTGTTGGTATTTCAAAGAAAACTATCTATTTCAAATAATACTGTATTTCAGTAATTTTGAGAATATAACTTTTACCCTTGTACTTCAGATTCTTTATTTCCAATACTGAAGTTTCGGAAATGGTGTGTATTAGCAAAGCACCTAGAAATGCAGCTGAGGAGGGTGTGGGAGACACAGCAAAAACTAGCTGTGACCCAGTGCCATGTAAAAAACTTCAACAGGAATATTTTTGATGTTATGGAGAGGTCAGTCATGAAATTGTGTAACCTTCACGAGCAAACAGAAATGGTCGACTCCACTTGAGACCAAGTGCGTACAAAAGCAGGGTATTAAGATTGACCAGAAGGAGAGCAGTATTTGGTTCACTGACAGCACCAACAGATGGGGTCTACCTGTATCTCATTGGCTATTCTATTGCTTTCTGTTACACAGGAACAAGCTTGAGAGTTCAAATTTGATTATAAAGCATCTTCTAGAAACACATCTGACCTTGATTTAATAAAATAAGGAGACAGGAGCAGGAGTGAGTTGTTGCATTCTTAATAGTATGTGCTTAATTTGACTTCGAGTTGGCTTGGTTTTCAGCCAGTGGTTCTTACTGAGTTTTGGTGTGTTGCACCAAAAAGCCCCACAAGAATAAGAAACTGTATAAAATGGGTAGAGGGTGGGAAAATACTACTAAGTTAAAAGTACTGATACTTAGTCTCAGACAGGAAGCTTGGTACTCCCTAAATCTGTCCCTAAAATGTATTCTGAACTGCCAGATTGCTTCCAAACTTCTCTACAGCCTTTCCAGTTGCTTTAGATTCCATTTAAAATGCCAGTATGAACAGCATTTCACAGTCCGTATCACCCATGCAAGATATGCAGGTAAAACTTAAATATATAACTTATATAATAATCAGATTTTCTGTAGTGCATTTACAGTGGTGTCTTAAGACTATTTTTCTGTCACAAGTTACAGGTTGGGTTCACATCACTTTTCCATTATATCATTCAACACTGATGTCAGTTTGAATGTTTTAATAGTTGCCTTATTAAGTATAGGTCATCACTCTGAAATATTAAGTGTTCCTGGACCTTAATGCTAGCGTTAGGAGGGAATTTTTTATATGCCAAGATTTCATTATCAGCATGTCAGAAATCTTTTAGTTTTGGCTTCCTTTGCTCCTCAGCAGCTACTTTGAGTGGACCACTTCCTTAAAGATTTTGAGCTCAGTTAAACATAGCATTACTTTGAATTCAATTAGGACCTCTAGTACACTTTCTTCTCTCACTAGCATCTCCTCCATTTAGCTTATATATTTGGGAGTATATTTGTTGTCTTGTGTTCATTAGTGGTTGTTTTAGTTGTTGAAGTGTTTGTTATTCATGTAAGAGTGTCTGTGTTGAGGTTTGTTTTCAGTTTTGGTACATCAAATATGAATAAGGCATGGAGTTTTATTTTTATGGTCACATCGCTCTTTATGAGTCTTTAAAAATACAGCTCCATGGCTTATTTAAGTTTGATGTCACCTTTCCACTGCTTAGATGCTTTACGAAAATGAAAACCTGCATACTTTTGTATGAACATTTACAGTGAAGGAGCAAGAGTGGAATAGTTGTGGTGACAAAAGGTTCAGTGCTCAGAATCTGGCCTGGACACTGAAGTTCCAGGCTAAAATTCATAAGGCTGTCTTCTCCGGATGGAGGGTAGGAAGCATCAGCACTCTGTTGGAAAGCCTAATATTCCCCACCTCAACTGCATTTTGGGTCTTGTAGTTCATAGACAATGCTGTAGCCTCATGTTAATAATCACAGTAACGGTTCTAATCTTGCCAACCATCATAACTTTTTGCATGTGTTTCTTTCAGGAGCCTCTGAACAGTGAAGATGATGTGAGTGATGAGGAAGGACAAGAACTGTTCGATACAGAAAATGTTGTTGTGTGCCAGTATGATAAGGTAAATCTCTACAGAAAACAATCCAAGAGTTTTACTTTCTGTGTTCTTCTTACCAAATCATAATTTTTAAGTAGTATCTTTGTGACTGATAAGTACAGGTAGATCTGTACAGACTATGATGTAAATGGAAATATAAGAATTACCTATTGTTTTTAAAACAGGTTTGTGTACCATGTTTGTACTAAACTTGGTAATGGGTAAAGCTTAGAAAAATTTGGCTGCATTTTATTTTTCTTCGTTGTGTCTTTTTGTGCCCGTTAACAAAAGGACAGTCTTCTGGGATCAGGAGAGGTGAGCTGTTGTAAGTTTGTACATTTATTGCGGCTATGAACAGGAAAAGTAGTCATCAGGATTTAGACTTATGGAAAACTGTTCCATGATCACTAAAAGTATCTTTTCTGGACGATAGGATAGTAACCAGAGGAGAATGCTCTTTCTGTGCTATGCATTGTGCTAAACGAAATGGCAGTGTAGAATGCTTGTGCTTGTTTCGCATTAAATTCTGCTAACTGTGTTGCAAGAATTTAGTCATTGCCAGGAATCATGTTTTCCCTGAAATATGCAAGGATTCATCTGTGCTGGTATCTTTTTAAATGTGTCTAGATACCAGAACCTTTTGGCTGAGGTAGTACACAGGTTATTTGATGTGGATTTTTTTTCTTTTCCTGTACTCAATTAATTGGACTACAATGAATAGGGATCCTTTTTAAAGCAGAAAAAAAAAAAGCTGTAAGCTTGTTGAGTGAAAGCTCCTGTGTTGCTGTGTTAGCTAGTCTTCAGTTATACCCAGACTCTGCTTAGACTTGCTGTCAGATTCGTCTCAGAATTTGAGATAAAGTGGTATCAGTATCTACGTCCCAGCCATCTGCCTCCTCCAGACTGTAATCCAAAACTGTGTTGAGGCAATTTGTAAGGAATAGTGAGGGACCTCAGAACAGCAGTCAGAAAAGCTTATTGAGAGCTGCTGAAGCTGAGCAACAGGAACTACTGTGAAATCCTCACCCTCTTAAAAGTTAAGAATGGGAACTTGGTAGGGAACAGTGTCCATCATTAACTTCCAGTGCCACATGCTCTGAAAGGACTTCATCTCTTTTCAAGCAATCATTATTCAGTTTGCCTCTAAAATACGTAAGATCAGCTTGGATCTGAGCAGTTCCCTCCTTCCCAATGTCCTGCAGCAGCTGATGGAACTGAGACAAGAACAGACAGGTAGCAATGCTCATGTAGAGCTTTTTACCATCCTTCTATGAACTGTCTCTTGAGGAAGAGACAGTGGCTTCTTCTCAAATGGCCAACGGAGGGTTTTTTCCTCTACTTGATAGAAATCAATGTGATTATTTTTGAATCCTTGAAAACTTTGCCTTACGACAAGAAGTTTCATAAATGTATTGTGTGATGTGTGGAGGATCACCTTGCTTTTAAACCCTTTAGTTTCATATGATACGTCTTAGTTCCGAAGAGTCTTTTCTTTTTTGGTTTCTTGGTGCTGTTTATGATATTGCAGACCATCATAACCCTCCTCAGTCATATCTTTGAAATCAGAGCAGTACTTTGCTGCTATTTGTACAGCTGTTCAAACATTTGATTGCTCTTACTTTCATTCTCCAGATCTGTTTTATTTTTCTGTATCTTACTTGTAAGGATAGATAAGGTTTAGGGAGGAACACAGGTAACACTTCAATTTATTTACGGGTCTAGCAGTGTTCTGCAGTGTTCTGCTTTTGGCGCCGCTGAACACAGAGCTGATATTCTCATGGCAGAGTCTTAGAACATTGGAATCTCATTCCTGACTTGTAGTTATTGATTCAAACCCACCACTTTTATTGTCCATATAAATTGAAATTGATTTTTTCCCATTGTTACTATCTTCATATGCCTTGAATGCCACCATTGTTTTGTTGCACAATGAGTTAGGGCAGTAACATTGTTCTGCAGCTCTTCAGTAACTGTTTTTTTGTATCACCACTACATTTTGTCATTTTTCAGATCCTTAGTGAGCTCTTAAACTGTGTAGATTCCAACCAGCACAAATCTTTGCTGGAATGAACTCATTTTGCTGTAAGAACTGTGTTTTTACCTTTTTTTCCCCCATCTTTATTCGGTTGTTTTTTCATCTGAGGACCTTCTTTCTAACCTTATGGCAGCTGAAATGCTTCTGATGAGGGATTTTTGTGGAATGCAATTCAGTAGGGCAAGTAGTGTATATAAGCCAGGCCTGACCAAGCAGTACTACAAATAATTAATAGCGTAATATGGTCATAGTGGTTTTAGTGCTACGTTACTGGTTCTACAGCACTAATGGTAGATGGTGAGGCTTCCTATGCTTGATAAAAATTGAAGCAGCGTTTCCTTTTTTTATGACATATGTAAAATTTTAACTTTTTCAAGACCATCTTTGGTCTAGAATTACATCTTTATTCCATCTGCAAAAGTTTATCATAAAGTTCCCTGTTGGACAGCATTTCAGCCTCTGAGAAGTCTTTGCTTTCTTTGAGTGTCTGGTCATCTGGTGATCTTTTGCTCTTTCAGATGCAATTTTTGATACATTGCAAGTATTTGCTCTGTGCTTACAGTATGGGGGGGATTGGGTTTTTTCTTTTTTTTTTTTTAATTTTTCCAAATTTTATTCCTCTACCTTTAGACTGAATTTTGTTCAATTTTCTGTAGTTTTAAATTACACATATAGGCTGGACATCAGGAGGAATGTTTTCACAGAAAGAGTTGTTAAACATTGGAATAGGTTGCCCAGGGAGGTGGTGGAGTCATTGTCCCTGGAGAAGTTTAAGGAAAGACTGGATGTGGCACTCAATATTTTTAATAATTTAATAATGTATGTCTAATAGTTATTTTTATTTTTTCTTGCCCTTATAATTTACTTGTGCACTATTACCTATGTCTGATGCAGCGTTACAATTTAATGTTTTTGCCCTGTTTTTAGATTCACAGAAGTAAAAACAAATGGAAATTTCATCTCAAAGATGGCATCATGAATCTTAATGGAAGAGATTATGTATTTTCCAAAGCCATTGGGGACGCAGAATGGTGAAGTTTTAAAAGACAAAACAAAAGAACTCCCTGTAAAAGGAAGAAAACAAAACAAAAGCAGGAAAGGTTGAGACTTGGATGTATACTCCAATCAAAATGTGTATCTGCACATCAGAAATAAACAAAAGTGTTGGAACAAAGGTAAAATGTGGCAACAAAGACACTACTTCAGATGAGCAAGCCATGGACTGTAGCAGCTATAGCATTGTCTGGGAGCTGGTTTTGTGTGTTAGGAATACCTTAATTATCAACTCTACATACAGGTACCTACAGCTGGTATTTAGCATGTAAGGCTTTGTCCCCCCCTGCCCTTGATTTAAGATTTTAAAATACTTCTTCCACTGATTGAAGGAACTATTCCCTTTGATAGATTATTAATCTGAAAATGCTTATTGTGTGTACAAATCTTTGCTTTGAACACTTCCTTTTGGTAGTGAGGATTGTCAGAATCTTACTTAAAGTGCGTGCAAGCTTTGTACAGAAGGGTAAGAATTAAGGTGTTAAATTTTAAATAACTTGTATAAGGAAAATATTTTTAATTCTGATATGCTCATTAATTATTATATCTATTTGTTGTTTTTAATGCAGTTTCCCATAAACAGGTTGTTGTTCCTAGCAGTTACAAAATGGTAAAATGATGATCTATATTTCAAAATTATTTGAACTTCATATGGTAGGTTTTATTTAGGGCTGCATTTTTCAAATTCGAAGCACCTCATCCCCCACAAAAGTCAGATTGCTTAACTTGTTAATTATATTCTTTCTGTTTTGTAGTGGTTCAGCATCACTGAACTGAAACAAGTACGTTTCCATTGATTTTTTTTTAAAAACCATTTTTTAAAGGTTTTGAGACCTGTTTAATCCAATATCTAGATAATGCCGTAATAGATGCATTCCTTTACCTGCTTACTATGTATGTAGTCCAGACACCCACAAATAATTCAACAGACCACAGGAATGACTAAATTTTTAATACAGAAAATCACATAAAAATTCTAACATCCTGGCTTCAACTCTTAATCAAAGATCTGCTTTACTAAAAAGTATAGCCAGAAGTTTCCTGCAGCAGTTAATCTCTCTAAAGTTTCCAGGTGGCATGTAATTTCATGAAGAGAGCTGCACAGTTTTGAGAAGACAAATTTTGTTAGAGTATCTTTAGGTTGTCCTGGTAACAGCAAATCAAGCAGTCAGATGCACTAAACCTTGTGTAGTCACTTTTTCACTTGCCTTTTTTATTGTTTGTTTGTTTGGGGTTTTTTGTGTTCGATTTGTAAAAAGCAACAAAGTTATTCCCCCCTCCTTCCCTTTCTCACCTCAGAAGTTGAAGAACTTTTCTTCCTGCATAGGTCATTCTTGCAAACCCTGCTTTTGGAAATGCAGTTACTTTTGAACGAGGAGAGGGAACGGGCATTATACTTCAGAAACTGTTGAGGAAGGAATGTTCATATGGCTCACCATTTCAAAAAAAAAATTTGCATTTTGTTGGGTGCTCGAAAAGATGATGAAAAAAGGACACAGCGAAGATCATTTTTACTAAATTAGATAAGACCATGAGAAGCAGACATGGTTTCTGACTTTTTTTTTTTGCTTGAGAATGAGACATCTTAAACATTATTTAACAAAGTCACAAGTGTATTTTAGCAGTATGTAACAACTGCTTTAATTTTCATTCACTGATTTATTTGCCTCCAAGTGCATTTGTAGTCCCAGTAGTATTTAAAAAAAATCACAACAAATTGTAAAGAAGGTTTTATTGCTGTGATTTTGTACACCTGTGCTCTCATTGATAATGACTAAAACTGCCTGTAGGCTATGTCTAGAGCCATATGGTTGTTAGAAAGCTGTCTACATTCATAAGCTTTATAGAAACTTAATTGATGATTCTTCTAATTGATTCTTCAGTAAAGGAATCATCATTTAGAGTGCATTTTTAGCTTGGGGCTTTCAAGGCATCTCAAACTGATTGGTGTTTGCTTTCTTCTGAACAATGCAGATATTTTATTTTTTTACCACTTGTTGACACTTCTGTGTACAACTGCAAGGAAATCCGTAATATACCAACTAATTCCTTCCCTCACCTCTTCCATGTCTGTTACCAGTAAGTCTTAAGTAGTGGACTTCAGAAAAATTCCCATAATGCTGCACAACCAAACCAGTAAAAGGAAAAAAACATCCCTTTAGCTATAGATTCCTTTTTATACTACTGGAGCCCAGTTTACTTGTACAACACTTCATTTTCGTACAGCGTAGTGATATTTCTCACCCACATACATATACTAGAAGCTGCATAGCCTCTCTATTTATTTTTAAGGGGTAGCTGAACTTTAAAGGTAATTAAGCTTAGTCTATTCTGAAGGATGTTAGAAGCTTTCTGAACTTGCACAGCCTCTTGCAAGCTAATTTGTTATGTATGGTATGCTTTTCAGATAGGTTTGTCTTCAAATACAAATATCTGTGAAGTTTTGGGAAAGCCAGTCAAACCATGCACATACCAAACTGTGCTCTTATTGCTACATCAAGTGTTCCTTTTTTTAAGTCAAAAAGCATGTTTTAATTTCATTTTATTGTAGCAGCTTGCTGTAAGAATGTAGTTTGCTTAATTTTATTATTGTACTTGAATTTTTAATCATGGTTTTAGCTATATAACTGAACAGACCATTTCATTATGTTCAAAAGAAACCATTCCTTTCAGAGGGCAAGGGATTCCCATGTTCATAAGTGATTTTTTTCCCCCTTAGAAATAGCTTTTTTTTTTTTTCCAATTTAAATAGTTCAGTATTATGGAAACAATTAATGGTTTCAAGAGGGCTTATGTTAAAATTTGCACAGATAATGGAGCACCTTTTTTATGATGGAAAAAAAATGGGGAAGATAACTTCAGAATTATAACCATGATGGCTGATGGAAACTTGTAGAGCAATTGGGCAAAATTGAGTCTTGTGCCTTTTCAGTTTGCAGAATACCTGTTTTGCCAGTATGACAATGATTCCTGAGAGAGTAAATTTCCTGCAGTGCTTCAATCAGAAAAGCAACTTTTTTGCGCTAATTCTGTTGAGTTTTTTAGTGTGTGCAATCATTTAAAACCATCTAAGTGGAAAACTAAATGTTTTCTTTTAAGGAGATAATAGAGAATTTAGTCACATAAGGAACTTTATTGGACTATTTAAATAAAATATGTTTTTATTCCCCCTCAGTTGCTGGTTAGCAACAAGATTTCTTTGCGATTTCATGCTCCTTGTTCCTGCATTGTACTCACAACTTGCATTTAAACATCTTTCAGTTTCCTAAACACTATTTAAAGTGACAGTTGTGGTCCAAGTTTATTTCCAGGATTGAGATGTGAGTCTGAAGCACATTTTCTAGAAGAGAGCAAAAAACATGTTGCGTCATGTAACCAATTTTTTTAAAATAAATATTTTCTTATCTTTTTGCTGCACAATTAGGAGTGTTAAAGTAAGCTTCATTGAGTCTGTGAAAACAGTTTCACCACTTGACAGTTAGCCGTAATTATGTCACCACATAACACTACCGGAGTAAAATTCCTTAATTTCAGTGAAGGAGTTAGAGACCTTGTTAACTAAAGTTCGTATTGATTTAATGTCTTCAATTTGTAAAAGCTCCTTTAAAAACAATAAAGCCCCCCAAAACTTCCCCCAAAGCAAAAGCTTCCTAATAGAATGCAATAAGATGTCCAGGAAATGAACAGTGGTTTTAGGGCAATGCACACTGGATTGATACTGGGCTGCCTTACACAGCACTGTGGGGTTTACTGTGTGCCATCCCACACCACCCATACACCCCCATCTGAGATTAGAGTTCTTCTCAGACTTTGAGACTAGTGACTATACAAGATGAAGAAACTTGCATATTGTTCTGTATTGGTGTCTGGCATTTAAAGTCTCGTTTTCCCATTGCTGTGATTGGTTGGGAAATGTGTAAAAACCAGTACATTGGTTTGTTTCCATGTCGTCTACTTTTTTCAGGCAGTTCATGCAGTGTGTTTTTTAATTATTATTTGGTGGATTAGATGTTGTGGATCAAAAGGAGCTTTTTGAAACAGGAAAAACTACCTTGGGTTAGCTATATGTACAGTCATCCAATGAGACATGTTCCAGAGTGCATAGGGTACCAATAGATTACGGAGTGGGGGACTATCCTTTTTTGCTGTTCTGAGCTACTATTGTCAACTGCTGTTGTACATATACTGTTATGTGTAAGGGGGTAAATATATTTATTATGTTTGTAAAATTCATTCTGTACAATTGCAGATCAAGGTTGCTCCTCTGTGATATACAGGATATTATGTTTCAAAGGCCATGCTTGGAATACAATTAGAGAACTTAGTATTTTGATGTACTAAGACCTATTTTAAGTTTAATATTTTGCCTTTGCAAAAACTTTAATTAAAGATGTTATTTAAAAATGTTTGCCACTTCATTTACTATCTTGCATGTGCATTTGTTTCATATGTGAGGCTTATTACTAATCCATAATAATGTTGAAGATTCTGAATTGATTTTCATCACATGCAGGTAATTTCACTGTCACTTACTTGTTCAGTTTGCCTTGCAGACTTTCTATTTAATATCATCACAATGTTATAAAAAAAATTCACACTTTAATCTTGAGGCCAGACTTGCATGTTTGTTTAAGGATTTCTCCCTGTGGTAACCTAAGGCTTAGGTGTTGAGACAAGATTGGTTGAACAACTTTGTGTTGAGGCTAGTGGTATCATGAGATGCATTGGGAACAATGGCCAGTGAGTTGAGGGAGGTGATCCTCCCCCTCTACTCAGCCCTGATGAGGCCCCATCTGGAGTGCCATGTCCAGTTCTGGCTCCTCAGTACAGGAACAACAAGGACCTACTGGAGAGTGTCCATCAAAGGGCCACAAAGATGACCGAGGGATTGGAGTATCTCTCTTAGGAGAGACTGAGAGAGCTGGGCATGTTTAGTCTGGAGAAGACTGAGAGGGGATCTCATTACTGCATATAAATATCTCAAACATGGGTGTCAAGAGGATGGTGCCAGACTCTTTTCAGTGGTGCACAGCAAAAGGAAAAGGAGCAATGGCCAAACACAAGAGGTTCCACCTCAACATGAGGAAGAACTTCTTTACAATGAGTGTGGCAGAGCACGGGCACAGGCTGCCCAGGGAGGTTGTGGAGTGTCCTTGTCTGGAGACAATCAAAACCCACCTGGATGAGTTCCTGTGTCACCTGCTCCAGGTGCCACTGCCTGGCAGGGGGGTTGGGCTGGATGCTTTCCAGAGGTCTCTTCCAAGCCTAACAATTCTGTGATTCTGTGTGACATCGTGATGTTAGTGGTGTACGTGGAAATGTGAGAAAATACCGAGAAGTAAAATGCAGAGTTCTTGGATGATAATTGGCTGATCAGTAAGGTTTTATCTTCATCAGTTAATCTAATCTGACAATTGCTTTCTGGCATAAGCAGGTGACATCTTTTTAGTTCCTGTCTAAAAGCAGTATCTTGAGACATGACTTGTGGTTTATTTTTAAATCTAAATTTTGAACTTGAAACTCTAAAATAATTAGAAAATAAAGCGTGGGCTATTCTGCCTGTATGGAGGGCTGTATTTTGGAATGTGGTGATTTCAAAGTAATTTTTTATCTACAGTGGTGTCAATGTATAGCAAACTAAGGCTCATGAGGAATGATGTGTTTTGGTTTTTTTCCCTAGTACTCGAGAGTGGATCCTTCCCCCTGCCCCCAGTGCTCCTCTTTGCTCTCCAGGCCTCAATACTGAAGTAAATCTAAAAAAATACAATACTCCTTTTTCCATAAAATTTGCCTTATTTGAAAAGCAGTTGGAATTGATTCCGGATAAATAACTATTAAAAAATCCAGTGTTTTTCTAAAAGAGATCATTGCTGTTGTAGCTTGCACACCACATAAGAAACAGGTCTGAAAAATGGCCTGTTGTTCTGGCCCTAAGGTTTTCAAAAGGACCCTGATGAAAGAGGAGGCAAAGCAGAATGCTGACAAATGAGTAGCAAATTTAAGTTAAAACACAAAAAAAGCTAGATTTCATTCCTGTGAGGAAAGATGAGACTGTTATAATGGAATGTTAATTGTGCTCTCCCAGCTGTGGCTGAGCAAAGTATTTCAAGTTGTTTTGTTTGGTTTTTTTTTTTGGTAAAGTCAAGTATATTTAAAAATACATAATTTTCTTACCTGATTTTTGTCTGGCTTGATTATTGTCATTGCAGAGGTATGAGAGGATAAGAATCTTGGCATATTAGCATAGCTTTCAGTATATCCCCATTTATTTTCAACTGTACATTATTCCTTACAACTTGTCTTAAACCATATCAGCTTCTGAGTGTGTTTTGTTTTTTCTAATGCAGACTTTTGTTTGTAAAATACTCTGTTAAAGACTTGCCCCTTGTTTTCAGAGCAGATTTCAGCACTCTTTACCACTAATGGGATTATGCTGAAATCTAATCCTTTCAGAGGTAAGGACATTTGTACTACAGTCAGATGAACTGCAGTTGAACCACGTTTGACCTTCAGTGTGGATATATGCCATTAAGAAAATTGGGTTTAGGACAATTTTTTCTTTAGAGTGAAGATTTTCCCAGTTATTTTTGTGTGAAGTGCCTATGCAATTACACCTTTTTACGCAGTAAAAATGTGTATGCCCTTGTGTGACCAGAAAGAGAGTTATCTGAAATAGATAATATGGAGAGAATAAATGAAAATAGTGCTTTACATTACAAATGATACTGAGTTGCCCATTCACTTCCATAGGTCAGAAACTTCTCTCTGAAGATGGATATTAATGAACTGCTATTTTAATACGCTTTTTAATGATAATTATTTTAAAAATACATCTAGGTTTTGTTTTCCTTTTTAGTTCAGTTTGGTAAATAAAAATTTACTGAAATTGAAAACGTGGTGTTTAATTTGGGTAAGTATATTTCAGTAGCAAATCCAAAACGAGGACTATCATTAAATTGTAGGAATAATAATCTTGTAACAGCAAAAAATGTGTGTGGACGTGTGATTCTGTCAAGGTAGAAATGTGTTTCCTTTGCTAGAGGAATCAAATGAAGGAGAACTGTTTTGTGGAAAAATCCCTCTAAATGCGTAGAACAGAAGACAGTTGGAATCCCAAGAGAGTATGGATGCTGCTTTACAAGTGCTGGAGCTGCTGGATTTAATGTCAAGGTAAAGAACAGCCCTTCCTTGCTTGTGATGGGGAAAACCGTTTTGACCCGCAAAATAAGGAAGTCGGTCCTTTCTGCTAAGGCTCTTGGCTGCCTGAATTTTCCAATTCTCCTAGGAATCCTGCTGTGAGGTCCCTGCAGGTAGGGCTCCTCATGTGTCCTGCTGTACCAGCCTGTGAGTATTTCAGACAGACCTTTCCCCTTGGAGGAACAACTGGCTGACTCTAGGTGGGCTGTCTGGTTCCGAGAGGTAATGGATTCTGGGAAACATGGTGTTGTGGGAATTTAGCATTTCTAAAAAGGATTTATTGCAGAATTCACCTGGTGGGAATACTGCTTGTAGGTTTTGTTTTGGCACAGATTGCCATTTGTTTCAGAAAATTCAGATTGTTGCAGGATGGAAGCCCTTTCCTCCTGAGCTCACTTTTAATGAAAAAGCATTAGTACTGGGAATAATATTTCTGACATCCTGGTTTTTGTGGGCTGAATTTTTCTGTCTGATTTTAACAAGTAGTTTTAGTCTTAAAACATTAAAGCAACACCTAGTGAAATTCCCTGTATGTTTAAAGAGTTGTCAAAGGGCTTGATAAGTGTGATAATGATATTGGTGTTAAAGATTAGATAGGTAAGGGTGAAGTGTGTTCACATCACAGACAATTTTACATGTATCATTTAAGTTGGTTTTGGGAGGGGGCAGAGAGAAAGTGGGATAGTTCTTAAATTTAGCAGATCAAATTGTTGTTAATCTTTATTCAGAGTATCTCTTAGCTTTCGTTTTCAGCCCTGAATGATTTTCATGTCCTTAAACAGCTTTGTTATTTCTCCCTGAGGTTTCTGTGTTGCCAGGTAGCCTAAATCGCTTTAGATAGTAGGTGGGAAACGTGAAGTAATTATTCAAATAGAGTGTGGGGTTTTGCCATAACAGAGAAAGGAGATGGAAAGAGAAACTGGAAAGAGGAAACAGAGTACAGAGGAAAAGATAAAATAATGCAGCCAACCTTTAAAAAAATAAAAATCAAGGAGAGATTGCAAGCATACTTTCTTGTCAAAGGAGAAGTATATATATGAAACAAAAAAAAAAACTTTTTTTTTTTTTCCCTGGACTTTTCATGGGGAAGGTGCATGTGCCACTGTGTCAGACACTCTCCTAAGTGTTTTTTAATGAAAATACTGTTCTTGCTGCTTTATACTGACCATTGCAGGGTTTAGTCGGAAATCTGTAGCTGGCTAAAAAAGAATTCATCTGTTGTTTCCACAGCTCCCTCTAGGCAGCAGTAGTAATCCACATATAACTTACGGAATTCTTACTGCAGGCAAACTGAAACCAGCACAAATACAGCCTTGGTGCTGCTTGGTATTTTAGTGCTGTCCTGCAAATGTCGGCAGCAAGCCGTGGGGAAGATGGACATTCAGGTAACACCTCAGAGCCTGCAGTGAGATGTTTGTTAAAACTCATGTTACTGCTCAGGTTTAATTTTTTGCAGCATTGCCTTCATAAAAGACATGAGTACTGTAGTTTTCTTCACTTTTCAAAGAAAAGCCACTGTCATTTCAGCTGAAACTGTAAGACAACCAGCATGGGCTTGGCAGTCCAGCCAGTTATCAGTCTTGGTGTTTGAAACAGGCTGTTCTTGGCAGCAAAGTAGGTCTTACAAAAAGTATCACAGCATATACGTGAGTAACAATCCAACAATTTCAGTCACTTTTTAATGACTGTTTAGTGAGCTCTTAGATACAGGTTGTTAATGAAGTTGATGTTAACAACGGGTTTCATTCCTTAAGAGAGAAGAAAAATAAAGAACCCAAAGGAGACTCCTCATCATAGCTGCATATTGAATAGCTGAGAGCCAAAATGAGTGTGTTCCTTCTCCTTGAACTCATTATCAAAGCTTCACGAGCTTCAGTGGAACCGCATAGGTGTGCAACAGTAAGGATATGACTTGAGATGGCCACAAGTACAAGCCCTGGTGTTGCATATAGTCAGGATGGCACAGAGAAGTCCTCCCAGAAGGGTGGGGTAAGATTCAAGTTGATTATATTAATCCCACAGAAATTAAACTCTTGAAAGCAGTAAGTTCAGGATGGCCCCAATGAGGTCCCAGTCCGGTGCTACAGTTCATGAGACTTTTCCACATTTTGAAATAATTATCCAATATTTTCAGGGTGGAAAGTAAGGCCAGACAGTTACAAAACTACACAGGATTGGTATCCTGTCTAAGCTGAGAACCTGGAAATTTGGGATACTGTGGAAATTAATACCAATGTGTGTACACGGGGGCATACTGGGGGCAGGTATGGGATGGGAACAGGAAGTTAGAGCTGATGGGTTTTGATGAAATACTCTGTGTATTGACCTCACAGAGCCTTCATTTGTTCACTTTCATACCGTTATTTCCAGTCACACAGAAATAAGTCCGGTCAGATGGCAGTGACTAAACAGATGAAAAGTATTCCAGCTTAATGGAGATGTGTTATTGACCGGTGTGAATTCTAGGCTGACGATGCTGTCAGAATCTCCCAGTGTGCGTCACTAAGACCTCTTAACCATCTTCTGTTCCAGGGCGTGATGAGGGCCCTTCAACATCTCGTGCCTTAGTCCACAGAGCCTACGTGTAAGTGCAGTATAATGTCATATGTTTTCAGAATCCCTACGAAGGAGGAGGAGAGTGAGTAATGGAAAGGCATTATATCCAACTAATTTCGTGCCTCACTGTCTAATTTTAACAGCAACCCAGAAACTGTTTGATTACTGAGTGATTTTAGAGTGCAGATGTCTGGTATCTGTTAGAAAAACAATACAGATTATGCTGCTATTACTCTTCAGCCTGCCCAAACAGCCTGGGCGGGAGGGTTCGGTTCATTTTAACATGTAAGCATAGGGCTTCTACTCAAATCAAGTTTCTCTTTTTAAGGAGATTTTTTGGTACAGGTTTTCCAAAGACTGTGCTTTGAGCATTAATACTTTATTTATCCCACAAGAAAGGAAGCAAGAGGGCATTTATGTCAATAAACCAAAATGCTATGGTAGTGATGTGAAATTTATCTTTGGTTGCTTGTGCTATTTTCAGAATCCAAATACCAATAGCAAGGCAGGGTGTGCTTTACTTTGACTATAGCTGACCTGTTGCAGATGATGCCATCTAGAACCAATACCTACTCTATAAAAAAACTCCACATCTCTCTCTGTTGGAAAGAGAGGAGACTTCCAAAGGTCACTTAAAGCCATTAAATTGCTCAGAGAAAGTTCCAAGTGTTCATAACTACGGCTCCAGCTCAACTTTACAGCTTTTTTCCTACAATGTCCGAGAATGAAGAAATCTTCCACGGTGTGTTACTACCACGTAATGCAGATAAAATCACGGAAGTTTATATAGAGAAAATAATGGTATTATCTGCCACCCCAAAACAGGGTTTTCTGTCCTCCAATCTGAAAGCTCAGAGCCATCCGAGGTTCCAAAGAATGGTAAAATTGTATTTTCCCATTTCTGTGCAGGGTTCTGAGAGAGGGCAGTTACTCTCTGCCCTTGTGTGAAAGTACTTGAGCCATGAGGGGTCAGTCCATTGAGGCAGTGCTGTGAACAGGGAATATGTTCTTCACTCAGATGGATTTTTTTAACCTACCTGAGCTCTGAGGTCAGACCTACTGAAGGAAGATGCAACTGAAGCTGTCTTTACAGTATGAATAGGGACCTGCCTGAACATAAGAAAAGTGGCTGCTGTGGAACAGACCAAAAGTCCACCTGTGCCAGAATCCTGACTGTGATAGCTGCTAACAGTATGTGGTGAGTGAAGAGTAAGAGAATAGGCACGTACATGTGATACACTCCCCGAGTCCTGCCTCCCTTCTGCCATGTAGTTGCAGTTCAGAAGCATCCCCAGTCAGACAGTTTTTCTGAGTTTAGTATCTTCCCTCAGCTTTCTCTTCTGTGAATTTTCAGTCTCTCCACAAACCCATGTAAATGTTATTACCCACAGCAACCTTTGACAAGAAGTTCGGTAAGTGAGCTGCTACTCCTGACTTCATCGAGCTGTGCTTTCCTTGCACCCTAAAGCTTCATGTAGTGGGAAGCACCCTTACAGGGAGTGCCAGGGTATACAAATACTGAAGTCAGCTGTGTTTTTTGGGACGGTGAGGGTATGTCAAGAGCTAGCTCATATTTGATTTTATTGACAGTTTGCAGCACTGGGAGTTGTCCCTCAGGTGCTTTGTTTGGGTTTTTTTTTCAGGTGAGGCAAGGACCCATATAGCAAGGATAACTTCCCCTCTTGCCCCCCACTGATAAGAAGTACTGAACATAACATTTGGCAGCATAAATTTTTCACAAATACAGAGCAAAGGGAAGCCCTACTGGGAGGGAAGAATATTGTTTCATGTTGCATATGAGAAGATTTGTTCAGTTATTCTGAGAATTCCTGCAGTAGAGTCTCTCTACCACACAAACTTCATAGTATGAAGTGTTTTCTCATGAACTATTCAATCCTTAGTCACTGCAGCTGACCATACATGTTAGGTTTAAAAAGGAGAATGAATAGATCAGATTCCAGATTTAGTCTTTTGAAGAGGACCCCATGGCTGTTAGGTGACTGTTCAGATTATCTTGGATATAATGGATGATGCTGTGGAACCCCTGAGCTCAGTAGTACTACTGCTGTTCCTTTCTATCTCTACTGCACTGTCTGAGATGGCCATTTAGGACATCCCTCTCACAGCTCGTGATGGAACTAAAACCCCCAAACCTGCATCAGACAGTGTGTCCTGGGATAAGTCAGCCAAGGAGAACAATGAAGTTGAATGCAAGAGAAATAAGTATTAACTTCTTTTATAGGAGAAATACTTTAAAATTTCCCAAAAAACTTGTTGAGCCACTTCCAATTTCAAACAAAACATTTTATTCCCATGCTTTGCATTATTTCTGAAGTATTCTAGAGAACATACATACAAAATGCCAGAAATAATACAATTTGCCGAGACAGATTACATAAAGGTGTGTACAAACCCAAAAATGGCTCAAGGGATTGATCAGAGCAGAAATGGAAGAGAATATCTACAGGATACAAACATTTACAAGAAAAGGTCTGGCAAAGAAATTATTTAAATTCTATTTGCCTGGACCTCTCCAAGAGCTTCTAATATATTTTTTACCAAGTTAAACACAAGAAGGGATATGCAAGACAAACAGGAAATATCAAACTTCATTGATAAAAGCAGCATCTCAGAATTCCTTTAATAGGCATAATGTATATGCAAGGATGAGAAACAGAAAAGTTCAATAATGGGTAAATATATCTGTCATCCATTAGTAACAGCAAACAGGTGTATTAATTTACAAGCAACCTGTACCAGTCCAACATACCACATCTTTCCAATGTCCTACTAGTTTCTGTGAAAGAAATACTCTGTTTTAAGATCCATGTTACTTTTAAAAGCACTTTTAACATAAATTTTGATTTCGTCTTTCCTCTCTTTCTGAAAAACTATGATTTAAGCTTGGATTTTCTTTTCCACTGGTATGCTGGTGTCTGTGAAGTCTGTAGGATAAATGTCTGTTAGAACTTGATTGTCTTTGCTGCTGCTCAGATACTAAATAAAGGCACTCAAGAAACTTCTTCTCCCTTTAATGGTTATTCCAGTATCAGACAGGTCGCAAAACCTGGCAGAGAGGTGTTTCATCTTAACATAATGTTTGTATGGGACTCTCTGACATGGCCAGAGCATTACAAATGCAGCTGTTTCAAGAGTAGGGAATTTTGCTGATCTGCACACTTAAGAAACCGTCTGTGTTTTTGATGTAACACTAGGCAAGTCCAGATTACAGAAGAGGAGGTCATAAATTATTATTTGCATGGGTGTCAGCAGTTTTGGTTTCAGTTTGCTGAGAATCACCTAAAATGGAAACATGTCTCTCCCCCAAAATAAGCAGTTAAATAAATCTATAATGCGATATTGTAAACTTTTTTTTAATGGCATTAACAATGGTAGATTATTTATTTTGTATAAGACCATCTCATGGAATTCATGAATCTAGGCCCTTGCTTTTGCTCATTGAAGCAGCCTTCATTTATGATCAGAAATACAGATTCAAATTGAGTTTAAAATATTTAGAAAATACAGACTCAAATAGAGTATGTACATGGCATTTGGAATCACTCAGTTTCCAGCTGTAGTAGCCAGCAGTTGGAAGGGCTCTACCATTGTTTTTTTGGATACTACTAGCCCACATTATATAAGTTCTGACTATTGTCTGATCAATTTAATTATAGTTCCTCAAAGACTATAATTCCATGAAAACCAGTGTAGATATTACAAAATTAATTTAAAAATACCTATGTGAAGGCAAATATTCACACAATATTTTCCATTCTTATGCCAAGGCTTTCAAATAGATGAGTGAAATGATGCATGGTAACCTTGGTAGCAGTTCTGCAGAGCCAGTGCGTGGAGTTGGCTGGGAAATGGTGTGATCCTGCCAGCAAAGCCAGGCACTCAGGCCACTCAAGTGTTAACAATGCAGCTGGTGCAGAGCAGCTCCTATCCCGAGTCCTGATGTCTGCAGGAGCTGTAGAGAGCCAGGCCTCCGTTCATTTGTTTGTGGTGTATGAATGAGCTGAGCACAGCCGCGCTTGACCGCGGCCTGGCCCCGTCCAGCAGCAGGTATGGCAGAAGGATGCTTTAGTGCTTTAGTCTGGGGGTTGTTCCTCGTGTCTGAGCATGGATTTCCATAAGCACACTGTGGAGAGTATATGTCCCAGCTGCAGCCAGGCTGTGGCCAGCAAGAAGATAACTCTGTGATTCTTGTAGTTGTGCTGCAAACGTTACAAAGGCCAGGTAACAGATCTCACTACAAGATAGAGACATGTTCTTAAAACATGTTGGAGGAGCCAGAAGTCAGCCTTCAACACAGTAAACTGTATGGTATGAAGTAACCTAAAGGCGTGATGCACTCTCTTGGTCTAAGTCTAGGTTTGAGATGACTCAACACAGAAAGTGCTAAAAGAACAGTTCTACCTTGTAAGAGAGAGGTGAGTAGGGACAGCAGTAGTGGTAAGAAAACAGGAGTTACAGGGTGTTCAGAGCAATAAACATGCTCAGATTAAACAGCACTGGAATATGGTCAAAACCGGATCAGTCATCCAAAAAAAAAACAACCAACCATCATTAACTTGAGAGGGTAGCCTGGTCTTCAAAACAAACTCAAATAAACCAGCTCCTAAACAGGTTTATCAAAAAGTGAGAGAGTGATAGTAAGGGACACAAATGCCCTAATGTTTCTTACCTGTTATCTTATGAGCAGCTTCAAAATCAGTGATAATTTGCCTTTTACCACTACAAAGGCAGTATGAAGAAGCAGCTTCTTTTCCCACCTCACTGAACTAAACCAAGAACAGCAAACAAAAGACTAGATTTGTTTTAGGTGAGGATGACAGAATGAAAGGAAATCTGTTCCATTTTAGGCCTGGTGGAAGTTTTAGAAATTTACTATTAGAAAAAGAACTGAACCTTTTGATGTGCAGGTGTTTGAGAGCTTCAACCTTTATTTTTTTTTTTTTAATATTATTTTAATAATCAAACTTTGCCCTTTTTTTTCAGCCATATAACTACCCCCAAGTATTTTTGTTGGTCTCCTGCTTCTTACCGTTTTTTTTTTTAGATGAGGGTATATTTTATATTTGCTCAGTTTATATATATAAATTCTCCTATTTAGGTAGAGCATTCACATCTACTTCTAGAATTATCATCAGGACCATATGTTTTGCCCTGCACTGAAAAGAGGTTCAAATAAGTGGTTTGTCTAAAAGAAGACCACTCTGGAGGTGCTTGCAGCTATAGCAAAGCATAATCTAGGGAAAAAGGATATGGAGAATATTATCTTCTCACGTGATTCCCTGTGTGCACAATCACCTCTTGACCAGATTTTGGCTTTGATACTTTGAGATGTTATAGCTCAGTTTGGTTGCATTCTTCCATGAGAATTTTGTTCTGCATTGTCACAGCAGGAAGGTAATCACTGACTGGATCTTGAATGCTTGTAAGAATCTGACCTATCCCTCGGCTGATTCTGTGCCCGGAAGACCCACTGCTGTTTTTGGGTGAGACTGTCTGACCTCTGTAGACCTGAGCCTGATGCTCACATATACCAAACTTGCTTAGCAGGATAAACACATCTCTACGGAAAGCTTTGGTGAAAATAGCGTAAAGAAAGGGGTTGGCACAAGAATTGAGTGGGTAGAAAAGTACCAGCAAAATCTTGGAATTGGAGACAGTTATCAGTGGTTTGTTCATAATGGCAGATAAAGCATGGAAAGAGATGGGAGCCATGCACAGAAAGTCTGTGAAAATCAACACGGCCATCCGCTTGGCAATTTTGGTGTCTTTGTCCCCTGACTTGTACTGGGGGTTTCGCACAGTTATGTAGATTTTTATGTAGCAGGCGCAAATGATGACAAAAGCAATAATGTTACATATTAAAACAAAGACAATGTAGGCTTCAGCCACTGGTGTTTCAGTGTCCATAGGCAAGCAGATGCTGACTTTGCTGTAGCTGCTGACACCAACCAGTGGCAAAAGGGCGAGCAGGATGCAGGAGAGCCACCCTGCCAGCATGATGAGCATGGCATGCCGGAGGCGAATCTTCCGGTCGGGGCGCATGGCGAAGGTGATGGCGTACCAGCGCTCCAGGGTGATCACGGTCAGGGTGTACACAGAAAGCTCGCTGGCAAAGACCGTGAAAAACCCGGCTGTGTCGCAGCCAGGCCCAGTCTGCCACTCAATGGCGTGGTTATAGTACTCTGACCTGGTGTAGAGATCCACTGAAGCGATCAGAAGGAGGTATAACCCCATGCAAAAGTCAGCAAAGGCCAAGTTACACATCAAAAAGCGAGGTACAGTCAGTTTATAATGACTGGTGAGAAGGATGAAAAGGACAAAAATGTTGCCTAGGATGGCGAGCAGGTTCACAAACCACACTATGATCCTCAGAAACTGATATCCCATTATATCCTCACAGGGATTAAACTCATCAGGTTCTGGTGTGCATATTACGTCTTCATTGCCTCCACAGGCAGGATAGTCATAATGACTGTCAAAGGTCTGGACATCTTCCGTTTGAGGGTTCTTGAGCTCTTTGCCAAAGCCAAGATTTCCTTCTCCACGCTCTTCCAAAAAAATGTAATAATGGGGATTTTCATGAAAATTTGTGAACTTGGTGTTTGTGTCATACACAGCATCGGTGTGGTCTGTGTATTCTTCTGCATAATCTTTGTAAAACAGGTCTCTGAGAGCCTTGACTGATCTCTTATGAAAGTTGTGGCTGCTCTGGTTACACATCAGGTATTCCAGGATCCTGAAAGAGTAGAGGGGGAAATCACTGCTGGCATTTACAGTCTGACTAGTGCACAGCATGTGAACAAAGGGAATGCTGCAAAAGCAAATCATCCTGGATGAAAATGTAGCTATAAAAATGTGATTGTATATGTTTTTGTTAAATGACCATATAGTGTATGATAGCATTACTGGGCTTTTTTTTGTGCTGTGTTTTTAATTTTATCCCCAGTAGTAATTTTACTTGTTTGGCATCAATAATCCATCTTCTTTTTTGGGATCTGCATTCTTAGTAGGTAAGAAGACATTTATCTGCTGCTTATAACTTCTTGGATAATACATACAGTATTACTTTCACTGTTGCTCACAATTAAATTTCTCCCAGAACTTCCATCACTCTAATTTCTGTTCAGTAGCTTCTTCACAGCTAACTAGCAGTGCAGCAGTTTGGAATCCTGCACCTCATGGTGTGATGCAGCTGTATTTGCAGTCAAAAAATTTTCAGTCGTCAAAAGCTTTTCAGTTAGAAAACATGTGAGACTTAAGGCTATAACCTCTCCAACACTTTTTTCCCAGGCCTTGTTATAGCACATTACCCTTTTCTTTCTCTTTAATTATGGGCTCAGCAAGAGGAGGAACTGCTGCAAAAGGCCCTACAAAAAATTCTTCTACCAGCTTGCAATTGTAATCTGTTTCAAAGAACATTGTCTATACCTAGAAAAAAATGGTTACAAAAGTACCAATATATGTATTCTTATATTACTAATAAAACATTGTCTTCACTGACATACTTAAAAAATAAATGCCAGTTAGTGAAACTCACCCACTTTTTTTTTCCAACTCTTGAAAGCACAGCAGTGACTTGGATATGATAGGTCAGCCCGCATTAGCTGAAGAAATACCTTTACAGCTGGTAATTTCTTTAAAGTCCACGTATTTTTAGCCATTAGTTCTTTTAGGCTTTCCAGTCCTTTGGCTGGAAGGTTGGCAACAGCTGTTCTGGAGACGTCCCTAAGTAAAGAAAAAGTTGACTGGATCAGATTTCTTTTCAGTTTGTTACAGTTCTTCAGGGCTTTCACAGAATTCTACAATAAAAATCAAATCCGGAGGAGGTGGGGATTTCATATCGCCTTGCTAAGTTCTGATACCATTCAAATTCAAGTAGGTTGTTCATTTCTCTGTGATTTTCACTGTCTTGTGAAGCTCTTGTCCTTAATGTCTTATAGCACAGAATATGAATTATAAAGAAATATCATGACTTTTAAAATTACATCTTTAAAGCCAACCAGATAGAAATGCACATGCAACCACAAAGTTTAAAGAAATCACATCTTCCATTGGAAGACTTCTATTCCCTTAGACTTCTTTAGATTCCTTTTAACCTATTGGCACACTTTAATAGAAAGCATTGCAATTCCTAAAAGAATATTCTGTATATACTGAAATTAAAATCTTCTATCTTAGTCCATCCTGAATCTCTCAGAAAACTGAGTATTATGTTTGTTGCTTTCTACTTGTCTGCTGAGGTGGACTCATGAGACAGATGATGCACAGTTGATGGGGAGGTGGCTTTCCTTTCAAACTACCAGGTGAATGTCACCTGGTCCTGCTAGTGTTTTCTACTCAGTTTTTGCTTTGTCCCAAAACCTCTTCTAGTGACACTTGAAGTCAAGATGTTTTTAGAGTTACAGTCTGTGAAGAAGTAAACCTGTAAAAAGGGTTCTAGGGTAGGAACATTAAGAAACACAAGAGAATGGGCAAGAGGTCTGATGGACTTGTCAAGAGGAGCTGTCTCAAACTGAAGTGACTGTAAAAGAGGCTAGGCAGGAAACTGATGAAGTTAATGATAGCAAGTCACAAGGACTGGTTGGTTTTCATCAGGAAAGTTCTGAAGCAGCTGAAGGAGGAAGTAGGTGAATTGGTAAAAGAGTTGTGGAACCTTCAGCTTAGCTCTCCTGCAGAAAGGCAGCAAACAAGCCACCACCAAGTATGATATACCTGAGGAAAGTCAGCATGTAAGGGGCTTTTGTAAAAATAAGTCCTGCCGTGCAAACTTCTGTTGTGCTTATGATCTGGTCAAAGTCTCCTGGGACTCCTACGAGACCTTTGACAAATGCTCACACGGCTGAGACAGAAACTGGGCAGACACACTCTTGTGGAAGGTGTCAAATACTCAGGATTGTGGAAGAGGCTAGCAACATTCATTGCTAGCCTAGAGCCAGATCAGACTCCAGCTTTTAAGTAGCTGTGGTGTGGAGCCCCCTCGGGTATTGGAAGTGGTAGCGTAGAGTTCTACACTGTGAGGTGGAACAGCAACCGAAGTGCTCTCAACCAATCCCAACATTTTGGCTTGGTAGAGGTTTTGTTTCATCCTCACGTATTTTCTTATAAATTTCATGTGAGATTTCTAGGCTGTTGCTCACCTCAGCTGAAATTTACATATTATTTTGAATGTTAAAGAGACATTGGAGAGCTTCAGATAAATGTGGGAATAAAACATAGCTTATGAATTCAGAGATGTTGTTTTCTGAACCAACTGTATATTGTAGAAGTGTTAAACAGATTTTTGGTTGCTCAGATTTTTTTTTCTTTTTTCCTGGGTTATATTTTGGTCCAACTCTTTGTTGGTTTTGTGAAGTCAGAATTTCAGAACTAGAACTAAGAGATAATAGATTTTGTCAATAATCCTTTTCATTGCTGGAAGCATGCAATTGTAGTATGAAATCCAATAACAGCAAGAATTTAAAAGACAGGTAATTAAGAAAATGAGATTGAATGCATCATAGTACAATTGAGAATTTTTACCTAATCATGTACAAATTTCTGAGTACTGCAATAGTTAAAAAACATAAAATATATAATAGATGGGTTTAAACTACAGATACTAATTTTAACTCTACTGAAAGATTTTTTAAATCTACAAATTAGCATTGTTTGATTAACGAATTACAGAGTGTTCCTCTTGCTCAAAGACTTCCTTGTGTCCAGGGGCAGGAGCTATTCCTAGATTGGGAAATGATGTTTTAAAGAGCAGTTCTGCATTCTACAGATAATTAACTACTCGCGTGTATCTTGCGTGACTGTAACATTTTGAGTTTGGACTGTGTGCTTTGTAAAAGCTAATTGAATAATGAGCCTGATTGTATTTTTGTTGTACTCTGTTGAACTTTTGCTCTAGGCAGAAGTTCTTGTTGCATTTAGTAAATCAGGTCCGCTGAGTTGCTGAATCCTTGCCAAGGTTTCATTTTGAGGTGAAGAGCAATGTACTGTCATCATACTGTAAAAATAGTTTTCTAAAGGGAGCAATCTGTGCATACATCCACATACATCTGAGTATACAACAGTGACAAAGGAACCAGAATTACTGACATCTGTTTTCCTCTAGTCAGTGACCACAGTCCCTGCTTCTTCTGCTGTTGTAAACTGCAAATTTGAAAAAAAAAAAATTACCTAACTTTTTCAATACTTACTTAAGTATGTTTAATTAGGTGGTCTGAGAGCATGTCCAAACTTACACAACATACATATAGTCAGGCACAATTCTTTGTAGTTAAATCTTTCTCATTGGGTTTCTTTAAAGCCAAAATGGAACATTACCCTATTAGGGTGGATTCATGGTCTGTATTTCAGCCTTTAAGTTGCTGTTGCTGCTGAAGTCCTGATCAAGAAAAAAGCACCATCTGTGGGGCATGTGTTCCAACCACCGTAAATTCTTATCTCACTTGAAGAGTGCATATAGAGAACTCCAGACAATAAGTTCTGCCAGCTTGGTAGGGAGGCAAGACAGAATTTCTCTTTAGAGCTCCATAAATGTTCTTTCTTTTTTATTTTTTTTTTCATTTTTTTTCTGCATACTGCTGCCACTATAAGCAATGTCATTCATTGTCCCAGAAAAAAAACAATATTCTCACAATCCTTTTCCATGGAGTTAATTTTCAAGATGAAACAGTTTGGAAGTAAAACTTTCTTTTTGAGGAATATCCAGCGGTCAGCTAACAACACCAAGGTGCCTGAACCAAAAATGACTTAACAAATTATTTCTTATAGCAAGCTAAGTTGTTTACAGTGCCCAAGGGAATACGGAAGGGCCGTATTGGTCAGACTTTTCAGACTGTTATACAAGTTAAGAAATCTGTGGTCTCTCTGTAAATAACTCATTGGTCATGATGGTACTGGGGGGGTGGGGGGGGATGTATACTTAGCCACCAATTGCGAGGACATTTTTGTCTCCTTTGAGAGGTGTTAATGGCCATTGACATGACACAACCACAAATACTAGGTTTTCACTCAGTTTTCATTTTTTGACTTCAGCCTTCTTAAGATAATGCATATGTGGGAATTTCAGAAACTCTTTTTTTCCTGTTAAAATAGTTCAAGTTCCTGAAGGTCAGCTAAGAGATCTGTCCAGGTAGAAGGATTCCACTTTAAATTGTTGGGCATTTTATGGCAAACCTTTTCTATATCACACATCCAGAATAATTCCTGGTTATCTGTGGGTAACACAAGTCCCTGTGCTGCTATTAAAATAACGTTAAAATGAAAATAAAAGATAATCACTTGAATTATTAATTCTACGCTGGTTTTGGCTGGCAGAGAGTTAAGTTTCTTCACAGTAGCTAATATGGGGCTATGTTTTTGATTTGGGAGTAAAAACAGTGTTGATGATAGAGGGATGTTTTAGCTGTCCCTGGGCAGTGCTTATACACAGCCAAGGCATTTTTTTTGTTTTTCCCACCATCTGACCAGCAAGGAGGTTAACGGTGCACGGGAATTTGGGAGAGGACAGCCAGGACAGCTGACCCCAACTGACCAAGAGATATCCTAGATCTTATCAAATCATGCTTAGCAATAAAGACTAGGTCGAAGTTTGCCAGGACTGCCATTGCCAGGGGACTGGCTGGGAATCAATGGGCTGGTGGTGAGCAATTGTTTTTGTTACATCACTTGTTGTTCTTGGGTTTGATTTTTCTTCCAACTCTGATTTTTTTTTTTTTTTAACATCCTTTTTTTAATTATTAAGGTGACATTATCTCAACCCATGATTTTTCTCACTTTTACCCTTCCAATTCTTTCCCTCATCTCATTGGGTGCAGGGCGAATATGCGGGTGTGTGGAGCTGAGGTGCAGGCCAGTGTTAAACTGTGACAGCATCCTAGGAGCTTTATCTCAGGACTAGCACATCAAAGTATCATGATGTGAAATACTCTGGCTTTTTAAATCACTGTTGATTTACTGTGCTTACATGCCACTTCTGGCCTTCTCCCTTTGAGAAGCGATACCTCTCTCTATAATGACACTATAATAAGTACCACATCTCTCTTTACTTATAAGTGCTGTCAGGACTCTTATTAGCCATGAAGGTAATATCATTCTAATAGGATATGGATAGCTGGCTGTTCAGACTGCAAGTATAAAACATGTCCTGAGATCAAGGATCAGTGGGAGCTGGGATAGCCCAATAGTTATGGGAGACTAGAAAAAATTCAAGTCAGTTGGGATATCTAACTTGAAAACACAGGGTAAAAAGGAAGTTCTTTACAATTAGATATGCACATCCTAGGAAGGCATCTCTAGCCGCTAAACCAAGAGGTTTTGTGTAGCTGACACATCTCCAAGCCAGCCCTTGCTCAGGAAGCTCACCTGGCTCTTACAGCATACAGTTAACCACCCACAACCCTTTGCAGCATATCATTAGTGGTTCACCTGTCCAGCATAACAACAACACTGACGCTTTAAATACCCACAATAATCAAGAGTCAAAAACCTGTGCTTCTGCGACCTCTCACCTGCTGGAGCCAGACTGATTTTCTGGAGTTGAAAAGATTCTGAAAGAAAAATAATGACTTCTGCACCTTTTGTTATTGCAGGTAGCTGCTTGGATTCCTTCCAAGAGAAATACACTGTTATTCTGCTATGAATAAGCTGTTTTCCTGAAGAACACGAAGTAAAACTTATTCTTACATGGACTGAGCACTGCCGGCATCATCTGGTTTTGCAGTGGAGGAAGAAATTCCCCTTTCAGTATTTCAGTTCTCTTTGTGATCAGTCATAGGCACTACATTACATACTAGACAATTTGAGTCAGGGAATGTGATTCTTCTGGAAGTTCTTAACTTCTTTAAAGTTTTGTTTTCATTGTGTATTATCATTCCTAATTTTAGTGAAAAGATCTTTGAAGGATTATAAAATCAGACTGGAAGCCAAATACCGTGAGAAAAAAGAAGAGCATCAGAAGTAACCATTCTTCTGTCTAAAGTTATTTTTTCATCTCTTTCAATTTGCTTTACATGTGTGGTACAAGAGTCTTTCTTTTGTATTACAATTGTACAGCCATAAGACAGGTTATAGTGCAGAGTCTTCCAGAAGAATAATTGGTAGGAACAGTATAAATAATGTAAGATGGAAGCATTTCATAAATCAGTTCCCTAAAGCACAGGTTTTGTTGCTGGTATTATTTTTGTAAACATGCCATTCCTGTCCCTGCTGCTCTGATGTTAATGGTTGTAAACAAATTGTAAATTTAAACAGTATTATTTTTAAAGCCTTCTCTACTTCATTTTCACCTACTTACAGTAGAGTTGGTCCGCTGTGCACTCCCAGAAATGCATCATCATTGATAACTTCGAGGTATTTGTTCTTGTGCAGATAGCTGCAGAAACAAACAAAATACAGTGATTTGGAAGTAGTTATTCATAGGTTACAGAAGATCTCGAGTTTACTTGCCTGCACAGATATACAAAAGCAATATGTATAAAGGCCATCCGTTCCCAACCACATATTGAAGCATAATCAGTTACTTCATTTTCTGTGTACCCAAGAAACAAAATACAGGTTTTCCATTTTGAAAAGCAATTAAATTCCTCCACAAATAATTTATTTTGCTAATTTATTTATTTCTTTGTTCCAAATTCTTTTTCTCTCACTGTCGTACACATAAGGACACATGCCTACACACCGTATCTTCAAGTACATATGTGTGAGGATGAGGTGAAATAGTTTTGTTTTCTTTCATCAGAATGGGGTATGGGCAATTACATGATGGAACACATCATGAACAAACAGGAAAACAATTTCCTCCGTATTGTGAGTTCAATAAAATTTTTAAATGCTTTAAAATCTCCATAGTCAAGTGGAGGTTTCTATATACAGGCCGAAAGTTAGGATCGAAGTTTTGTTATAAGAAGAGCAAGGAAAGAGCAGGATGTTTGGTAGCCCATTATAAACATTTACAAGCTAGCTTGTGATGTAGCTAGTAAGATAAAAAGTGCAATACGAAGGTGGTCACAACATGTGTCAGAGGGTATCTGTGAAGTTCACAGAGCCACAGAACATTCTAAGTTGGAAGGGACCCACAAGGATCATCAAAATCCAGCTTCTGGCCCTGCAAAGAACAGCCCCAAGAGTCACATCATGTGCCTGAGAGTGTTGTCTTAACACTTTTTGAACTCTGTCAGGCTTGGTGCTGTGACCACTTCCCTGGGGAGCCTGTTCCAGGGCCCAAACACCCTCTGGGTGAAGAACCTTTTTCTAATGTCCAACCTAAACCTCTCTGACACAACTTCAGGCCATTCCCTCAGGTTCTCTCACTGGGTACCAGAGAGAAGAAATCAGTGTCTTTCTCTTCTCTTTCTCTCAGCAGGAAGTTGTAGACTGCAGTGAGGTCTCCTCTCAGTCTCCTCCAGGCTAAACAGACCAAGTGACCTCAGCTGCTCCTCATACCTCCCCTCAAGGCCCTTCACCATCCAGCCCTCCTTTGGACACTTTCTAACAGTTTAATATCTTTCTTATATTGTGACCAAAACTGCTCACATCACTCAATGTGAGGCCACACCAGTGCAGAGCAGAGCAGGACAATCCCTTCCCAGCTGGCAAGCCGTGGTGTGGAAAAAATTAAGTAAAGATTTTAATCCTGTCCTGGTTGAAGTCATTGGCAAATTTTGCATAACATTCACTGGATATAAGCTTATATTGATCACCATAGTGAGAAATGAGAAGTAAATGCACTTCATCTGGGTTACACAACAGAAAGTCTTAGGGAGCCAAATAACGCTTCTGGCATGTTATTCGCTGGACATTACTCATGCCTTAAGCCTTGTTTCTTACAGAGGAAAATAGCTTACATCACCTTCTCAGTTGTTGTTGTTTGAAATAAGCTTTCATTCTTTATAAATGTATGGCATTCTAGCATCACCTGGCATTTATGTTTTCTGAGAACTGATTTTCAGATTCTGTAAATGGCACACTATTGTTGTGAACGTATCCTTTAGTGTGCAAATTCCCTTATGATTTTGTCTGCAAAACGAATACAAAAATTAAAACCAGAGCAACAGTTAAGAATTAATCCAAGATTTCAACATCAAGGTTGTAGTGTTGAAGGACACAAAAACCTGCTTAACCTAATAAAACCTGCCTGCTTTAGTAACTAGACACTATTATACAACCAGTTAATTGCTTGTCCAGTTTTGAAATATTTTCCCCTGATATTTGAGTACCATAGTGAGTAATAAACCTGAAATATAATAGCTGATATACATGATAAAAATCTTCAAAGTTACAAATAGAAACAGCTAGAGACTTTGGGAAGTACAGAACCATGTGTTACTAAGGAGGGGCTGCGGTGTTAGCTGCCAGTTTTCACATCAATGAGTCAGGCCCATCAGAATGTACAATTTCCTGATGCTAATTGGTTTCAGTTGTTTAAGTCCTTTTATTTTGATAGGTACTACTTTTAAATGGAAAGAATAAGGCTTTGGTAAATACTAATTTGACAAAGAAAGCTTATGTAGAGTCAGTATGATACCTTCTGAAAGTGCCATTAATCCTGTTGTTACTGATAGCTAAATGATACAGAATGTCATTTAAATTCCCTGCAGAAAACCACAACAGTGGTATGTCATGATGTCTAAACAAATCTTAGAAGTTTTAGAAATCACATAGTTGGTGTGTAATATCTAGCCTCTGTGGGGACACTGGAATAATGGTAATTTTGGAGAGCTGGTGGATGGCAATCAGATACACATGAATACCACAGTGCAAACTGTGCAGCAAATCTGTAGTAGTTAGTGCAGAATGTGGAGTAGGAGATGCTGATGTTTCTGTAGTGCTGTAAGTAAATGAAGGCCCTTTTTCATGTTTTTCAATCCAGTCAGAGCAGTAAACCAACTATACTTGCATCTAACAGTCACTATGGACTCACGGTCCAGGGGTAAGTGGGAAGAATATTGCGTTTAGCCTCAACCCCGCCAGAAAACACCATGACTGCAGGATGCTGAGCAGGACCTTCTGCAGGCACGAAACACTAACAGGACATTTCAAGTGCTATGTAAAACATATGCATCCAGCTGGATTATGAAATAAAGGTTAAGGAAAGGTAGAACAGGCAAAAAAGATGCACTGGTAAGTGAGCAGTACTAAGGATTCATCATATGATTTTTCTACACAATTGTTTATCTTAACTCTGAGCTGTGCCAAGCATTATATGTGAACTCTGAAAGTATATACTAAAGTAAATATATTCTTTTGGAGTTTATTTTTGTAATTAGATTTTGAGATCGCACACTTTCCACTCCTGTAATTTAGATAGTTCTGTAAAAGCTCATCACAAATATATTTTGCCATTCACTGAAAATATCTTTTAAAAACTCTTCTTTCCTCACCAATTACCTTACAGAAATAAACATCGGTGCAGCAGCTCCACTTTGCAGGAGTGATGCAGTTTACAGACCTTAATGATGGGTTAAGATGAGGGATTCAAGTGTCAGATGAATGCTTTTCAGTAAAAGTGTCATTCAGCCCTTCATTCCTGGTTCTTTACTTCCCTACCCTTGTAAAACTTACACAGCAATACTGTGGTTTGCTGTTAAACACCGATCCTTGGTGGATGACAAGATCAGCTAGGAAGTCCTGTTATTCAGTATGATAATAGAAACCTTTTAGCCAGGTTTTTCACATATACCTGCATTAATTTTTTTGACCCCCTTTAATTGCATAGGCATTTTAATACTGCAAGAGTGGTAGAAAGGCATATCGCATAGGAGAAGACAGCCTCCGAGATTACCAAAATGTCTTCTGATTTATGGATGGAACATGAAGTCTTTGAATAATTTCCCAAAAATTTATTATTGTTTTTGATTGTTTTGTTTTGTTTTGTTACTTATTTTTGTCCTTGAGATAATAATTCAAAACCCATCCAAATTTCCCTCACCCTTTTTCTATTAGTTTATTTTTGCTCCTGTTTTTATTAAGTTCAAAGGTTCTTGGATCAGACCCAGAGAAAAAAAGGTACTTCCTTCACTATACAGTGGTAGATAAGCAGGAGTTCAAATTAGAAATGTCAGAGTAGAGAAAATGAAATAGTTGCCTCTTGCATTAACTTAATGCTGCTGCTAGAAACAACAAATCTCCAAGCTTGCACTTAGCAAAATTACACTTTATCCTGTCATATGGTAACCAAACTACTTCAGAAAATTAGTTTAGAAATTTCAGTGTAGTTTATCAAACAGATAAAGGCTTTACCACTGATGTTCAGCTCCCTAGTTTGCCTTGTACATCTAGAGTAGTGCTTTGCTCCAAGTAAATGTCATATGATTTAATTAGGAGAAAAGTGTTTGTTGTAATAAACCATTTTTACTGCTGGTAGATAAACCCATGAACATAAGTCTAGTTTTAGTTATTCTGTTGGTTGTTTTTTTTTTTTTTTTTTTTTTTTTCCTTTTTAAATTTGATTGACTAGTGCATCATAGCCGGTTTCTGCAAGGATTCACTTAGGATCATAAATCATAGAACATATCAGGTTGGAAGGGACCCATAAGCATCGTGGGGTCCAACTCTCTGGTCCTTGCAGGATGACGAAAAACAAAATCACAACTATGACCATCATCCAGATGCAATTTGAACTCTGACAGTCTTGGTGCTGTGACTACTCCCTTAGGGAGCCTTTTCCAGTGACTGGCCACTCTCCTGGTGAAGACCCTTCACGTAATGTCCAGTATGAACTTCCCCTGATGCAGGTTCATTCTGTTCTCTCGTGTCCTATCACTGGTCACCAGAGAGAGGAGATCAGCACCTGCCCCTCCACTGCCCCACTGGAGGAAGCTGTGGGCTGCCGTGAGATCTCCCCTCATGCTCCTCTTCTCTAGGCTGAACAAGCCAAGTTACCTCAGCCACTCCTCATAAGCCTTTCCTCAAGGCCTTTCACTGTCTTGACTGCTCTTCTTTGAACACACTGCTCATATTGTGGTGCCCAAAACTGCCCCAGCACTCGAGGTGAGGCTGCCCCAGTGCAGAGCAGAGCAGGACAATCCCCTCCCTTGCCTGGCTGGTGATGCTGTGCCTGATGCCCCCCAGGACAGGGTTGGCCCTCCTGGCTGCCAGGGCACTGCTGGCTCATGTTCAACTTGCCACCAACCAGATCTCCTTCTACGGGGCTGCTCTCCAGCCTCTCACTTTGTATGTACAACCAGGATTACACGGTGCCAGATGGAGAATCCAGCAATTGTTCTTGTTAAATTTAATATGGTTCGTGATTGCCCAGCTCTCAAGCCTGTCCAGATCTCTCTGTAAAGCCCTCTACTCTTGGCTTTAAAAAATACTTAAATATCCTTAAAGAATACTAATTACAATATTTTTTTCCTAAAAGTAAGCAAACAGTATCTACAGAAGCTAGTATGTGTTGTCTGCTTCTCTACTTCCCAGTTCAATAAAGCAGATGTTTAGGACTTCAGATCTTCTAAAACTACATTTTCACTTGATTCGTTAATAATAATGAGAATTCCAAAGAGGACAGAAGCAATAGCACCTGCATACTATCAGAAAAGCATAAAGAAAAATTCTTACAAAATAGTGTCCAACCTGTGTTTTGTCAAAATGTAAGAAATGGAACAGCCAACACAGTTCATATACTGGCTAAGGCTTGGAAAGGTTCTGAGTATTGCTGCATGCAGCTTAGAGAGATTCAGTCAAGACCCTGGATTTATTTTGCCGTATTTTACGTCTTGCAATTTCTGTGGGCACTAGTACAAACACTATGTCATCATGGAAAACTTCTTTTTTCATGTGATAGTTTAAAGTAACTGAACTAGTGTGAGTAAAATCAGAGCTATTCCAGATCTTTGGTTTAACTCAAACCCTTCAGACTTTAAGAAGTCTAGCTAGCTGCTAAGGTAAAATAGGCAGTTTGGAAAGATTAAGACCATGTGAAGGATGCTCTTAGGGAATTCTTACAGAATTTAAGCCTAATTTAAAATAAAGTACTAAAAATAACCATATCTATTCTCATGTCTCTCTGGTTAATTTAAGAGCTCACAATGAAGAAATCTCTTTACTCATGAGAGTAACAGACTCTTCGGTCAAGCCTTTGTAGGACAGGAGTAAGCTCTGCCAAAGTGAATGGAATCTCTAGAATTGAGATTTATTCTCTCTTACTGACTGAGACAGATGATTTTGGGTGTGGTGTAAAAAGGATATTCACTCACTAAATATTATTTTTTCAGAAAATACAATAAGAAGTTGCAGGGAAATATAAAATGGTTGATTCATGCTTTTGCGATGTTTATTTCATTTCCAGTGTAAGTGGCTGCTTCCTCTGAATTGCTCCTAGCACCTTACACCACTCACTTTTTTGCAGGTAAGAGATACCTGTGAAAGAACTGCTACAATTATCAGTGCTACACTTACTAAAACAAACAGTCTTGTAAAAAAAAAAGCATAGTTATCTCCCAAATTGTCTTAGAAAATTTACTGATCAAATGAAGTTTTACTGTAGCTTCAAACCAGAACAAAACTCACACTGGAATTACTTGCCATGATTTTATTTCTGAGCTATAAATATACATCCTAAATGAAAGCACACTGCAAAAGACATTAAGCAATGCTATTGTTATTGCTGGCTGAAATTAATATCCTCTCTTTGCTCCTTAGAAGTAATTAAAATAAGATAATGTATTTCAGAGCCTCAAATAAGCAGAGAAGTTTGGGTTTTTTCTTCTGAAAGAAGAGAATGACTTGCTACTTACATAGCATCCAGATTTGTCCCATTAAAAGCGTGGCCTTGGATACTGGTAAAACCATTATTGTAGAGTTTACTGCAAGCAAAAAAACCATTACATCAGTGTATTTTGGGCTACTTCAATACTTGAATACCTAACATCTTATGCGTCGTTTTTCTTTGCAACAGCACATTAATGAATGGGTTAATTTTAATCTCTTGAAGAAGCAGTAGTTACTGCGAAAGGTCAAACAAATGCCCAGAAATGTTCTTGAGTGCACGTGAATCAAGGATAGCATGTAGCAGGTGTGCCATCTTTTACTTCTTTTTACAGCAATGACAGACTAAAACACTTTGCTATAATTTTCCCACACTTAAACTAAAAGCAAGGAAACAAAATCCTGCTAGGACTGCTTAAGGAAGGCTAAAGGAACTAACAACCAGCAAAAAAGGTCTGATTTTACTATCAGGCATGCCTTAAATTTTTAGAATTCATTCTTTTGCTCCATTAGAGTAAAATGATTTTATTTTTAGAATTTCTTTAGAATTCATTTGTTTGTATTCTAATGCTCTTCCTCCCAGTTCAGGTCATAACTCACTCCCACCAGCCCTTTCTTGTGGCTCACATTGACTGACTTGCATAAATGAACTTCATTTAACAATTTTCTTTCAAATATGACTCTTCTGGTGTTTGCCATCCATTAGTTTCCATGGTATGTGCCACTTAGGTTGCAAAAAAAGTTAGACACAGTTCTAACCCTGCTGTAGCTTTACAGGGGGAGAACTTTGCAGACTTTCTCCTTTGATTTTTTCAAATATAACCATTCGCTGGCACTAGGGTTGTAGAAAAACAAAACCACTTTAGTCAAGCCAGTTTAAAGAAACGAGCAGGACTGATCCAAATAGCCGTCAAAGTACAGAATTTATGCAAACTAGAATATAGATACTGTCTGTGTATGAAACTATGGTGTTTCTCTGTTGCAAACTACTAGAGAGTAGGACAGGAATATTTTTTTTTAAACATTTTGCCATATGCATTACCAGAGAGGTAATTGCCTTGTGACTTAAACTGGAAGAACTTACAGGGTTAGAGATTCATTACAAAGCCCATGGAAAGCATTTGCAGGCACTGAAGTCATATAAGGATTATCTGCAATTTCACTGAAAAAGGAGACAAAACATCACAATCAAACATCTGCCCAACAGAGCATCTCAAGAACAGCTTTGTTATTACTTGTTCTTTGCCTTGATAATAAATAAAATTTTAAAATACAATAAATTTCTTTAAATAAATTATTTTTATGTATTTCATTATAATATAAATATTATTAAAATAATCAACATTGCCATATTTATTATATTATAAATTTAAATTTATTTATTCAAATAAATAAGTTTAAAAGAATAACCTGTTTTAATTATATGTAAGGCCAGAAGATACATGTAGGATGAAGAACTGAGCATATTCCAACATCCAGGAAGACAGCTCCTGAGGTAAATGGGTTATGTAGTTCTGGTGACGGGTGCCAGCCTGTGTGATAATCATGGCTAATGGCACAGGCAGGTCCCTGGTCTCATGAGCCAGAGAATTAGCAGAGTGAATAAGCATTAGCTGCAGTGTCAATTGAACAACACACGTGGCTTTAGAGCTGAAATCCTGCTCTCTAAATCCAGCTAAGATATCAGATAATACATTATTCAGGACAGAGGCATTTTACCTTACAGAAGTGCATCTAGCACATCTCTTTCACTAGTAAGTGAAATAACTTCTTGATTCTTCTCACCTCTTGTCCAAAGGAGTGTTTCACTACTCATTTCTTAAATACGTTTTTTTTACTCTGACTCTGCAGTCTTAATAAATACTATATATCTTCAGACCAAAATTCTGTTGTAACAAAAGGGAGAAAGGAAAACCAGAGAGATTTACTATTACTAAACTGGAGAGAGGAAAAAGCTGGTAGAAACAAAAGACAGAGCAAAGTCTCTGACTGCCCTTTTTCTGATTATTCCTGAATCATATTATAGTCTGGAAATGAAAATATTGTGCAAAGTTTTCTTTTTCTTCAGCTTGTGGATTAGGTACGGCCTAATAAGGCCCATGCATAAAGTCCATGGGCTGAAAAGTCCTGACAATTACCCATGTGGCAGAAATAACTTCATTCCTTTTCTGTGCTACATTTGTGCATATATATGTGCTAACACTGAACAGCACTACAACCATTTTCATTCCAAGTAATTTTCACTGATAGGTGATTTCCCCCACAAGTTATTTGGGTTTGACGTTTTGCAGATTGGTTCATTTTTCTAAATAAATGTTTACTTGTAAGTTGCTTGACCTCAAAGGCAAATAGTAGTATAATGAATGGGTTTTCCCCAGCTATACCTTATTCATTATTTAGAAACCTATTATTTTTCAAGAGCTTTTTTTTTTCTTGATAAAAGAAACAAAAAGTCTTTCATTGAATAGCAATATTTAGAAATATACATCATAGAACTATCTTCCTTGAAAGTACAGATCTATTCTTTAAAAGCTCTGTATAGCATATAAGACCTATATTTATCTTTAGCTAGTGATCTCTATCCAAAAAAAAATCAAGGCAGAAGTAAAACAATGTTTGGCTTTCTGCTGCTTAGAAAGGCACTGAGTTGGTTGGAATTAAGAACACAGATGGTTGTGTAAACTGCTTTGTTTCATCTAGCCTGTTCAATTCTTGGTTCTCTGTACCATGTAGAAATAGATCTAGCAGAGTTCAATCTAAGCTGAAGCCCTTTTGGTCTTTGAGAAATGCCCTAATAGCTCTTAAGATGTAGTTATATCTCACTCAGAGCTCTGACTGACTCAGCTTTAATCATGGAGGCCTACAGCCAAGGTGAATGTGTGAGTTAGAACAAGGCTTATCTCTGGTCTCAGAAGATCCTTGGAAGGGAAGATGTCATTGCTTCCTACAGGTCTACGCTTTTTAGCAAAACAAGCAGCATTTCTATGTTGCTCTGAGGTTCATCTTGCCAGTGGCAGACCATGAATGCAGTGGGAACTGACCCTTCTTGAACAAAAATGCCCCTTAGCAGCACTGAAACAAGGCCTGCGGTAGATCATCGATCATGTCTTTGCAAATCACCTTCTAACATAATACTTCTCATTTTTAATTGCTTTTTGCCTAGCCCATCCAGCATTCAAGCTTCTTCCAGCTGAAAACTGCTACAATATAAGATTTCTAACTCCTCTCAGGGACCAAGAAGTGACCAAGATTTTTTTTACCTTGTGTCAGCCTGCAAGTCTTCATCTGAGCTACTCTTCCTCCTCAGCTTGATTACAACCCAAAATTCTAACTTCAACACAGGTGGATGTTGTCTTTGCTTTTTAAATACCAAGAAACACCTGCTTTTTTTAGCGTTCAAAGCAGCTCTCTTTGTTTCTGAAATACCTTTAAGGATAATAGTGGGAGACCTCCTTGCCCCCATTTCCATTCCCTTTCTCTTTCTTCAAGAAATTGTTCTGCAATTTGCTTCACCATGCCAGAACAAATTTGTTGGAAGAATTTTGACAGGATGACTTGATGTTAGCAGGATGTATGCCAGCTCAGGTCCCGTGTGTCACACTATTCTGACTTCAGATTAATTTAGCTATGAATTATTGCACAGCCATTGCAAAACCAAGAACAAAATAGAAACAAAGGGCCTTTAGAAGTTGTGTATCATGAATGTGCTGCGTGTCAATGTCTCTAATTTGGGTCAAATGTATAGTGCTAGGTGAGCTGGCGTTGTCCAGATTTGGTGCTAACAATCATTGAAATATCACTTGAGGAAATCTGCTTTGTAAGACTTACATGATATTTTTCTCACAACCAGAAACCTTCATTATACGTTTTGTTCTGGTCTGAGGCTGGCAATAGTCTAACCAGCTGCGAAGACAGATACTTACAGCAAAAAATTCACATCAAATGAATAGATTTTGTTGAGGTCAGGAAATACTTTGAGTCCAGTATTAAAAATACCACTGAAAGAGAGGAGAAACAGAAAGAATTACTGCATCACTGAACAACAATTTACAATGTATTTAAAGTGTTCAACACGGCAGGATGGTTATTGAATCCTCTCTGTTGTCAATCAATTCATTTATAATCAACTGTCCCAAAGAAGGATTCAAGAACAATTTTAAAAATTCAAAATACCAGACTTATGATAAATTATGGACTCCAAAAAATGGGAACACAGACTAATAAGACAACCAGGCAGATCTGCAGAGGGAAGTATCTTGTGAGATTCATAGGGAGAAAATGATTAAAACTCTGGTTTATTTTAACTTGAGAGATTAAGGCTGCTTCAGTTAATAGTTTGGACCCCGAAATCCTCTTTCATTGAGGCTAAGAACTGTGCATGTAGCTCTTGAAAGGGAAACTGTCTTAAAATGAGAAATGCTTAAAGCCCTTTTTTCCTGAACTTCTGTAGAGTGAAAATAACTGAAGAAAATAGACTTCTCAATTTTTAAAACTATTCTCCTGAAATTGAATTTTTTACTACTTTCTTTTTTATTGCTTTCACATCTATAAGAAAAACCTGGACAAATCTTTCTTCCTTGCCACTGCCTCTACTACACACACACACAGAGGCCTTTCTTCCAAATATTACTCAGAATCACAGAAATTTCTTTAGAAAATCATGGCAATTTTTCAGGATTTCTTTCTGCCATAGAGGTCATATGAAATCAGGTGTTTATAGGTGGGCTTTTCACATTTGGCTGACAGGTACGCTTAAAACCCTGTGTAAATGTCCAGTAAATACTAAAGATGTGTATATATCTGTTGTGTCCCTTCTTCCCACTATTTCCTACAAAAACAGAGTAAGACAGCACTTATCATAAGAAAAGAGCTAGCTGTGGAATTTTGCCAGGAACATTAGTGTATTCTAGATATTTAATGGATAAGACAAATGGGAAAACTACTGATGAATTTGTGAACATGTTTTCCTTTCTCGGGAAAGTAGTAAGAGTTCCAACCCCTACCCTTGCAGGCTTTCTGTCGTTAGAATAAAGCAACAGGGAAAAACACAGCAATCAGTTCCAAAATCAAATGCAAACTAACAGAACTGCTATAATGTAAAGAGTTATTTGTGAGATTTAAGTACCAGTTTGTTACAGGTACTAAATACTTACAGGTATTTCAGAAGTGGGAGGTTCTTAAAGGCATCTGGATCTATATAATCCAAGTTTCTAAGATTTCGAATTTCACTGTAAAAAGGGAGGAACATTGGTAATTAATATTTAATTACGTATCACAACAGAAATCAGCAATGTTAAAATGAAATTTCAGGGACCTAATTCCTGCAACAAATTTTTTGTACTGACCAGCACTAACTCAAGACCAGAGCAATCTTACAATGATGCATTATCATCTGGATAGGTGCCATCCTGGGGACTGGCCTCTTGAAGCAAGGGGGTAAGAAATACCTAAGATTTGATTATGGATCCTTTGTCTTCATGGTCCTAAAATCAAAACAAATACCCTGTGGTAATGGCTATTACTTTGAACATGGTGAGGGTTTTGTGTCTGCAACGTTGAGTAAAAAGAAGAAAAGTAAAACCTTCAGTATCTGTATATAATAATCCTATCAAATTACAACCATCTATGCACCTTATAATTTTATATGCTATTTTTCTGCTTACTTTCTTCATGTGTCTGACAGTATTTTGTATTATTTTTTCCTGTCTCTTTTACAGAACTCATCAAGAGATGGCTCAGTCACTTACATTAACTTCCTTCTGAGACTTGAAATGGACACACCGTTCAGTACACAGCTATGCCCAGCAGTCCAGAGGATAGCATATCTCTTTGCAATATAATGAGGCAAGACATAACATAGACTTCATTCCTCACATCTTCTGTCCACAGTTCTGTCTTTAAATACTTCTACCCAGGAGACAGCTTGGTCTGCAAATAGCTTTTCAGTCTGCACATGCTGAAAAACGAGCCTGACACCAATCACAGCTATGGCCATGATGGTGCTTTCTGTAGGTGTGTTGGTGGGGCTGCCGACCCTCCAGCCACCACCTTCACTGCCTGGAGTCATGACTCTTCCTCATTTTTCTGAAATGCTTGTCATCCCTTAGTGCTATTTCCCTCAATATTTCTCATTCATCTATTTTCAAGCAGATTTCTTTCTTTTCTATCTATAGCAACAGTCAGCAGTCTGGCTGCACCAAGCAGACTGTGCCGAAATTCTCAGTATTGAGGAAGATTCAATGGACCTACCAATTTTCATCTTTTATTTAAAAAACTCTCCCCCATCACATGCAGACTTTTCATTTCCTGGACTCTTCACTGTTTCCAGAAGGATATGGATGGTTTTGCATGTTTGCTTCTATTTCTTTACCTTAAATCAGCTCTGGACACTGGTCTCATAACACTGCTGAAACAACTCTCAGCCTTTCTTAAAACAGAAACCATATAGAAAGAATGGTGTACGACTTCCTCCTGATACTAGCAGTGGAGCAATGGGCCCGAAGAAAACATTTCTAGCTGCTTATATAGAGAAATTAGATAAAGATGACAGAGTTAGATGGCATGGTGGTGCAGGTTATGTGGGTGATGTTCCAGCCCTAAGTCAGTCAAAGAAGTGCTGCTACAGGACAGACACCCAATGGGCAGAAACCAGTAGTATTTAATTTACCATGGCCTAACTGTGCCAAGTAACCTATATAATATAAGAATCAGAAAACTGGGATTTAAGACTACCTCCGCCTCTGGAATTGTTTTAATAGGATAAAATCAACCCAGACAAGTTGTCTAAGAAATAGAACTGGGAAAAGAGACAGAAGTTAGTAGATAAATCACTATGTAGACACTGGTACAAAGACTTCAACCTCTCCATATATTGTTGTACTGACAAAACAGTTCTGCTTCAGCTTTCAAGTCATCAGTTTTCACTCTGTTTCCTAAAACACTGCAGGGAAATGAGGATTTACCTTTTACTTGCATGCTAAACTGATGTCATTGATAGCTAGAGCACTGCTACTGTAGTGCTGCATTCAACTATTCTTCACATCCGTAAGCTACTTTGAACTGTAGCTGTGTTTCTGTATTTAAAATAAATCCTCTCAGTGTCAGTTTCTTGCTTCTCTCCAATTATTTTATTAGTTATGTAGCTATCACATTCCTGACAGTGGAATTTGCTTCATAAACATTAACTGACATGTTTTTTCCATCACTGACTGCCTTCAAAATGTTGGACTCGTGAGCTTCCTGGCCTGATACTCCTCTGTGGACCAAGCATATTCCAGGGAAAGAGAGTCTTCAGTTCAGCCTTTAACCTGGAAATGGATAATGCATTGGAGTATCATAGAGTCATCAGGTTTTGGTGTGTTGCTATTCATAGTATTCTATGTAAATTATTTGGATGAGGGTACTGGAAATAAGAGTTCTAAATCCGCAAATGGTACTAAAATTAAAAGAACAAAATAATGTGATGGGATACAATTTTGATTTATTAAGTAATTGGGCCACGAGAGGACATTTGTTGATTAAAAAAGACAAATAAAAAATGAATTAATCTGGGAATACAATATTTTAAACAACCGGATGAGACACTTAGCACAGTAATGAGAGAAAATCTTAAATAATGTGAGTGAGGGAATCAGTATGATTCAACTAAATGGGGAAAGGTTTATATCCCTGATGTATAATTTCCTTGAACTGGTAATGTTAGGATTAAAAAAGAAGTATGCTTTAATATATACTGTATTTCTACTTGCATTTCATCCTACGCTTTGTATTACAGAGGTGTCTTAAAGCCCAAAAGGAAGAAAAGAGCCATCGTGGAGCAGACAGCTAGGCTTAGAAGTGTCTAGTCAAAATAGATGAGAGAGGTATAAAAATAAAAGGTGATTTGAAAAAAGTGAATGTTACACTTAAGAAAAAAATGAGGATGGAAATCCAATTTTCCCTACTTCTAGTCCAGTCAAATGTGCCTCCTGCCTTTGAATGGCCTTAATGTGTGGCCTCTTATTTCATCTGCATGAAAAAGACAAAGATCTCGGGTGCTGTGGGTATATTTAGGTAACACCAAGACGACCACAACACACAGCTGAAGTGCAGAGAGTAGATTTATTCCATCATCTCGCTGGCTGGAGGGTTCAAAAAAGGCAAGTGGAGACACACAGACTGCTAGGCTCATATTAGGAGGGGCAAAACACGGTGAGGCCTGAGTCCTGCCTTACATATCAAAGGGGGCCCGGAACATGTGCAAGTCTTCACCAGGCTGTGTTTAACAATCTCTGCACTTCTTATCTCCTTTCCCTGCTTACAAAGGGGCCCCAAGCCTATAAGAAGAATTCTTTTAAGCCTTTCACAATTTTCTGTTATCTTGTGAGAAAATTTCACTTCTTTAGTAGGCAAAAAACAACCAAAACACACATATACATGAATTCTCTCACACTGTTTTCTAACATCTCCTCGGTGCAAGATTGGTCTCTGAATGAAAACAACTCTGATCCAATTTATTTTTCTCTCTTCTTGCCAATCTTCTGCTTTTTAACCCTTTCCTCCCCACGGATCTTCATGTCCATTCACGAACTGTGCTGCTGTCCTTGTTTTAAACACTCAAACATCATTAGTCTTAGAGTACTGGAAGGAATTCCTCCCTAAAATCACAGATTTAAAGGATATCTATTGCTCCATTGATTTGGAGCATATGAAGCTAAGCCCATAAGGAAAAAAGATATTTGAATAGTTCTGATCTCATCAATTAACAGAACAAACTGTTTTTCACAATTTCTTTTACAGTAATCAGTCATGAGTAATAAACTCAAAGGCACATAAATGTTATATGATCCTAATTTTCAAACTGTAATCAAAAGACTGCTGCGGTGTAAAGATTAATCCCAGAAGGTCCATAAAGATAGAAGAGCAAGTTGATTTACTGATTATCAGTAAATACATTAAGCAGGGTTTGCACTTTTATCATTTATCTTTTATGGACTGATGAATTGAAAAGATTGAAACTTGTGAACTTAAAAAGTTATGATTTTTTGAAAAGCAGTCTAGGAAAACTATTAGTAGTTTTAGCTGCCTAAAATGCAGATAAGGCCGAAAAGTATACTTAAAAATGCCTAGTAAGCTAGTTCCCAAATATCTAAGTGTTTCTGAGAGCTGATTTTAAATTACTTTTGAAATGCAACTTTGACTCACTCTACAAATACAACTTAATCATGGCATACAGCAGTGTTACAATTCTGAGTTCTGGGCATTAAGCGCTTTTAAGATATATGAAAACCTGAGACAGTTAGTAGGCATTTTTATTGACCATTGATTTAAAAAGGCAAAAGGTGCCCTGAACAAACATTTCACTTTGCAGTCCTAACTAAAATTACTTAGAGATGCTCATAAGAAAGAAAGATGCTGCTACTTACCCACAAGCTGAGAGAATTATTTGTGGAGTATTTACAAAAGTATTCCAAGTTACTTTACAAACTATTCAACTTCTACTCTATTTTTGGAAGTATAGAAACTATTTAAAAACTGGCTTATTTGTGCTTTAAAGACAATTGATGTCTGAAATTTTAGTTCTGGCACTCAGACTAGGAATTAAAAATGTACTAGGTTCACAATCAAATCGCCACCTGACTGTCCAAGAACAGCAATTCACTTTTCCTTTTAAATGAAAATACACAAAAAACTTTATCACATCAAGAATGGATGTGCAGAGAAAGTCACTTGATGATATAAAGATATGTGTCAAGACTTACAAATAGCTATGAACTTACGTTTAGTTGCAAAGATATAACTACTTAATTTCAAATCCAAATGAATCTAAAAATGACACTAATAATAAGAACTATTCAAATATTAGGCTAATTAATTATTTGAGACAGATGTTTGCCAGCTAACTTTTAAGAAAGGTTAACACGCTACTTAACATTCTATCTGAATTTAGTAACATTAAAAAAGCACAAACATTTACATATTTAAGTGGATCCTAAATTTCATTTACCAGACATATTTTTCATACCTGCATACCCTTGCAATATTGACACATTCTTGAGTCTGTTTAAGCCCAGAATTCAGAAATTGCAAATCTGGCCTTAGAGTAGCAATATAATCATGTTACGTTGAGATACGTACAAAGACTAAGGATATCCAGGTCAGCAATTGTGAAATGTTTTAAATAAGATTTTTTTTTATTCTCTTGTAATAACCTGGTCCCCCCTCTCTACCTTCTGAGAGTTTGTCTGTAGTTACCTTAGCTTCTCTCACCTGTACATCTACTTCCATGTTTTATTCTCCCTCTGCAGCCAAACCATCCATGTTGTTTCATCTGCATGCTCCTGTTTAAGCCTTTGCACCACTGGCACCAGAAAACTGGCTTAGGCTCCCAACAGCCTACTCCCTACCTCCAGACTGCAGATTTTAACAAGATATTTTTGCACAGCACTTATCCCAGTGCTCTGAAATTCACTGCAGGTATACAGCATTCCCCCACAAATCTCTTCAGTCTTCCTCTCCAGTTGCTTCTCTCTTCTTCCTGCAGTGCTGTATCCAATGGCCTGGCATCACAAGCTGTCCAAGAGAAGTGCCCTGGCCCAGAGGATGGTGAGGCTGCCCTGGCCCTTGGCTCCATCTCACTGCAGAGCTGGAGAGTGGTTCCCCACCAGCTCTCCAAGTGACGTCACATATATGAGGGCAAGCCACTTGAACTATAACCTTTGGCCCTGTTCCCAAATGCTGAGAGGGCTTTTTATGTGGTCCTATAAGAGAAGAATGCTTTACAAGTGATGAGAAGAGAGTAGGGAGAGACCAGCAGAGGGTGAGCCAAGACACAGAGAAAGGAGGAAAAGAAAGAATGAATTTTTCTGAGGTTCCGTTCACAGGAATGTTTTCCTGAGAAACAGAGATGTAATTACAGCAGGTTTTTATTTAGTGTAATGTTACCAAGCTTCAGCTGTACTAGTAAGGCAACTACACAGAGACGCTGATTGCTAATCAGACCCTTTCACAATTACATTTACAAAAAATACATACTTCTGTAATTGTATGAGAGAGAAAGTTCTGAATTCGTAAACAGACATACTTAAAAAGGGTAAATAGAAAAAGAGGAAACAAGAAACCATTGTGAGACAAGTTTAACACAGTTGAGGAGACAAAAAACCAGCAAAAGCTTGTTCCTTATTTACATCTTCATAGAGTGGAAATTTTGCCATTAATTACCAGCAAAATGAGATGTGGCTCATTAAAATACAGCAGGTGATCAGTATCCTTAGCTTGTAGAAGTTGCTCAGTACTTGAAAAGCATGGATGCATAAAAATATGACTGATGCTTAAAGAGCTGAGGTCTGGAAGGAACAGAAAGTCAGGACACAGGCACATGAACCAAATAAGGACTGAGAAAATGAGTTGCTGAAGATCAAGGCTGAAGTGCACTAACAAGCTTGGCAGACAGATCATGATGAACACAGGATGCCTATTCACATAACACTTGGCTTAAGCCAAAGCATTAGTTCCTCCCTTCCACAAACACTAAATTTTCTCCTAAGAAGTTCTTATGTTTAAAAACAAATGTTTTGAAAATGAAACTGTGTGCATAACTTTCAGTTAGGGTAAAAATATTATTTACATAAAGCTGCACTTTATGAAAGTTCAAAGAAAAGTTGTAAAAATAAAACTGTGAAATGACTTTTCAAAACTGTTAGAGTAATCTCAACCTCCTTTAAAATATTTTGTGATAATCTTATCCTAGTATTATTTTAGCAATAATACTTAAAAAATACGATGTAAATGGAGAACATTAAATTAATGCATAGCACAAGATACAAATTTATCCCTGTATAATCCTGTTGTTTGGAAAGCAAATCAAACTCAACAGTGATAAGTTTTAACAAATCAGGAGTTATGGAAACAATTTATAAAAATTATCAAATCTATAAATTGCTTTCTTTCACAGCTTATATGCAACGGTCTAACTTGCCAGATGCCTGGATATTCCCTGATTAAATCATACATGTGCCTTACTTCCAAACAGATTTTATAAACCTGGTAAACACTTCTGAGTGGTAGAGGTGGCCCTTCTTTGTGGGCTATCTGCAAAGGCTTGGGGTTTTCCTGTAACTTTTGTGAGCAGATTTCTGACATCTTGTCCTGGGTAGTATTTTTGTCTCTTGTGCAGGAAATAAAAAAAAAAAAGTATGTAATAATTTTGTATGTCCGTGTAGTTTCTCTTTTGGTAGGGAGAAATATAAGGGGACCCACATTACCATATCCTTGTGTAGTGGAGCAGGAAACATTCCCCCCGTGCCCTCCCCACAGCCTGTGCCAGAGGTGACATGAGTGCAGGTGCCTGTGAACTCTGCTGACTCCTGCACACACCTGCAGCCTCCTGGTCATGGACATCCAGGCCCGGGGGCTGGAGTGGGTGTGATAATGCGGTGATTTCAGAGCTTTGTGGAGCATTTTATCTTTAATTTCTAATAAGGTGAACCACAAAAGAAGTACCACATGAGGAATTTGTAGTGCATAGTGGCAGATGCTTTTTTCATTGCTGATAAAATGCACTGCCAGTAAATGTTTCATTAAATGTTCATTTGTGTTAAACAAGAAATTCTAAAAACACAACAACTGCGAAAGAGGAAAAGAGAACATGGACATGACAGGCTTGCAAAAAAACCATCTACAGAATAGGGAATGGTATTATAACCAAGGGTAAGTACTGATATCACACCAAAGCCTTGCTGTAAAACCCTTTCAGGAATACTACTGGAGCATGTTGTTTACCTGAAGTAGATCTCAGGATCCTACACTCTGCTTCTAGATATGCCAGTCAGGCTCAGGTTCTCTTAGAGGAGTCACACTTTCCAACATTAGTTTCTCTCTTTATCTTCATTAACAATAATTATATTTTCCTCTTATAACTTTGTTAGTCTTTCTGTTTCACATTGTGTAGAGTAAAAGGAAAAGAAGTCATAGAAAATACATCAGTGTTAAGCCATCATCTAATTCAATCTCTTCCTCTGAGTGAAGATTAAATAGATCTATGGATCATAGATCTATTTCATATTTTCAGATCATACAGCCTTAAAAGCCTGCAGTGTCTCCAGGAAAACAATTCTAGTATTTATTTATACCAGCCATGCGAATGCATTTCCTAGAGTCTGACACGAGTTTCATCTAATCTACTTTAACGTTATTATTACTTTTTCTTTTTCAAACATTAGTATGGAAATGGGTGGTAGCTTTCACCTCTTGCAACAACCTTAAAAAAATCAATGTGCCTCTGGCATGTTTTCTTTCTGGAAGCAAAAAACTTTCCTCTCTGACAATGTTTTCTGGATCCATGGTGAGCAAGCAACACTGCTCTCCCATGGAACCTCTGCAAACAAAAATGCCTGAAATATGCCAAACTGTAATTCAGCTGAGCTTTACAACAGTGGCACACTTTCCAATCCCTCCTTCGTATCAGTAATGGAAACACGGAATAGTACCAGATGGATCCTATGGAGCTCTCTATTCAATACATTACATTCTCATTTTGACAGGGTCCTGATGAATGACAAGAATTCTCTGGATGCATCCTACCAGTTCGGTAACTGCCCTTAGTGCATGTCACTTGGTGAGGACTGGTCAGAACATGAGAAAAAAAAGGTGTAAAAACACTTCCCAGAAGCCTTTTTCTATGTTATTCTTGTTCCATTTAGTAACCATACAAACACTCTTCATTTTACTAGTGCAGTTTCAGAATGATTACTTATTCTTCATGTCTCTAGCTAGTGCCATTTTGCTTTGTGCTTTGGTCCTTCTGATTTTATTTCCGATGCTTATATTACTGTTTTACACTTACCTGCAGTAAATTGACAGAAATAATTCTTAGTTGCCATTTTATTTCAACTTGGCATCAAGCTCATGATGTAGTCCCACTAGTTTTTCACTACATTTACCTACATTTCTATGGGAGGATACAGAAGAGCAAGGGAACCAGAAAGATATGTGGAAAACAAGCACGATAAAATAAGCTCAAAAAAGAGACGGACTCATTCCACATTATGGAGAAAAGAAATGAGAAAAGGAATATTTAGCTACAAAGGAGACAGGAATGACAAACATCATCATGTATATTGTTCCCACACATTCCAAATTTATCTCACCACTGTATTAATTTATTTAATTACAGTACTTACATATGAGTGACTTTGCTTAAACTGTTGAAGGAATGGGCCTCCAGCCTCTGAAGTGTTTCATCTATAGAGATGTAACTAAACGCCAGCAAACAGAAAAATAAACAGGTCTCAGACACTGGGAAGCCTCGGCTAGTGCCCATCATGCCACTTCATTTTTCATCTCATTATTTTTCTTATCCTGCTATGATGACGCTGCCAGACACATGAACAGTGTCTGAGGGACACACTTTTAAAATCCTTTTAAGGATTTTGATTTTGACTGATGCTTTAGATGCACACCATACTGCAGAATACAGTAAAACCAAAACAGCACAGCAGTGCTAAAAAGCAGCAAAAGCAGACATCCATATTTCACAGTTCAGCATATATCTTCCCTCTTCCCCAGTTAAGATCATCTTGGAGTTATCTAAGGGGAATCTAAGCCTCAGGTAAATTGGCATATTTTTCTATACTGAAGAATTTTAAAAAGGAAGGAAAGAGACAAAGATGATCCTTTTGGAACCACTGCAACAACTGCTGCAATTTCTCTGGAAAGAGACAAGTCATCAGGGCAACCAATGCGCTGATATTGCTGACTAAAACATGTGCTGTAACATGAATTTAGAAAGAAACTCTAGTCATACGATGAGTGTCATAAAGGATGTAAGGAGTAATGTGGCTCAGAAAGAAAACCAGACAACAAGGAATATTTACTTGCACACAGTTCAGACTGAACAGCATTGGTACTGCTGGTGATCTATGGAATGTGATGAGAAAATAGCTCTACAGTCTCTCCATCATTAGGAGAATGATAATGCAGCAACCACTATTAAAGACTTTGACGTGTGAATAAAGTTGCAGTAAAACTAACTAGAGCTGATTATCAGTGTAACTGACCTATTGCTCTTTAGTTTTAATTATCTGATTCTGTCTTTCAGAATATCTCTTAGCTTTAAAATTTATTAATATTGCAATAGCACTTAAGTGATCTATTGTTGTATTTTATTTACTTTTCTAATAATATTTTATATCATATTTCTAATTGATATATATTTCTTTAAAAATTAATTCCTTGAATATTTTTATAATTATGGGTAAAATATTTAAGTACTACATTTTTATACTCTTGATCCAAATTGATTAATGCAGTTTTTAATATTTTGCATGGTTACACAAACCCTGAACAACTTGATAATTATTTTAAAGACACAAAATTAAATTGAGTAGGTGAGTCTTAGACATCAATTTTAGATGCCAAAAAAAAAAAAAAATAGATTGTGTCACATGCCTTTCCTCCTCCTTAATCAGACCTACAAAGACCTGGAGTCATATGTAACTTAAAAAATATCTGTTAGTTTTCATTAATTGTAATTGGGTTGTGTTCCTTAAACAAAACAGAGAAGATTTATAACATTTTATTTTTCCCAATGACAGTATAAGGAGCAGTAATAGTAAAAAGCAAATTAAAATATGATCATTTAACCCAGGAAGGTGTTCTAATAAATCAGTTATGGATCAGATTTCTAATTTTTTCGCGTAAATTTTAAAAAACAAAAATCTTTATTTCTTTCAATGTGTGTTAAAAAATATTTTAAATGCTTTAAAAAATTGGACCGAATACTTGGTGACCAGCGTATGCCTTAACAACCAGCAGATGAATAATAGCACTAACTAGGTGGGAATTTCTGTCCTTTCCAGAATGGAGCTCAAACACATTACCTGAATTAATTTTAACTCATCAAATATGAAATCTATTTTGTATTGGTCACTTTGGAGATGTATTCAACTGTCTTTGAAAAGATACCAGAAAAGTAACAAGTAGAGATTGCATGACTATCAGATTCTCTTTCTGGAGTAATATTGTTTTTCCAAAGCTGTTTGCCACTTCTCAAATGAATGAAGATAATAAAAGAGGAATACAATAAACAAAATATGTCCAGTCTATAACTCTGTAATTGAGTGTTGCAGAGTTAGATATTTATGTGAAATGCTTTGTTTTCCTGTAAGTAATAATGTCTGTTGCCCAGGAAATTGGAGTTTCAGTCTTAAAAGAAAATGGATTATTCCATTTTAACGGACCCTACATTTTAATGTACCAAAAGATAGGTTGTATTAATGACATATTATTAAAAAAAATTTCTTTATGTAGCAAACAGATATATATAAATCAGTTTGACAGAAAATGAAGTTAAGATAATGAACTAAGATTGTATCCTCCTGCAAAAGCTAGGAAGTAGGAGAGGACTTTTTGTGTGCTCCATGATCAAAGCGAGTCACCTTACATCAGGCAGGCAGGTGCTTTTCTCCCACGTATGAGAAGTGTAAGAGAAGACGATTCCTCCTCCCCTCTCTCACCCCTACAGCCATTATGTGCCTTCCCAATATGCTTCACATCACATTTTTGCTATACTGTCTGGCTTGCACCCATTTGAGGTATAGTTTTATATCTTACAACCGTGGGACACAGTGGGAAGGAAATGGCTTGTTCTCTTCACGTGTTGACCTTCACTCTTCTACTTTACAAGCATATGTATTTGTGTAAATTAATTAAACCGTACCATCATTGTGGACAGGGAAATGAGTAGTTTTATTTGCTTTAGTGTCATCTAGATAAACACCCAAACCCCACACAAGCACACCCAAAATCTCCTCTGAGGCAGGAATGTCAAACAGAAACATGTATTAATAGTGCATAAACATTTACTTCCAAGCATTCAGAGTGCCTCAAGAATCTTTGGGCTCTGCCTAACGAACAGATAACACAACACATTAAAGGTAAGAAATAAAAATCATAGCAGTCATGACTGGAAGGAGTTGCATCAGAAAAAGGAAAGCATGTTTAAATTGCCATTTTGAAGGCATGCTACAGTTCAGCACCACCTCTCTCCATGGGCTGTTTAATTTGCAGGATTTCAAAATGCCTTCAACATTCCTCACGAATGCAGGGATAGCTTAAACACCAAATGCATGGTTTCAGAGAAAGTCTGTTTGCAGATAACACTTTAATCACCACTGCCCATTCAGAAAGAGCCTGAGAGCGCAGGATTTAAATCAGATCAACACCTGGCAGCAGCCTCGAGGCCCTCTCCCAGCCCTTATTTTCTTCCTTCTCCCTGTCTCCACCTTTCTTCGCTTTATTCCAACCTCAGCATCCCCTGTATTGATGCCCATCAGCTGCCCCTGTTGTCTGTACTGCTGATGGAGAGCAGCTTGGTGACATGTGGGGCACTTCGGGAGAGGACAACCAGGAGCAGGTAAGGCAATGGAAACTGAGTTGAGGCTGTGCTGTATCAGCTGGCACTGCAGAGCACGGGAGGTGCAGATAGATGTGAGGTGTGGGGAGCTGTGTGGTGGCACTGGCTGTGGGACAGCAGCATACCCAGGGTGGGAAAGGCACTGTGTTGCACAGGAAGGTGGTGCACAGGGGAATTGTGCTTTACATGGGGCTGCTGGCAAAGAGCACTGGGATGCTCCTCTGCGTGGAGAAGCTGTGGAGAAAACACTTTGAGGAGCTACAAACTGGATGTTTGTGAGGTACTCATGAGTGTGACCCCAAGCATCATCCTAAGCCCAGGAAAAATGTTCCTTATCCTTGACCTTAAAAATACTGAATGTTCAATATGTCGGCAGAAGACACCAGGTGAAGCCCTTCTACCAAGATTTGGTGTATTTGCATTATTAACAGTGGAAACCAGAAATTTCTCTTGCATTTGAATATTGTATGAAACTTTTTTTTATTCAGTGATGCCTTTCTGACAGGAATTAGCTTTGCAATTAAGCATGTAGTTAAAATGCATTTTCTTTCATTCATGTGGAAATGCAGCACAGGGGAAAAAATTCTCTACTTCTGGCTATCAAGAATACATAGACATGCATTCATTTAAGAGAAATCATTGCTCTAAAATTTTTGTTTAAACAAGGTTCATAAAGAGGACAACTAAATTTTCTATTCATTACACATAAAAAACCCGTGTTTATTTGTGGAAATCATATAGTAGAAACCATATAGCAAAATGAACTGCTGTATTTGGAACAGTAAACACAGTATGTATTCCCCTGTTGAAACTTCAGAACATTTTCTAGGTGAATTTGCAAAGCCAGGAATGATCTGGTAATTTTCATTGCAGTTTTCATTGCAAGGAAATTATGGGCTGGGAGAGGCAAATGAGACATGTGGTACATTAGAGGCCAAGACATACACATCAGAGTTGTAGTTAAAATACAGGTACTGATCCCCTAACATGAAGTTTATATCAAGAAGGTGGGAGTTCATGTTTTGTCATAGTAGTAATGCCATAAGAAATATACATATGGGCATTGACACTATTCAAATTTAAACTGCCAGTTGGAGTTTTTGGAGCCAAAGAAGAGCTGACACCCTTTTCTATTGAATCAAACTCTGTTCCAAACTAAGCTAATCCTTTTTACATATAATACTATATATCATGTGAGGAATATTCCTCCCTCTCCAAAAAAACCGCAAACCCAAGAAAGAATATACCACCTATCTCATTAAACTGAGATGGTAAATGAGGCTGCAGATACCCAAGAACAATGACTTATAAGGATTTTAGGAAATTTTTACTTTAGTATATCTGGATGAAACTATAAAATATAATAGGCAGACCATATTCCCCCAAAGTCCTTTTCCATGAATTCTTAAATGGTAATCCTCAGCTATTCAGTCAAAGCTCATATAGAATTCAGACTTGGACGGAATATCAAGGGCAAGAAGAAGAATTCCTATTGCTACATTAGTAATAAAAAGCTGAACAAGAAAGAAGTGGGCCTGTTGCTGAATGAGGTGGCTTATTTAGTTACCAGTGGCCATAGATAAAGCTGAGCACCAGACTGATAAAGCCTTAGGCATTCTGGCTGGATCGTATGAGCACATTGTGGATTAGAGCCCTACTGAGGTCCCTTCCAAATTACACGGCTCTGATTCTAGGGAGTGAATTGTGAGGTGGCAGAGAAGTTCACTGCATCAAACAGTCATGCACAGGATCACAGATTACGGGCCAGCGACAAAGAACAAACAAATGTGTGGGACAACTTTTTGTCAAGACTGCCGACATCAACGAGCAGTACAGTGCAAGGGCAGCTGCTAAGGAATCCATTCAGTGCAGGTAGCTCGGTTTGCAGCTGCAGTGGGAGCTGCAGGTCGAGCTCTGAGTAGTGGGAGCCTGAGGCAAGGGGCCATGAACTGCTGACTCCTTGCATAACAAAGGGCCTGGGGACCTGTGGGCCAGCCAGGTGAGGGGCACACTCAGAGACACAGCAGGAGCCAGTGACCACAGATGTTGGGGCACTTAAACTGTGAGGGTGTAAAACCCCAGAGACTCTTTTGTTCGGGGTTCCTCCTTGGAGGCACCAAACTTGGTCTATTTTGTTATTTAGTTATTGAATCAAGATTAAACTATTGAAAGATCTGGACAGCTGAGATTCTGTTATGGGAAATGTAGCTGGTAATGGTGTGAATGTGACTCTCAGAGCGGCTCTTGGATGGACAGACAGGCAAGTTTCCTTAACATAGCCACCTTCAACGGGACAAATGTTGATGCGAGGCAAATAGGTAGAGGCTGCTGGCTCTGCTTTTGTGGACTGTATCCATGCACATGTTCGCACACAAAGGAAGTGTCACAATGGAAGTCTCTCTCACATCACACAAATATTAATGTTCTGGTGAAAGTCCATCTCTAGTCTAGGAATGCCCCTGGTCTCCAATGAGATGTGCTACAAATCATGCTGGCTGCTGGAAACATATTTTTAGCCAGGACTAGCAATAGAATATGCTAATTTGTTATGAGTGAAATGATTTCCTGTAATTTGCAAACTGAAAAAAAGTTTTATAGCTTTATTTATCACATCAGCCTCAATAAAGGAGGAGTGGTCTTGTTCACAAATGCATAGAATGCCTTCCTATAACTGGCTCAGGTTATAAACAATAGAATTATGACCTGTAGTTCTAAAATGTAAGTGGTGAGGTAGCAAAGGTATAAGAATATTTTCATTTCATACATTTTTATACACAAAGATTTTTGGAGAAGGAGAGTGATTTTTAACAAAAATTTAAAAGAATAGTATCAGAAACAGAGCAGAACTTACATCCTAGAGATGTTGGGGAGATTGGAAAAAGCGTCACTTGGAATTGTTCTTAGATGAGTCTCCAAAAACCTCCTAGAGAAATAAAAGTTTGGCAGTTAATATCCTTTGGTAAGTACAATTTAACATTAAAAACACTATACAGCTTCAGCTCTGCTCCAATATTTTTGTTCTTATCTTGTCTTTTCCCAGTGTTGCCATCTTTGCCTCATTTTATCTCTGTTCCATTATGTGGCTTGCTCTGTTTGGTGTGCTCCATCAATCTAAATTGCAGATTTCGGCATCAACCCTCCCAAGAGCTCAGCAGTCAGTGGTGAAAATGGACCCTCCAAAACTCCAGAGCATGGCCAGCAAAACATTTGCCCATTGAAGGAAATGAAGTATTAAGAGAATAAGCATTCTTTTAATAATTTCAGGCTCCACAAAGATATCCCATCTCTCATTCTGAGCAAGAAATTCAGGCATGTCAGCCAAAATTGAATTAAAGCAATTGCATACTACCTTCACAGAATTTTCCATTTTCGTTGCAATAAATAACACTTTCTTCCTCCCCAAACCTCTGATGTGGGGGTGGCATGTACCTTACCCATCTGCAGGAGATTTCAGAAAAACCCACAATATTTAAGAGAGATACTTATCAACAGCCAAGCTCTTAACAGAATGAATCTCCAGCAGACTCACTCCTCTAAACAAGAAAGGAGGAAATGCTCTTGAAAATCAGCCTATGATAGCTGTTAAATTTACAGTTGCAACCTGTCTTTGTTAATCTTTGGTTTTCCAATACAGTTTGGGAATACAGTTACAGAGTTTGTAGTCAATGAATAGTTTGAAGAATAATCAAAAACAAATGATAAACTTTTCCCCTAGCTGCTAAAGAGAAAAGAAATAAACAAATTAGGATGGTTTCCTGATTCTGATTTCCTGATTCTGATTTCTTGATTGTTTCATAACGCCAAGTATCTGATTACTATAATTCTATTTTATTTACATAGACAAATATCATCTTGAGATTTATCAAGCTTCTGGAACTTGCATACAAGAAATAAAACTGTAGAAATAGAGTTTAATAATAACAATATCTGTAGAAATTCTTAAAAGTTTTGTCTTGAATAGAAGTATAAATTAAGAGAATGTACATTCCTATAATCCCAAGGGAAGAATCTACTTCCCCAGTCTACCTTCTCTATTCCATATACTTGTTACAAGAATGAGTAAAGACTTCTACTTTTCCAACAGTGGGTTGATGTTTCTCCTGACCTCAACATACCTGTCTCCAAACAAGATCCCAACCACGGGAATGTCAATTGGTCCAGAGGTTATGTCCATATAGACATTATGTCCATATAGACTTTATTTTAACATCCACAGCAGTATCAGTGATATTACTTCAGAAGATATATTAGGGAAGTAAATATATATTTTACATAGTTGCCTCTTCATTTTAAAAGAATTTCTAAATGCACATCTACAAAACACAATAAGTAAATACACTCCATCCAAAGAATTTCAGATTGAAATTACATGATTTATAATTTGAATTATGTCAATGAAAGCTATATGTATTTTAATGAACCATTCTCCACCAATACAGGGGGAAAAATTTACCATATGTCAATATGAAAGACAGTTTGTCAATTTGAAACAAAGTAAAAAATTTTACATCCTAATTTCATTTTTCTGAGAAAATTATAGCAAGCAATGACCTGCTACCTTTTATATAGGAGAAATAAACATGACAACAAAGTAATGGCTAGGTAAACAGCTATTGACACATTAGCTTCTAGGTTTTTATATCCAATTAAATCCAACACAAGCAAAAAATATTTTAAAAATCATTCTGAAATAAATGCATTGTAGTCTTTCAGTGGTGCAAAAACAGCTATAAAAAGGCATTTCACATAGTGAAATTCATGCTGAGCTTACCAGAAGATGATTACCACCTAGTGTCCAATGCTAGTATTACCAGTGTGGTAGGAATGAGGGAAAGATTCACACAGCAAAGGAACTCTGAAAGTAGGGAATCACTTCTGAATATCCAAGACTACATAGCTGCTTTCCTACAACTAGCAGTCCAACAGAATAACATAAACTATCCCTCAAAACTGGCCCAGCCCTAAGAAATTAAATAAATACTAGATTCTTTCAAAATGAAAGCGTACAAGTCAGTGTTTGGGACAAGTAGGTACTGAAAGTAAGTTCTTACTGCTAATGTATCCTCTTCCTACAAACTGAGGTACATATGGACACTGCCAGACTGACAGGCAAGAACTCAGGTTGGTTACTTGCTAATTTATAGCAAACAAAAAACACCAGTCCACAATGTTGGAGGTTATCCTTGCTCAGTCTGTGATCACCCACTGCTTCTGACTGGATTTGAGTAAAAAACAGAAGATTTTACAGGAAGGAATGATCTCATCCTCAGTCAGTTTTCAGATGACACCAAGCTGGGCAGGAATGTTGATCTTCTAGAGGGTAGGAAGGCTCTGTAGAGGGTTCTGTATAGGCTGGATTGGTGGGCCAAGGCAACTGTATGAGGTTCAACAAAGCAAAGTGCCAGGTCCTTCACTTGGGTCAAAACAACCCCACACACTACCCCAGGCTGGGAGAAGAGCGGCCCAGTGGAAAAGGACCTGGGAGTGCTGGTGAACAGCAGCTGAACATGAACCAGTGTGTGCCCAGGTGGTCAAGAAGGCCGATGGCATCCTGGCCTGTATCAGAAACAGAGCAGCCAGCAGGACTAGGGAGGAAATCATCCTCCTGTACTTCTCTGGAAACCATTCCATATCTTTGGTCATCCTTCCTGCTTTCTTTGTATTTCTTCTATTTCTAAGTAAATCTTCTACCCCAAGTGACAATACCAGTGCTCTCCAAGGTATTCAAGGTACAGGCAACCTCTAAATTTGTACAGTGGCAAAAGTATGTTATCTGTTTCTTTCCCAGTATTTTCTAATATTAGATTTAAGTTTTGGCTTTATGATTGTTTGTTTTGTGCGGGTTATTTGTGGGTTTTCTTGACTCTTCCTAAACACTGAATCCAGAACTAATGCCAAGACCTAACATAATGTCAAGATCTCCTCCTGATGAAATTATGAGCTCAGAACCTGTCATTTTTCAGTACCTGTATCTTTATATGGTTCTCCCACTGAACCTTGTTCTCTATAAACACCAGCCTTCATTTACCATTTTGTTTCTCAGCCACTACATCCCATAAGAGCCTTCTGAAATTCTTTATAGTCAGCTCTTAGCGCTACTACCTCAATAACTTCCTAGTATGAGTAAACTTTGTTACTTTACTGTTCATCCCCTTTTTGCAGGTCATTTATAAGTGTATATTTAACATCCTAAGGTCTTACCCAGATCCCTGTGGAACTTCATTTATTCTTCTCCTCTGTTTCCTATTTTTAATAAATAATTTTTTGAGAGTGTTTATCCAGATTGTCACAAGCTTGGAAATGAACCAGACATTTTTTCCATAACGAAGAACTAAATTTTCCCCCTATATGGAAGTTTCTTCCTCAGGAGGAGGTAACTGCATTAACTTATACTTAATACACAAGATTCTTCCATAAACATTTGTACTGGGTAGAAAATAACAGTGAAAGCTATTTCTTAAGGAAGATCTAAGTAAAGATACAAACAAACATATATAGAATGTACTCTCTTTGATCAGCCTCAAACCTTAGATTTATTTACTTGTATATTAAGAGCCTTATCACAGTACTGCAGTACCATGTCTGCTATCTTTGGCAGTTTCTCTAAGATCCTAAACCTAAAGTGCTGTACAGTCTGAAAGACCAGCTGGTACACCATTGCTTTTGTTACTTTTAATAGAAATGTCAGGGATTCTGACCAGACTTCTGTACCAGCATGTTTTAGTTTCCCTCATCCTTCACTGAGGATTTTACGTCATCTGACAGGGAGAAAAAAAGCCTTTGAAAGGCAGCCACTGGATTTTTAGTACTGATCTGGTACCTTTCAAAAGAGGCTACATACTGAATGTCCATTTGCATACCAGATGTACTTCTCATAGTTGCCTGTATTTAACTTCATCACCACAAGTCAACTTCAGATCATTCCTTACATTCCTCATACAGGAAAAAAATCAAGAAATTTACATTCAGTATTTCATTCATTGTCTATATATCTGTTCTTCATGGACCAAAACCCCGTAACTTGGGCACTGCAGGACAGGACATAGATAGTTCTTGACTCCAAATGTAATGTAGGACTGCAGATAGACATAGAAAAACACGAGCATCTGTAAGGCAGTAGAAAGCTATATATCTACATATATAATATATGCCCATTTCTGGAATAGAGTTGCTTTCTTCTTCCTAAGCCAGAGCTCTGTCATTGTTGTAATTTATAAATGAAAGTTATTTAAGCAAGTGAATATGAAACCAGAATTACGGTTTGTGTGTGTTTTCAGTAGAAATTCAAGCACTCTAGAAGTAACTTCCTGTATAGTTTATCTGCCTTTAATATAGAAAAAATTAGGTTTCAGGGATCTTTCTGAATTTTAAAGTCTCTCTGACTGTTTCTATAAAGGCCTTTGAGGCTTTTAAAGCCTCTTTCCTCTCTGTCACATATGACCTCAGACTTTCTTCGTCTCACAAAACCAGATGTTGCTTTTTTTTGCTCAAATAGAATAGCAGGAAATTTTTTAATTTACATTTTAAATGTAAAAAATACTATTAACTAAAGCATGCTGTTCTATAATCCCTGCTCAGCTAGTCAGGTTCCAATCAAATTCCTTCCTCATTCCCAAATAAACATAAAAAATTTCTTTAAAGGGACATGGTTCAAGTGGTCTGTAGTGTAGATAGGACCTGCTGAAACATTTTCAGTCTGGGAGAATGGCCTCTATACTGCAACAACTGTTTCATCCATATGTCTGACTCATGCAAAAATCAAGAAAATGAAAAGAAAAAAGGAAAAAAAAAAGTAATAAGAGACAAATGTCAAGAAAGAAGGGGTAAGAAGAAAAAGAAGACATCATTTTGGCGGAAAGGGTAAAGATTCTCCTCTTTTCTTCCTGACAGCCAGAAAAAGAAATAACGCTGTTGCTTAGAGTTGGGATTTTGCAATGAGTATAGATAATCGTTTTCAGAATTATATTAGAAGCAAACCTTTTCTTTTCAGCTACGTTAATTTCAAAGTTGCCATGAGGACTAGCTCAGGCTCAGATGAATGCATGTAGGTCGTGGTCAGACTTAACAGATCATTGTAATAGAGATGGTTTCTGAGGAAGTTAGATAATTTTTTTCCTTTGGAACCTAATTTACCCACCAAAAGGAATAGAATTATTTTTCTAATAGCTGTGTTAAGATCTAGACTTTCATTTTTTTAACCTTAGTTCACTCTCCTGTGACAGAGGTCTCCCTTTTCCTAACGTGCATCAGTCTTTGTGGAGGAGGGAAGAGAAATTTTACCTCTCAGAGAGGTTCTGCAGGGAAATTGTATTTCATATATTCCTAGTTTATATTACCATTTGTGGAAACTCACTAATTAAATGGGTAAGGAGAAAACTGCCTTTTTTTACCATGGAGTCTTTTAAACTCTTCTGGTGGGTGTTTCTTTCCTGACTAAAGGGTCTTAGTTCCAAGCACCTTACTTTGTTAGTTACTGGGGGACAAGTGTGTGCACTGAATCTTTGGAGTGTCCTGGAGCATAAAAACCTAAATATTGTCTTACTGGGTCATAAAGAAAGCTCCGTCTCACCCAAGATCCTGTCCTGAACATTGACCAAAAGCAGTTGCCCAGGGGACAGGATATGAATAATCTCCTATACAGGGATCATATTAGAAGAGCCAAAGCTCTGCCAGAGTTGAAACTGCAAGGTATGTGTAGGGTAGCAAGAGGGACTTCTGTAAGTCCATGGTCCGTAAAAGGAAAACAAGGAAACTGTGGGCCCACTGCTCAGGGGCACAAGGGATTTAGTGACAAAGGACATGGAAAAGGCCTCAGTGCCTTCTTGGCATGGTTTAACCCCAGCTGGCAATTAAGTCCCCCATGCTGCTCACTCACTCCCTCCAAGGTGGGATGGGGGAGAGAATCAGAAGAATAAAAGTGAGAAAACTTGAGGGTTGAAATAAAGATGGTAGCTATGCTTGCTGTGTCCCCTCCCAGCTCCTTGCGCACCTCCAGCCTGGTAGGGTAGTGTGAGAAGCAGAAAAGGCTGTGACTCCCTAAGCACTGCCCAACAATAACTAAAATATCTCTGAATTACCAACTCTTTTTCCAGCACAAATCCAAATCCAATCCAATCCATAGCACCATACTTGGTACTACGAAGAATATTAACTCTATTCCAGCCAAAATCAGGCATTTTTTTGCAACTTTTTTTTTTTTCATTTGCTCCCAGGCCTCTTAAGTCTTTTGCCTGGCAGCACAGCCTGAGAAGATGGAGCATCACCTGCAGTAGAGGATAGACTAAAGAAGCAAGAAGCACTGAAGTGTACCAGACATACAGCAATCTATGGGACCAGACAGGTGGCACCTAAGGGCAATGAGGGAGCTGGCTGATAGCATTCTGAGGCTACCCTATAGTCTCTGAAATATCATGGTGATCAAGGGAGGTTATGTCTGAAAAAGAAAAGCAGCATGCACGTCTTCTAGGGAGGCAAAAAGGAGGATCTGAGAAAACACAGGCTAGTGGCTGCTATGTAGTTATTTTTTGTATGCAAGTAATTTTATACATTTGAATGTCTTTTTGCAGGTGCTATGTACATGATCAGAGGCAAAACAAATTCCTTTATTTTCATCCATATTTCTATCTTAATAATTCCTAACATTCAGTTTGACTTTTTGACCTCTGCCAAGCAGCTGGCAGCAATTACAGGCACTTAGTAGTTCTCTGATCAAACACAACAGTAGCCAGCAATTACAGCCTGTTCTTACTTTCTTTCCCTGTAGGAAGTAAGCCTCTTCAGATTGCTCTTTTCTGAAATTTCATGGTTCTGTTTGAACTTTCTATGCAGCCATTTATAGACTTTTAGCTCAATATTTCAGAAACAAAGCTCTTCTCTATTGTGTTCAGAGTACATTTTATTGCAGGCCATCATAACAGTTTAAAATTAAGGGTAAAAAAAGTAACAGTACCAGTTTTAGGTCAAAATCAAAATTTAGTTCAAAAGTAAGGAAATAGGTATGTCTGTGATCACAATAAAAGGAAATTTATGAGGCTGTAGTGTTTCAATAAGGCAATCGGGTGGAGTCCCAGGTGACTGGAAAGGGGGAAGCATTGTACCCATCTTTTAAAAGGGTAGAAAGGAGGACTGTGGTAATTACTGACCTGTCAATCTCATCTCTGTTCCTGGGAAGATCCTCCCAGAAGCTATGCTACGGCACATGGAAAACAGGGAGGTGATTTGAGACCAGAAAAGCTTCACCAATGGTAAGTCCTGCCTGACCAACCCAGTGGCCTTTTCTGATGGAGAGACTATGTCACGGGACAAGGGAAGGGCTACAGATGTCATTTATTTGGCCTTCTGCAAAGCATTTGATACAGTGACCCACAACATCCATCTCTCTAAATTGGAGAGAGATAGATTAGATGAGTGGAATGTTAGATAAGAAATTGACTGAATGGTCACATCCAGAAGGCTGTGGTCAATGGCTCAATGTCCAGATGGAGAACAGTGAAAAAAGTTGTGCCCAGTAGTGGCCAAATACACAAGTCTTGTGCCCAGCAGAGAATAATATCTTCATCAATCACATAAACAGTTGTGTCAAGTGAACCTTCGGCAAATTTGTTGATAACACAAAGCTTAGTGGTGCAGTTGACACACCTGAAGGACAGGATGTCATCCAGAGGGACCCGGACAAGCTCAAGAAACAGGCCTATGGGAATCTCATGTGGTTAAACAGGACCAAATGCAAGGTGCTGTACCCGGGTCAGGGCAACCCGGGTATCACCACAGGCGGGGGATGAACAGATGGAGAGCAGGCCTGCCGAGAAGGACCTGTGGGTGCTGGTGGATGAGAGGCTGGACATGACCCAGCAACGTGAACTCACGGCCCAGAGAGCCAAGTGTATCCTGGGCTGCATCCAAAGCAGTGTGGGCAGCAGGGTGAGGGAGGGGATTCTACCTCTCTCCTCTGACCAGGTGAGGCCCCACCTGGAGTACTGCATCCAGCTCTGGAGTACTAAGCACAGCAAAGATGTGGACCTGCTGGTGCAAGCTCAGTGGAGGGCCACGAAGATGATCAGAGAGCTGGAACACCACTCTACGAGGAAAGGTTGAGAAAGCTGAGGTTTTTCAGCCTGCAGAAGAGAAGGCTCCAGAGAGACTATATTGCAGCCTTCCAGCACTTAAATAGGGCTTCTAAAAAGGTTGGGGACACATTTTTTAGTAGGGCCTGTTTGAATAAGGCAGGGAGTTATGATTTTAAACTAAAAGATTGTCAATTCAGACTAGATAGAAAGAACACATTTTTACAATGAACATGGTGAAACCCAGGCACAGATTGCTCATAAAGGTGGTAGATAAATCATCCCTGGAAGCGTTCAAGGTCAGGCTGGATGGTACTCTGACCAATCTGATCTAGTTGAAGATGTCCCTGCTCTTTGAAGAGGAGGTTAGACTAGATGATCTTTAAAGGTACATTCCGACCCAAACTATTGTATGATTCTATGCTAAAATATAGTATTAGGTTTCATTTCAATTACCTTTACTGGCTCTTCAGTCTCTATATTTATGTATCTACTTATTTGTGAGAAAAAAATAGCTCAAACTTTTCATGTGGTGTGATTCAACCTTTCTTCATAAAGACCGCCATTTAAAATATCTATTTCTTTAGATCCAGACAGATCACACTCACTGATTCGAGTTCAAGAGAGAACTAATCTTCTTTTAGTATGTATCAGCTGCTCATTGCCTACATTGATAATTAAATGGAAATGTTTACTATAGTTGCTCTCATTGCTTCAACTTGAGTCCATAGCATTGCACTTTGCAAAATCTTGACTATCGTTTCCCATTGACTTGGGTAAGGTATGAGGACACTGGCTGGATTGCAAAAATCTTGAATAGAACAGAAGCTGTTGACATAAAATGGCCTTTTGCAGATGGGTCACTTTTCATTTTTGAGTAAAACAAGTACTTTTTCTGCTCTCTAGATTTTGGCTACCACATAGTAGTCGCCTAAGTGTGGTTAACAAGCTGCTATGCTATTAGCAGCTTTATGATACATATTGTTAATTTTTTTGAGACTCTTTAATGTATATTCTGTGAACATAAGCATACATAAGGACTGAGTCCAGCAGAACACAAAAGCATGTTTAAAGTTGAGTTTTTGAGGAACTGAGACTGTATCTCATTTTTCTTATTCCTGTTTTGGATGATTAGCATTTCACAGTAGTCTCTCTGAACTTCATGTGGGAAGGTTCATGATGAAGGCAGATCATTTAGACATTTTTAAAACACTTCCTGAGACAGTCCAGTTTTCAAAATACAATCACATTTTATAGACTGTTTCGAGGTTCTGCAAACCCACGTTAAGGAAAACATCAAACATTTATTGATTTTGCAAATATATAAACAGTCTGTATGAGTCAGATTCATGAAAAGTTGCCCTCTTAACTGATATTAGCTATTTGCAAAAAAATCTGTAAATTATTCCTTAGCAGTCGCATGGATTTTTTTTTTCTTTTTCTTTCCTTTTACAGATATATCAATAAGCTCTGTTTCCCAATTCAAGAGAAGGCTGTTGTGTGCTTCTGAAGTGTAGTGGGTTGGAAATTTTATGTCAAAAGAAAACACTGTAATGAAAACTGACTACAGTAGCAATTCAAGATTCAGTGTAGTGCAACACTTACAGAATCAGTCTGTTAAATCACTGTTGAAATCAACTACAAAAATAAGAGTTTTTAAACTCTGGTATAAACTACTCGTTTGCTACTGTGATAATCAAAACTTGTCATCTTCTCAGACAAGGAAATGATACAAACCAATTTCTACTGCCTTATCACCAGTGTCTTCTGTAAAAATGTGTGATATTCTCATTGAGGTTAATCTCTTCACAGCATTTACAAAAGAACTACTTGCAGTCTTTCTGCTTTCTGTTGAGCAAGCTATGCGTGTAGTCAAAAAATGCTGAAGTAATGCTTGTTTCTACTAGGAATGGCAATGACTTTTTGGTTTGTGCTTGTACAGTTCCCAGCACTTGATGGGTTTCTGTGCCATGACACAGGAAATTTAAACGTTCCAAATGTACAGAAATGTTACTGATACAATGACTGATAAGGAATGAAAAAAACCATTGTATTCAATGTTCACAAGGTATTATTTTGGTCTTTAGTAGTTTCTCTTTTGCCTTACTGTCCCTGATTCCTGTTCTTCATCTGCTCACTTTGAGTCGGCCTGTGTGTGTACAGTAAAGCAGTGCACAGTTTGTAAGTTACTTTAAGAACCCTTAGAACAGTGCTTCAACTTACCACTGTGATTATGAACAAATCCTTTCACTTTAACATTTCACTTTAGCTGAGACAATAACACACACTAATTTTTCGACCTAGTGTATTGGACCTACTGCATGTCAAATGCAGGACTTCTGTATGTTAACAGCAGGATTGTAGAAGCAATACCATGCCTTTCTAAGCAAAATATGTAGGTAAATATAATAACAAGCATCAGAATTGACAAGACAGTATAGTTTTATGTAAAATATAGTATTTAGGAAACATTTTATGTTGCAGCCATGTACAGAGAATTATTTAAATCATTACCTGAAAGACAATTGATAAAACGATTTCATGGATTTGGTAAGTATAACGGTGTTCGGTTAAAAAAATAATTAATTATTTTAAGAAGGTTCAAACCTGGTTTTGTCTTCAGAAACAGCAAAATACTTTTACAAATGAAAATAACTCCATATTTTTTGGTAAATGAACTAATTGTAACTAAAACATTATTTCAAAATGTGTAGCCATTCCATATTACCTACAGAATATACAGAATATATGGTTCTTTGACTCCAAACACAGGGGAAGTTACAGCACCAACCGTTGCTCTGCTCCAGCACTTTTCTGGTCAAGGAGAAAAGCACTGCCAGCCAAGGGGCTGCGACAGAGATCTGCTCAGTACCATGCATGTAGCACCACATAGCATGGAGGACTGGAGTCAAGGATAGGCAAAGGCAGAAGCAAAGGAGGACCAGGCAGGGGTGAAATGGCAACTGACCAAGTCAGGGTGTCAGCTGTTCAGAGAGATGCATAAAAATATTATAGATGTGACAAAATTATTGATAAATAATTCTATATTTTTAGTACTGAGTTTGCATACCACTTGGAACCGCTTCCCTGCCAAAATATGGTATATTATATAAGGATTATACAATCCTTAACTTCAGGCAACAAGACAAGAATTACCTGTAATATACAAAACCTTTTTCTTTCTACTTATTTTGTTCATTTCCCAGAAAAGGAACTAAAAAAAAAATCTTACACTGAAAAAAGGACATCTCCAAGATCAATATCTGTGCATTCAGGCATTCTGGATAAGCACCTGCGTTAACTATATTTGGATAAATACATCACAAACAGTTTAAAACAAACACACTTTTCCGGCTTAAGTTCATGTCACTTTTCTACTAAAAGAGCTAGAAATAAGCATTTATTTGAATTTCTTACACGCATTTCTTAAAAAAAATGTTTGCCCCATTCTCTTAAAGTAGGGTAGAGAAACGAGAACAGTCCTGATTGAATAATCAGAATGAAACTTTAATTGGAGTTTCAAGATCCTGCACACTGAAAAGAGCTCATCATCTCCAAAAGCTGGCAAAGTGTTCCTAGACTCACCAGTCTCTTAGTCCTACAAACCCTACAAAACTGAATAGCCACACAAAAAATTTTAAAATTGGCAATCTTGAGATTCACACGTTACCACCAAGAAGCAGAATTACTTTGCCTATAGTAAAAAACTTGCTGGATTTAAGGAAAATTGTAGCATGTTTCAACATAAAATATGCAGATATGTACAGCTACATATTTCACCTCAAAGAAGTGTTCATTTGTTCCTAAGGTTAACAGAAACTTCAATTATTTTGGAATCTTTTGTCTTTGATTCAGAACTGTTGCCTATTTTACGGCAAAATGTACATGTCTTGAGAAGTTTGCAACGGTCACTGCAGTTGGTGCACATGATTAAATTTCACTCAAAATAAATAGAATATTTCTCAGTTGTTTTTGTTAATTACTTTTCCCATGGAAATAAGATCTTCACTGGATGTTTTTGTCTTTTCAAAACAATGGCTTATTATTTTAGAGCCCCCATGACTACAGGTGATTAAAACACTAGAATTCCAGTGGCCAAAGTGCTTTATTTGTGGAGCTGTATGTAGAGAGGGACTTCTCAGCCATCAAAGCAGCATATTTCCAGGAAAGTATCAAATTTCATTATGTGATCTCATTGTTTCTATTAACTATTTTAAATGCCTGTACAAAGGCATTTTCTCCTATCAACTGAAACTGCTCTATTTCCTAACTTGTCATGGTAGATTTCAAAGAACATACTACTTGGTGCATGTAGCAACATTACTGCAATTTCAACCTAAATAAACTGCATGTATAAAAGTATAATAACAAAAAACCTTGTATAATTTAAAATCTTATTAACTGAAATACTGCAGTCTAACCATCTAAAAAATTAAAGGCAAGCAAAAATAAAGGAAATAACATAAATGATTTTTTCTTTCTTTCTAGGCAAGTGATCAATTTAAGCTTTTACTTTCAGCGTTAAAAAATTTGAGAAGCATTCAAATAAGTTCAAATAATTTGATGGTTCTTATTGATATAAAGTCCTGAGAATCATTATCAAGACATAAACCAATCAGTCAGATACTGTTTTACCTTGCAATTAAATCAACCAAGTCTGACTTCATTTACTTTACCAGAAAGTAATCTATATTTACAAATGAACTTTCCCATAGAGACTAGAAAACTTTTGTACCTCAAAAAACAAAGTAAAACCCAGGAGTGATTAATCTGCTCAGTTCTAGCTGACAGGTGCCATTGCAGCCTCATTACAGTATTTAACTGACAGATATGACACAAGATGCTCATCTGGATTGGCTGCAGGAACCCAGACAAGATCTCTTGCTGTGCATGTAATGTAACAAACACTTAGGCTGAGGTACCTGAATTACTCTATCACTTTGGCAAGCTCTAAATTTGCTGCTTTATCCCATACTCCACACTTTCATGTGAAGTACTCCATCTCCCAGACAGTATACTTGGATTCTCAGTTCCCATGGAGTTTTGGGGGTTTTTTTTCGGTTTTGACAAAGAAGCTGAAAATCCACAGAGGATTTCATGGAACTCTTTGTGAGGTGACACATCCAATTCCTATTAGTTTTTAATCACAAAATTGTGTTTGATCTACCTTTCCTTCCCCTCCCCCCCCAAGCACTTGCCACACAGAATCCAGCCTACTGCTCACTTTGTCCACTAACAGCCCAGTTACTAATTTTCCCATATTTTACACAGAACTCTCAAGATCCAATGAACAACCATCTCTTCACAGCTCTTTAAGGTTTGAGAGTCACTTTTCCTACCTCCTCCTGCCACACGCAGAGACTGCACACTGCCGTTCCCGCTAGCCTGTACCGCCCAGGTAATCTGCAGCACTTCTCCCCTCTCACCACCTCCTCATCTCATAGGACATCAGCTCAGAGCATCTCCTGTCTGCAAAGTATGAATGCTCACAGCTGGCTTCCCTAACCCATCCCAATGTACTCACAGGGTCTGGGTGTCCTCCGGAAGGCTGGGAATGAAGTGGATGTCTCTGCAAGTGATTTTGTAGTCCTCCCAGTCGGAGCACTCGCAGAAGGCTGAAGGACACCTTTCTGTACCCTGGCTGCACAGCACCAGCACCAGCAGCAACTGGAAGGCTACCGTGAGGCACAGCATCTTCCGCCGTCCGCTCCTGCTCTGCCCCCTCGCTTCTCCGAGGGGACGAGGAGACCCCAGAGCTGCAGGGGCAGACGACGCTGCCCCGCCGGGAGAAGCTGCCGGGGAAAGGCGGCACCTGTGCTGGACAACGCCGCCTCCTCCCTAAGCAGGGTCAGGAAGGGTCTCAGCAAGCCCTGACCGCCCTCGCCATCGGGCTGGGTCCCTCTCCCCCGCCGGGCCCCGCGCCCACCCCGCCGGCCATCCTCCCCCGCCGCTGCGGCCCCACACGGACCTGGCACCCTGCTCCTCCGCACCCCTCCCGCGGTGTCCCCCGGGGTCTGTCCCCCGGCAGCGCCCGTCCCTCGGCAGCGCCTGTCCCCCGGCTCTCACCGCGGCAGCGCCGCGCCGGTCCCGGGACCCCGCCGCTCCCCGCGCTCCGTCCGCAGCCGGCGGATCCGGGGCAGCCTTGGGGCGCCGGGGCCGCCTGCCGCGGGTGGCCGGGACTGCGCGGGGCGAGAGGGCTCTCTGCCCTACCCAGCCCTGCTCTGCCCAGCCGGGGAGAGACCCGCGCCGGCAGCGGGAGCGGCCCGTCGAGCCGTTTTCAAAGGTAGCGGTTTCGTAGGACCCCGACCATTCCTCCTGGCATCTTTGCAGAAAGGAACAGGAGGAAGGAGGCTGAGTAAGAGCCATACTAACTCACCTATGAAAGCAGTGAAGTTAAAGCAGACCTTTACAACAAGCAAAAATTCACTGACTGCAAAGTAGATACGCACTAAATGTAAAGCAGTTAAAAAAGCACTGAAAATTCAAAAGAGTGATTTTGAAAATGATGGGATAGAGCAAAAGAGCAGAGAGTAGCATTTTTCACAATATCAGAAAAGATAAAATCCATTCACCAAAGAAAAAAAAATGGGGAAAAAATCTAACCTTGAAAGAAATAAAGTGGAATTACTGTCACCTTAAGTAGGTACAGAACAAGAAAAATGTCAACATAAATGTTTGTAATATTCAGAGGAGAAAACTTGAAAATGTAACCTATGCACAGTATAAATTAGACTACAATATTCTCAGATAAATATTCTCCCTTCAGCTACATTAGAGTTATTCAAATGTTTTGAGTACAACACATCAGATACTATTTTGATATAACTGTTTAAAAGCATTTTAAGTCAGTTCACCAGTATGTGTTTCCTAAATGTAATTAATCCCCTCCATACATCTTTCTAAGGTAAGCAAATGATACTATGGCCATAAAGAAATAGAATATAAATCCCATTTTTATGGGCTTATGGTAAGCAGTTAGATCTTGTGTAAGTGAGGAATCCCATCAGTCACACTTATCCCATTTAGGATGGAGTATCCTTAGGGGTGTCCCAGAGAGGGACAAGCTGAAGCACTCACAATGGTGTCCTAGACAACTTCACACTGCATTACATGAATTCCCTCAGGAACATTGGCTGTCCTATGCCCTGTTCCTATGCCTGAACCCAGTAATGTCAGTGTTCCTTCTGACACACTGCTCACATCTGTAACTCACCTGCAGCCCTAAGAGCCACCACTCACCACCACTTTTTGGTGTCTGTACCAACCTGACTAAATAACAACAAAGCCACAGGCAGATCACTGAATTTCAAGGCAAATTTACAAGACAGGGTAACCTGCATTAGCTACTCCACCATAATTGTGTTTCAGATTCCTAAATAAGAGGAAGGGTAATTTGCTTCATTGCTCCTTCACCGAGAGCAAAGTATTTTGAATGACCTTTCATTTATTAGAGAAAAGAAGCATGCACATAGATACTGGCATCAAAAGCTCTGGCATGGCAACAGCTCTGTGGCAGTGGTGATAGGCCAGAAAGTGTTAATGGAAGAAAAAGTATCCTCCCAGCTATTTCTAAGGGATCAAAAATGGAAACTATAAAAGATTGTATACTAAAGAAATGGCAAAGCTGACACAAAGATGTTTGGAACAGATTCTAAAATAAATAAGAACTACTTTATATATGGTTTCTGGGATTGAACCATAAATGAGAGAAGCAAGGGATTCTTGTCACTGAAGGCCTGATAGCCTTGAAGGAAACAGGACCTTCAGCCTGGGAAGAGCTCCAGGTCTGGATGAACCTCCTTCTGTGCTTCAAGACTTGGCTTGCACATCCTGAGCCAGGAACATCAACAGAGTTTGGGGAGAAAGATGACTGTTTCTAACCACATGGTGTTTCCATGGGCACTGGCTTTGCTCAGAAGAGTTACGTTCTAAGCAAGATGATGTTTGCATTGTAGTTTCTAGCATGTTTAAGGAACTTGCTGGTTACAAGTCTGCAATCACTGTTCAGTTGTTTCCCTCTGTCAGGGCTCTGCCCTGGCCAGCCTGCCCACCCCAGCACCATGTACCCTCTGTGACAGCTCTGGGGCTCTGGGTCAGCTCAAGCCTGAGATATTTAAACACTGAACTCATTCCCAGCCTGATTTCTGCAGCCTTGTCTTGCTGACTGGTTTTCCTGCATTTACTGGGGAACTATGTGGAAGGTAGCATTGTCTCTTGTCTTCTCTCTCGTACTGTCTCCTTGATAGACCTCGGACCTACATTGTAGTCTTGTCTCCAGGTGTCTCTTTCTCCTCTTCTCTGGACCCTGGATCTGTTTTCATTCCTTGCCTTTCTGTGACTGTCAATATTGCCGAACCAGTCCTGCTGAGATGCTGCAGGACTGTGTCCTGGTGGCAAGGTCACTCTGTGCTGTGGCCACGCTTGGCTCACAGCCTGCAGTCCCCTCCTAGAGCAGCCTGTCAGAGCTGAGAGCACTGATGGACCTGACCGCCCCTGTCTGGCCTCCACTAGGACTTTCCCCTAGCCTGCACAAAGCCCAGGACCATGTCAGCCTCCAGGGCTATCAGTTCCTGCCCCAGCACCACCACACTGGGGCTGGTCTCCAACTGGCCTGCCTGGCCATGGGCCCTGCTGTGCCAGCCCTGGCACCCAGGCTGCCATCCTGGCCCAGCCTTAGCCTGTCCCAATGCCCCGAGGAGGTGACAACATCTGGGGTTATGGCTGCCCCAAATGCCATCAGCTGCCCAGCCCCTGGCTAGGCTGGTGGGATAGAATGGGCTGCCAGGCCCTGTCTGCTGCCCTAGGAGGATCCCCTGTAGCTACTGGTACCCGGCCCTGAGGGAGCTGCTAGCCTTGCATTGCCACACTCTGGCTTCTTCTAGACAGTTCCTGGTCCTTGTGTTCAACTTTTTCAAGAACAGACCCAGTGATGGGGGAACTAAGAGTATATTTGTAAGCCTACAGATAACCTCAGGCTAGGGAGGTCTCTGAACTCTAGATCAGAATGTAAATTCTGAATAGAAAAACACAGGTAGCTACATGCAATAAGACACACCCTGCACGGCAGAAATATGGGAATATGCTGCAATTACTCCATTTTACTTTGCATTTATAGAGTTGTCTGGAATACTTCATCATCAAGAAGTAGACAAACAGGATTATTCACAGGATAGTAAGGAAAATGGGAGGTTTAGAAACATGACCTGTATTGAAGGAATGATAGAACACAGTTGGTTACCTTAGTCAAGACTGCAAGTGTTTTAAGTTGTAAAAAAGAACAATAATCAATAGTTCTGACCACATCAGTTTTGAAAAGTGATGGCATCTAGCAGCTTACAGTGACTGGTAACTTTTCAACCCTGTACAACATTAATAAATGTTCCTCTTATATATACTAAAACCAGTTAATGTATTAAAAGTATCACCGACCAGTGTACATCCAAAATGATAAATATAATCCTAAGAATAAACATGCAAAATCCTGTATGCCCTGAGGCTAGAGAAATTAAGTAATTTTTATCGATTAAAATGTCTTGTGCTCTGATTCAAATAAACAAATAGGCAAGAAAATCACTTTTAAATCACAGTATGTTGCAGATTTTTTTCCTGGTTCTTTTTCAAAGACCCCTGCATGTCCCTATTAATTTAAACACAGCAAAAATTGACAAGCATCTTTTTCCACTGTTACAGGCACTCCCCCTAGTGACAGCCACAGTTTCTCGTTTTGTACATATCATCTCAAGCACTGCAAGGCTCCGAATTCCATCGTTTCTGTGGTGCTTTCTGAAAAAAAATAACATTATTATTATCTGCCAGATTTGATGTGGTTTCTCACTTATCCTTTCACTGCTTATATGGTTTATACACAAATCAGATAAACCACAACAGATTATAACAAAGAAACAATTAGGTCTAATTGGTGTTCCACACAGATCACCAGATATCAACAGAAACATCTAGGACGATCTGCATGAGGAAATGTTTAAACTGGGAAAAGAAATCAGTAAAGGGTAGATTGAAAGACTTGGTGGGGGATTTTTTTCTGACTAATCCACATGTTTTGGCACACTAAATGCTTGGAAGATATGCCAGTTCCTACCTGTTTCTATTTCAGTATCGCAAATAATTTATGGCCTGTCAGGAAAAAATACGTTAGACACACTGCTTTGACACAGTATCATTCATCAAGTGTTTGAACAGCTATACGAAGTAATTTTATTCTAGGTTCTTGAAGATTCATGTCCATATAAAAAAAAATTGTCTTCTATTTCAAGGTAGTTTTGGAGTTTTATGGTTACGGGATATTGAAGAACTCTTGTGCTTTTCCTTAATTTAAGGAAAAGCCATGAAAAACTGTGAAAATTGGAATACCCAGAAGGCTGCAGGATAAAGAGGAGGTACTGCTGTGTAAAGCCTTATAAAGCCTGAGGTTGTCAATTCTAAGAGTGCTCAGAGAGAAGAGCAAGATGAAACTATCTCTTGGCCTTAAGCAATTCGTTTAGGTAAGAACTATGAGAGCTGTTTTCAGGCAGGTATATTTGTCTACAGAAAGAGTTACAGAATCATTGAGTCACAGAATCACTGAGATTGGAAGGGACCCTGGAAGCCATCTGCCCAAGCCCCTGATCACACAGGGTCACCTAGAGCTGGTTGCCCAGAACTCTATTCAGACAGCTTTTTGATTATTCCAAGGACGTAGATTCACAACTCCTTTGTGCAACCTGTGCCAGTGTTTGGTCACCCCCACAACTGAAAAAAGTTTCCTGACATCCAGACAAAAATTCCTGTTCTGTTTGTGCCCATCGCCTCTTGCCTTGTCACTGGACACCATCTTATTTACACTCTCCCTTCAAGTATTTATATACAATGATGAGATCCTCCAAGCCTTCTCTTCCCCAGGTTAGACAGCCCCAGCTTTCTTAGCTTTCCTCAACAGAGAGATGTGTCACTCCCTTAATTATCTTGGTGTCTCTCATCATGTGAGTAGCTACCTCAGCATCCATGGGTGCATCCCACCAGGGCCTATGGACTTATGTCTTCCTTTATATATTTCTTTCCCTCAGGCTTATATTCCCTGTGCCTCTTCATCTAAAGTCAGCTTTCTAGTCGTCTTTGACTTCATTCTGCTCTGTCTGCATCTCTTGCATGGGCATCCAGGCTTAGAAATAACCTTCAGCAAAAATGAATTTGCCCTCATAATTCAGACTTCAGACAGATCTTGCACTTTTCTTTCACTTGGGTCATGGCACATAGTTGCGTTGATAAAGAGACCAGCATGTTTAATAGAAGAAGATTTGACCGATTATTACAACAATCATAAATAAAAAATGGCTTTTAAGCTCATTGACTTGGGTGACAATTCATCTACCACACAGTGCTTTTCCTCTTTTATACCTTTATGATAGCTGTTCATAAAAGAACTCATTTTCTGTGTCCCATGAAAGATGAATCTGCAAGACATTTATTTTGTGTTGTCTTTTTTTTTTTTTTGATAGCCTTGTGAAAGAAATAACGAAACAATCTCCTGAAAGCTACATGAATAATGACTTGTCACAGAGGACAAGTAGTATAGCATGAAAAGGTACCACTAGTGACAAATACAATAATTAAAACAATTAAATTTAACCTTAAAAAAAATGAAATTATTTTTAAAAAAAGTTATAGTCTTTGTGGATTTTCTACCCTTAAGGTCTGTGTCCTCATACTCAGTACATGTTTATTTATATATATGGAGTAATGTAATGGCCCAGAATAATATTTCCTCCTTTTTTTTTTTTTTTTTTTTTTTTTTTTTTAAAAAAAAGTTTTTAGCCAAGGGCTATATTTTTATTATATATTTGTATTAGTCAAAGGGCACAACAGCATTAATCCAGCAGCACTAACCTGAAGTAGAAAGACCATGCTGGCCTCTCTAAATGGCACTGTCATGTTACTGTCTCAACACAGCACTTCAGATAACAGAATGCTGGGGTGTATGTTTTCAAATTCATGTGATAAAATAAGTGTTCAGTTCTTGTAAAGTTAAACAACTTCTTTACAATTATGTCTAGTATAGTAGTTTGTTGTGCACAGTTAAATCATTTCCCATCATCCTTTTGTGTCTCCAATTCTTCTCTGCAGGGAGACGGAGAGGGCAGTGAGGGAGCAGCATGTGGTTTGGGTTTTTTCAGTGGGAATACTAAATTGGGGAATACCATTCCTAAACCATGACAGAAATCTTGGCATATATGCCTGCTTACTTGTTTTCTGTAACAGTCTTTAGTATCTCACTTCTTGTACCAAGCAAGCCTTAGCTTGATGTGGGTGAAAAAAACTATGTCTTAATCATTGGCATAAGCTTTATTTCATATGCATACGTGAAAGAGAGTATTTGTGTAATGCTGCAGCCGACAATGTAGCTGCGTGCAGAGAGCTGTTTGAAGCACTGGAAGCATGTGCTTCTTCTGCTACCACCTAGCAAATGCTCTTTGCCCAATAGCTACTTTCTCAGTTGGTGCATGCATGGTTAGCCCAGTCTTTAGAACCAATGGCTGTGCCTGGTATGTCGGTCTCAGGCACTGGCATCAGCTTCCACTGGAACACTGTGTCAGCAGCAAGTCAGATGTGCTGACACTCAGCACAGATGTAAATACACTTCTCATATACGTACCAGTCACATCCAGGATACATTACTTACTCCTTCATCCTCTCTAAGATGGCCTGAGAGACACTACTACGGCAGGAAAAGAAATTTGTTCATAGATGAATTCTGTTGAGCCTATGGAGTAGTAAGTCCACTGCCAGGTGCAAAACTGAGAGAAAAACCCTCAGAGAACTCATGAAAATTCAGAGCCTGTCTCCCAGAGACCTCCATAAGCAGAAGACTGACCAGAAGCTCTGACTCACCGTGCACTTAGACCTGCAAACACAACCTGACTATGCTGCAGTTTGCAAAGAAAAGGCCAGGACAATGCCCATGTATTGAAAGCTAGGGAAGACTTATTTCTTTACTACTTATTCACTAATGCTTCAGTTCGCAGTGAAATAAATCATATCCTTACATTCCTGTACTGTGTCTCACCTGCCTTCAGCTCAGATGAGGTTAATGCCTCTTAAGCATGACCACAAAGGCACAGAGGCCGGCAGCCACTGCCTGGACTGCTGGTTAAAGCTGCCAGTGTGGGAGACCTGGCTTTCACCTGAAGTGCGTCGTAATCATATGGCATTCAACCATGCCTGTGGCATTGTGAGCAAATGAAACTGTCCTGCAGGACAGGAATGAAGGTAGGCAGTATGGATTGCCAGCCACACATTACTGTGCTGAAAAGCCAATGGTCACTGCCTCGAGTGGATCCCAGAGGCAATACAGACACGTATACATTAAAAATCCCAGCTCACTGCATTTACCTTTGGCTGGAGTGCTCACCTACAGGTGATTTGCAGTCAAATATTCCAGTGGTTGTTGGCCTATTGCAAGTTCTGCCCAAGCTTCAGAGGCCCGGGAGACATTTCCTGTAATCACTCACAGCACTGTTTATCCCTTTTCTCTCTTCAATGCCACTCAGGGTAGCAGTGTGTAATACTAAACCGATTGTACTGCGCACGAGGGTAATGGATACAACATTTGGGAACAGGGAGATGCATGGCTTAAAGAAACAAGCAAAAGTCTAGAAAGAGGAAAGGAGATAGATGCCTCCTTGTAAGCAACAGCTGCTCTCCGTAGCTCGTACGCCTCTGCCCAGCGTATCAGCCGTCCGCTCGGAAGCGGAACAGACTCGTCTGTTTTACCAGGGCAACAGCTTTTATTTCCGCTCTTCGCAGTCACTTAGCTGACCTGTTTGTAAGCACCAACGTTTATTTTGTAAAAACTCAGCGTTTCACAAAAAAACTTCCATAAACACCAGCGCTCTTGCGCAACCTCCCACTGCTGCCGCCAGCGCCCTCTGCAGGCCCAGCGGCCTGCCTGCAAGGTGGGGCCTGCCCGCCCCTCACCGTCCTGCCACCGCGCTGCCGCCGCAAGGCCTCTCGGGAGTTGAAGTCCCGCACACTGCATTTGCTATGGCGGGCCAGTGGCTCGTGGACTCCCTGTCCCATGGAGCGCTGCGGGGGGCCCGGCGCCCGGCCTGCGGCCCCGGCAGCTGGCGGCAGGGCGGCTAGTTCAAGTTGCCATAGCGGCGAGGTGAGGCGGGCGGAAGGCGTCCGGGGACGGGGCGGCCTCGCCTCGGAGCGCTGTGCGGTAAGGGCTCCGAGGGTGGGGGTGCGGGAAGGGTGAGCCGGGGCTGCGGCCAGGGCGGTGTGCGGGTGGCGGCTGTCCGGCTTTGGAGCGCCGCGGGAGGGCGGGCGCGGGTGGGAGCGGCGGCGGGAGGCGCGGGGTTCCTCGGGACGGTCCGGAGGCCCGGCCGGCGGCGTGCCCGGCGCAGTTCTGAGTTCCACGGTCGTGCCTGGGCCAAAGAACGGGGAGACTCTCAGAGTTGGAGTCGGGTGTTAGTGAAGTTCTCTGCGTGCCCGGCGGGAGGAGGGTTTGCAGAGGGCATTGCGTATGGACAGTGTGAAGGAACCGTTTTCTGTGTTAAGCTGCTGAAGAGTACTGGAAGCAGGGTGTGACAAATTGATAATAAAATGTGGTACTGATGCCTGAAGGCACGATGGTGAAATATCACCATATGGGATCACCTTCCTGTCTTTTTCCGGGCTCAGAACAAGCAGGGAAGGAAAGGGCCTTTTAGATGTCATGTTGTTCCTTTCTGGAATGGCTGTAATTTTGTTTTTTTCGTCATGCTCAGTCTTAGCTATAAGGCTTCAACCATTCCTTTAACACTAAGGTAGTTACCTAGTGATAGATTAGTCTGTGTGGAGCTAAACAAATAAAACACTTGAGGAATAATCAGGTTGTGTACATTGATTTTATCTTTTGTTTACCTGAGCTGGAGAACTTGACGTTGAGATTGTCAGCTCTACTTCTTACCTGGCAGATCTCTTAACAAGAGAGTCCTCAGTGAAGCCGAAATGCTCTGTTTCCTACAGGAAAGGAAAATACTGAGTACTGATGCTTTTCATCAGTTCAACAAAGGTTATGATCTGTTTGTGTAGAACTAAAAACCTGTAAGAGCCAAATGATTCTCACTGTCAAGTAGGTCATATGATCATGTGCTGAAATTAGTGTTGCTTTTTGGAAAAAGTGATAAGCTTTTTTTTTGTTGTTTCAGTTGATTGGGAACTATGCATATGGAACATTTCTACAAATTTCTACTTTATGATTTTTATTTTTTTTAATCTAATGTGAAACTTGCACAGTTCCTTTAAAAATGAGGATGTTGCTTTATGTGAAACAACTTCTTCACCTTAAAAGTACTCGTGGTTCCTTTTAGGTTGCTCATGGGAACAAAGAGGAATGCTTAACCTTAAATAGTAAGTTTTCTTCAGACAAAATGTCCTCCTTATCTAGTGCTTTCTTTTATGTTTACCTTGATTACTGACCTTTCTTCTGTGCTTTGGCTAGTAAATATCTTAATGAGCCTATTTTTGGACAGCTGAAAATAAACCCATTAATCTTTCCTGCTGTACATCTTTATTTCCCTTTTTTTTTCTCCAGTCTTTGCTTTTCACTACTTGGGGATCTTATGGTTGGGTCTACTTGTTTGTTGGGTTTTGTTGAGTTCTTTGTTACAAAATTAGAGTAAAACCAATATTATTCCATGTTATTATGTCTACCACTGTTTTATTTATTTTATTTTTCTTTGTCTTTGAAAATATCCCATAATTCCTGTTTCCCAGTGTTTAGTGTTTATTCTATTTGTCTCATTAAGACTTCATTGCAGCTGACTAGAGTGAGGCACTGGAATAATGAATTCTGATACTGTTAGTAAAAATGTGCTTTAGTGAGGTGAGATAAGAAGAGGAAAGATGAGATAAATTCACCAGTTCAGAAAATATAAGGAATACTGATGTACTTGAGCACAGACTGGGCATGCTGATTTGCTCTCCTTTCATGTTTGAAAGGTTTCTATCCAAGTCCGGGGGACACAAATTTGCAACCTTTAAAAAATTAACTATAAGGATCTGGAAAAACATCAAGTTTCCTCTATATAAAATACAATATAAGATTTGAATTCATCCATGGTTTCTTTTGGACATTTCAGCTCTCCTGGCTAGAAGAATGACATCTTTACTGTGACTTTTTTTTTTTGTTGACTACAGGGGTTCAAAAGTTTGCCAGTCTATTTCCTCTTCCACCAAGTCATTCCATGACCTTAAGGCAAACTGCTGCAGTGTGTAGTAGTTTAAGAAAAAATTTTGATTGAACCTGTCTTTTGAGGGTTGTTATTTTAATCAGTTACTGTGTGACTTTACCATAGTAGGCGTAGCTGTCTGTAGTTTTTAATAATTTCACCTGTTTGATGATTGTTGACCTATTTTCCCTCTATCTTGCCATCCTTGAGAATTAGGAATACTGATTCTGAATACAGCTTAGTGAATAGTGTGAGGTAAAGGAGAATGGTTCTGCAGACCAGGATGATTGATAAAACATTGATGTCTTCACTGTATTTTCTGGGGGGAACATTTGCTTTGGGCCATGATTTTATCATGGCTACTGAACAGTTGGAAGCAGTGAGAGAGCATATTTTGATTTAATTTGCTCTTAAGAGGCTCTGCCTCCTGCCTCCTGCATCTTGACACTGCTTCAGAGTGTGAATGAAGGTAATAACTGAGGAGCAGTTGGAAGATCTGCTTCAAAAGTACATCCTGCTGACCCAAACCAGAAAGGCTACTGTGAATGTAATCTGAGTCTATGAAGTTGCTTTGGGAGTATTGTGCAAGACTGTTCAGTTACAGTCAGAAATTAACATGTTACTTTTTCTGGTCTTCCTGCCTAGGCTTCAAGATACTGATGGCAGATTCATCCAGTGATTCAGACAACTTTCTTACAGGTCGAATAGGCAGGCGGCCTTTGAGAGCATCCCACAGCAGAGCTCAGAACTATGGTGCTGAAGAAGTTACAGAGAAGATCCATACTTTAGCAAGCACTTTGCAGGTTGTTTACAAAATATAGTTTTAAAGCATTTATAGAGCTTGCATTTCTGTAACACAGGGTCAAATTTTCATTTCTAAAGTTGTGGAGTGTACTGTACAGATGGGAAACATTGCTTTCTGTGCAAACCAAAAAGGGTTTTGGGAAATTGATCATACTGCTTTTGAGCTGAAAGTGTGTGGCTTGTTACACTTTTATACAGCTGTTATTTCAGACAGTAATAGAACATTGTTAGAAACAATGATATGTTGCGGAATACTATTTGTAAAGTTAGCAAACTGAATAAGGCCAAATCAACTTTGTTGGGTTCTCACAAGAGGCATTAAATTTTCTAGCGGAAAGTTTCAGCCTTGTCTTGTTTGTCTTTGTACTGTGTAAAATTTCCAAATTTCTGGGAAATATGTAGGCAGACAATTCCTTCAGGATAGAGCTTACATTTCAAATATTTTCTAGATGTGAAAAAGCACTGTGAGAAGCATTATTTCTAAACTCGTGATACATACCTGAGCAAAAAAAAAGTGTTTGTCCCATTCCTGCTTCTTCAGTGGAAGGTGCAGAGGGAATATCTGAATTTGTTTTGCAAGTGAGAGGAGGCATTTAGCTATCCTGACACCATTGGTGTTTGAGAATTTATTCCCATTCTTCTCTAGCTGACAGTTCTGAATACCTAGAGTGGGTGGGTGTATGTTTTATTACTTACTGTTTGGCCAGCAATATTTTTTTCCTTTTAATATATGAGAAGACAAAAATCAATATAGAATGGTAAATTTAAACTTCAGAACTTCTTATCTGGAAAATAAACATCAGTCTAGGAAAAAAGATAATATATTAATAAGAGTACAGTCTGACTATTTTTTAAAAGGTATTCTTTGGTATTCTCCTGATTCTGTCTGACCTCTTTCTAGCTGCTTTTCTGAAATTCTGATTTTAAGCTAATTGCTTTTTGTGGACTGCTTTTCAGCAGATCTTCCATCTGATCCAGGTGTTCATCTGGTCAGAGGATGCTCACGCAATGACCTTACTTAGTGTGTTCATCTTCAAAAACTTGTTATTTCTCAGTTAACTATTCTGTTCTACAAGCAGGTAATGTTAAGATCTTTGGATTAAAAAGGTTTTTCTACAGAATGGCTGAAACTTGAAAAAACTTTTTATTTAAAGCTGAGGCCTTACTGTTGTACCGAAATGATAGCATTTGTTTTTGTTTTTTTCTTTTTCTTTATTTTCCTCGCTTTAGCCATGCTGTACCACTTCACATTCTGGTTACTTGAAAAGGATTTTGAATGTGTAGACCCTTTAGAAAGCACTTGTGTTTTCAATTTAATCTTAGAAATCAATAAGAGTAAAGACAACAGTAATGTTTGCTTAGAGGAGGTTTCTGTTTTGACTTTTTTTCTAACACTTTTTTATTTAAGGATACCAACAGAAATCTAAGACACGTTGACCATTTGTTAGGACAATACAGAGAATACAACAAGGAACAAACCAAAGCAATAACAACTGTGAGCAACTTTCAGTTTATCTTAATTTCTTAGGTCTTTTCCAGTAGTAGGATTCATAGCTGAAAACTTGGTATTAATGGACAGAATATTTAAAGAGTTAAGAAAATGGAAAATTTTCATATTTATTTGAGCAATCTAAATCATAATATAATGATGTGTTATATAATGAAACTCTGACAGGTTTTGTAGGCTTTGTTACTTTTCTGGTTTATAAGCACCCAGTAGATTATGTTATGGTACTATGCCAAGTACAAGATGTGTAGCTGAAACAGAGTATTAGGGAACATGTTTCTTTTGCATGAATAAGTGATAAGACAAAAGCTGAGTCGTAGCAGGGAATGGGATTGTGATCATACTGGTGTAGCTTTTTTCCCTGTCATTCTACAGCAGTTTCTGGATCTGTTGACCAGCTTGCTGTAAATTGCAGAAAGGGTGAAAATTCTAAAATGAGTTTTCTACAAGTTTGAAAACAGGTGTCTTAGAGAAAGCAAAACAAATTAGTGCTGCTAGGGCAAGAGAGGTTTACAATTTCGTTACAAACAAGCTGCAGCAGGTGCTGCCTTGAAACAGATACATATGAAATCTAGGAATATTTTACATGTGAAGGTAGAGAGAGCGAAGAAGCAAATATGTAGAAAAGAAAGCTTGTTTTCTTCAGAGAAAGAGATCCAACACAGTGTATAATTCTGCAGGAGTAAAGCATCAGTTTAACCATTGTTTACAAGCTTCTCTTAAAAAAAGGAGAACCTTTAGAAACTGATATCTTGTGGATTGTCAAATACAGGTGTGACAAAGCAAGTGGCTAAGAACCATAGTTAAAAAATGCAATTGTAGAAAATGAGATGCAAGTTTGAAAAATGAAGGACTAATTTTTGAATATACCTAGTTCTGTACTCTTAAATTGGGAATGGCTTCCTTTTCCTGGAAGTGAAACTTCTAAAAATAGGGGTTTCTGTAAAGCTACTTAGGGAGATTTGATAGCCATATGTAAAACTGATTCCAGGTAGGGCTGGTGGAAAAATTCCAGTAAAAAATAAGTTCTTTGAAGTTATTTTCTGAATTTTGCAGGACTGTTAATGAGCATTGCTGGCCAATAGGTCTTATTTCAGTTGTAGGAGACAAACTTTTGAGTTTTCATGCTGGGGCACCACTGTTGTGAGAAACTTGATATTTGAAGCTGCCAATGTAGGAAGCATGTTCTGCTATAATTACAGGAATGTGATATACAAGATACTGAAGAAAAGCTGTTACTAATTCATAGCTGTACTTGGCTTAAAAATAGCTTTTATTCTCTTAATTACTTTAAAAGAAATAATATTTTCCATGCTTTTTAAAAAATAGATTTGTGCTCATATTTCAATAAATTATAACTTTTCTGCAGTTAAAAGAAACACTGGAACAATCTATAGGTCAATTAAGGAGCCAGCGACTAACACGAAACTCTGCAATGAGAAGTGCATCTCTGTCAAGCTTATATCCCAGTGACCTGGATGGAGAAGGAACATCAGGTAAAATACTTAAAGGGCTTGAGTATGCTTAAATTATGTCATATAGCTGTGTTATGTGAAGAGGAAATGAAAAATGTGTAGAGGTAGTGGCATGGAAAGTCATCATTGATTACTTCAAAGAAATTTGGGAGATCTGCATCAAGTTATGCAGTTGTTTATGTGGTAAATTTTTCCAGCTTCCTATTACGTAGTATTTTCTGCTGATATCCCAAGAGATCGAAATGAAACGTTGATTCTTTCAGCTGAGAAAATTAATTTTCCACTGCGTGAGTTGTAGGTACATACAAGTTAAAGCCAAATCCAAAAGATATTGCAGCGTCTGAAGCTTTCTTCACAGCAAAAAGGGAATTTAAATTTTAAATGGATGAGATCATGGATGTTTGGAAACAGTGGAAAAGAAAAAAACAGAACCAATTTATGACCCACAGAAGAGTAGGTTTTTTTCCTTATATGTCTCAGAAAATTCGTTATATTTTGAGAAAAGGTATGTTTGGAAGGAGTATTCCTTCCAGAGCTAGTATTTAGTATATTTTAGTAGAAAGCTCTAAAAATTTCATTCCTATGTAAAAGCTGTGAAATAGATTAGTTTGAAGCTCTGATAGATTCACGTGGTTGGGCAAATAAAATTTGAGGAAAAACTACTTTTTGGAGAAGCAATTCCTCTTTCTAGAATACTTGTATGTCATGGGGTAAGAAATGTTTAAATTGAAGAAGAATCCTGAGAAGAGCTAAAAGAGTCATATGCATGTTATGTAATTTAGTAGTTGTTTTGTCTGGAATGTGACCTAGAAGGATTTTGTCAAGATGAAATATGCATTTTTTGTGAAGCAAAATCGAAAATTTCCCATACAAAATTTTGTCTTCCTAGCTATTTTTTTTTCTCATATCTCTTGCAGGGAACCGCCACTTCCTGCCCACTTCTCCTCTCAGGGATTATGGAGACTCACAGGGCAATAAACATCGAAGGTCTAGATCTGCAAGTGTTCGATTTGTCAGTGAGGCAGATAACGTGGACCAGGTACAGAGCACTAATGGGAGTTGCTGTTCCAAACAGGCAGGATGTGGTCACTAGACTCTTTGATTTTACATTAAATGAGGTGATTCTGAAGATGCAGCTAAGGATGTTTCAGCTATGATTTGTGCTTTCAATGTTACCTGCTATTTTTCATTAGGCAGTCAACTCTTGTGTCTGTCGTGAGGTTTCGTGCAAATCATTATAGAGAAAAAGATGCAGGTGGTAGTGATATCAAAAGTAAAATATGAAAATAATCTCTCTACTTTTTAGGCCATCTAATGACAAAGAAAAATAATCTCTGAATAGCTGTTTAATATGGAGAAGACTGAGAGGGGATCTCAGTAATGCATGTGAATATCTTAAACATGGATGTCGAGAGGGCAGTGCCAGACTCTTCAGAGGTGCCCAGTGACAGGACAGGGAGCAATGGCCATAAACTAGAACACAAGAAGTTCCACCTCAACATGAGGAAGAATTTTACAATGAGTGTGGCAGAGCAGTGGCACAGGCTGCCCGGGGAGGTTGTGGAGTGTCCTTGTCTGGAGACATTCCGAACCCACTTGGACGAATTCCTGTGTAACTGCTCTAGATGACCCGGCTTTGGCAGGGGGCTTGAATGGGATGATCTCCAGAGGTCTCTTCCAACCAATTAACATTCACCTTCATTCTGGAGTTCAGTGAGGCTGTGCAGGGGATTGTTCTGCTTTAGTTAATGGCATAGGGTCTTAGTGCTTTTGCTTTTACTTCAGTGTAGCTTGGATTGATTTTGAACCAGGTAGTTCTTCATCTTAGTTCTTGGTCTGACCTGAGAGTGGGATAATTTGACCCTGTACTTCAGGCAGATGATGGGAGGAAGAGAGGATGTGTGTGCCACAGGTAATTTTCATACCCCTTAGCTTGTGTCTGCTTGCAGACTTCAGAAAAAATAAATTAATTACCTTAATGAATAAGATTATAGTGTTTCTGTTATCCTACAGGTAGAGAGGAGATTTCACTACCTGTTTTTGCTTTTGCAGACAGGGTGGCTAGACTTGTTTGAGTGAATCTGTGTAGACTAATATTAAAGAAGCTGATTGTAAGGTATTCGTGTTGACTTTATTAAATCAGTCTCAGCTTCCAAATAATTTTAAACTCAACTACAATGTGTTTTGTCAGTTGACTTTTTGGGAAGGTATAGAAATTCCTAGACTTTTATTTAACCCGTTTTCATTGTCTTTTCAATCTAGTTCCCCCCCATTCCTTCCTCCCCCAAGGTAAGTGTGGAAAATAATCCTTGGAAGGAAATAATGTTATATGGAAATTCTTCCTTCCAACCATCCAAAAAGCTTAGGACTATTTTAGATTACTTCTAGATATTCTATAAATATCTTGGAAATTTTATTCAAGGGAGTTCCTGCAATGCATACAATGTTCCTCATATTAAGTAACTGTGTAGGCAAATACCTTTTTTCTGATTTTGATGATTGCTGGTTTATTCCTTGTTCTTGCTTTTCAGTGAGTGAATATGGTTTTTTTCTTTTCATTAACTATTTTGTAAGAAGAGTATAGTGCTTTGAGGAATGATGAACTAGAAGTAGTCATTGATCATGATTATAGGTAGAAATTAGGCCAGAGATAAAACAATACTGCTTAAGTAAAGTTGTGGCTTTTTCTTTTTTCTGTAACCACTGTCTCTTTATTCCCATTCTGACTTTTTCTAACTGAAGTAATTTTTCAGCCGAATAGTCTTTTAACGTTTAAGTCCCTCTCCTTCTTAGCACATACATTTTGAAAATACTGTAGTTAGGAAACTTGGTTTAGCAAATGAAGTATTGAAAATTAAGCTACAATGAGCAAGTATTGTGAAAGGTTGATTGAAATAGAAGTGTGCAAGCCTCATCCAGTCATCCAGGCTCAGCTACAGTTCATGGGGTTTTATTATTTCGTAGGTTATTTTTATCTGCTTTATTTTAAAAAGCATATATATGTGTAGATGTGTATTTTTGGAATATCACAGAAAGAAAAGGTTCCTAAGCCTTGGCTTAATTTGTGTACTTTTATTTACAGCTGCATTCTTTCCACCAGTCTCTTCGCGATCTCAGCAGTGAACAAGTTCGCCTGGGAGACGACATCAGTCGTGAGCTTTCAAGAAGAAATCGGTATAAACAGAATATAACTCCATGTGAAAAACAGTGTGGAAAATAATTCTTTAGCTCTTTTATTTCAAAAAATAATTTTGGGGAGAGTGGGGAATTGTGCAACATGTCCATGAAAGCAGAGTTATGAACTACTTGTTATATGTCATCTTCAGCAGTATTTATAAATGTAAATAACACCTATCAATTCCAATTTGTATAATAAATGGGGCTTTCCTCAGCTTTTTTTAATATATGCACAAAACAACGAGGACTAAGGAATTTCTTTTATTACAGCTTTCCTCCTAGTTTGTTCTTGTTACTGGAGTCACTTCAGGGCGAGCTCTCCTGCAGGTCATAGTGCATATACTTTCTCAATATGTGGTGCTTTGTTCAATAGCAATAACAGGAATTAGACTGTTAATTCCTAGTAGGAAACTACTGCTCAAAAGGACTGTGTAGATGTGTCCATAATTTTGTACTTGTTGACCTGATACCTAGCTGATGCTCTGTTTCTTCACTTAAGGGATGGGAATGTTTTTTATCATGAATTTTCCACTTGAGGCTTGTTTCTAATTATGCTATAAATTATTATGAATAGGCTGTGATCTGTTATGAATAGGCTGTAGAACAAATTGAAGTAGCAAAAAATTCTGGGCGGTTGTTGGTGCTTAAAATTATCATGGGTGTAACTTAGTTTTTGCACTGTAGAATATTGTCTTACTTATATTTTTCTATGAAGGACTGATGCTGAATTAAGAAAGACTCTAGAAGAATTGTCTGAAAAGCTCACTGAGTCCCAAAGACAAGAAACGGTGAGTGTGACTAACATGAAAAGATTATTTATATTTAGTGTTCTAAGTAAGATGTGGGCTTCTAGTTTAACGTGTGTGTTGGTAATTGGTATCACATATTGATGTGTATATCTGAACATGATTTTATTTGGGCTGCTGTAGGTTGTTGAAATGTTACCCTTCAATAATGAAAACAGCAAGACAAGTTTCATATTTCAGGTGCTTAACTAAAACAAGTTTAAGTTTTACAGGTGTATGTTTTGTGAATTTTTCTGTTTCAAAATTCACAGCCTTGGAGAAAGCTGCTTTTTAACTTCGAACACTGGTTTGAATGCTATTATAATTGTTGAAGGTACCTTTGGACAGATACAAGCTTTCCCATGTTATGATGATAAATACTATTGTTTCTTCTTCCTCCCTCCCGCCCTGTCCTTTTCAATCCTTATCATCTGTGTAGCAAAATGGAAGGAATCTTCTTGGGCTGCACTCTTCTCTGATGGCTTCATGACGAAATGTAACAAAGGAGGCAGGACAGCCATGACAGTCTTTTCTTTTTTGTCTCCCATATCTGCTGGAAGCAGGGTAGCTGCAGTCTGTGTTACTTAAATCTGAAAGTGATCTGCTTTTGAGATGGAAGTCAAACAGCGTATTGCGTAGGAACAAGAGAAGTTGAGAATCACCCCAATAATTAGTAGGTGAGAATCCTGTAGGTAGTTCTTGAGTATATGCTTTATATAAGCATTTATTGTGATATTAGTAGCAATGCTGGCTTTCCAGAGCAAGTGTTGTATGTGCTTATTTTCCCATAGGTGATTCATCTTGCCCTAAAATTGCATGAATTGGTACTAAATGCTCTGTCAAGGGCTTTAGTGATGTGTTCATCACTGATAATATTGTTGATGTGGACCACTTGTTGGTACCAGCAGACTTAATAAATGTACTTGTGTAAATTCCTGACTCTAGATTAAGAGACACTCTCTATACGAGTTATGTTCTTGCCATGATAGAATCCATCAGGGAAGGAAGACTTGCCTTGTCAGCCTTTGTAGAAAAATATGATGGAGTTGTCTTTGTTAGAATGTTAATTTTGATTTCTCCTAGTAGCCTGATAGGATAAAGTAAATTTATCTGATAATTCTTGATACTTGCAAAATGCTGTGTTTTTCTTGTAGCAGACTTCTCAGTATACTTATTTTTTTCTCTTTCATGTACCAGGAAATTAGCAAACTCAGTTTTAACCAAGGTGGTACTCAAGAAAATAGCTGCCATAACTGGCTGCACTACAACTGTTCAGTGGCTTTGCATGAGAGAAACAAACCTTCCTCAATCCTCTGGAATGCAGGCATCCACTGTCTGTTCATTAATGAAAGAAATAACTAGCTCTTTGACCTACAGTAGCGTTTCAAGATGTGAAATTGAAGGTTACAACTTTTGACCTGAGAGAAGCGAAAAATGAGAGAGGTGAAGTACAACAAGGAAGTCTTCTGTAGTTTGTTAATGGTAAGGGGAATATCAGTAGAGTAAGTCTCTTAGTTGGGAGGGAACATTATCATGCAATAAAGCTATGAAAACTGAAATATTTACTGATATTCTTTTAGTGAAGACATAAATGCTGCAGTAAGCTTCAGTGAGATGATTTTTTTGCGTAGGACTAGTAAGAATTCACCTGGAATATTCTGCTCGTTGTTGATTATTGATTTTATGAAGAACATTGGCCAAATGGAAAAAAGACTGGAAAGAGGAGAGGGGAAAAAAAGAAAATGGGGAAAAATAAAAAAGGCCACTAATTCAAAGACTTCCTTGAAAAGATAAAAGAATTTCTGGGGTTCAATTTGCAGAAGAAACAGGTAGTTAGGAAAGATCTAGCCATGTATGATGAATGGCCAAAAAGTGGAAGTTTAGTGTACAATATTAGAACAGAAAGTCATCTAATGATAATTCTGTACAATAGTAGTCTAATCACCTGTGAGTTAGGAGCTTCTTGATCTGGAAGTGATCTGTCTACTTCTGTACTGAGTAATAATCCCTCTGTGGATTTCTTTTTTGGAACTTGTCCAGTCTTTGTTATAACTTGCGTATCTTTATGATCTTGTCCTATAGCAAGGGGTTCTCCAAATAGATTATATACTGTGAGAGGAGCTGCCACTTTTTGGTGATGTGTTTTGTCTTGGGTTTTTTGTTATTTGTCGTAGGGTGTTTATTTGTTTGGTTTTTAAATCTAACAACTTCTTCATCCCTAATTTTAAGTTGGGAGGTTGTTCAGTTTCTTCAGAGGCTTTTCAGACTGTTACTTTTCGGGCTGAAAAATTCTGACTTAATGTACTATTGTATCCAGCCAATTCCCCAGCACTTAAAAAGCCTAGTGGTGGCAACATTGTGCACTGCTGCTTTACCAGTGCTCTCCCATACTAGGTGTGGATCCTTGTTCAAAGCCTAGTGATCTCCTATTACCTGATGAGGCTGGCAGAATCAGTGAGATGAGGTAAATGCAAAAGAGAGGAATTTGGTATAGATGTTAAGAACAAAAATGACTCTCATGGTATGCATAGCAAAGCAGGAGATTAGAGAGCATGTAGAAACTAGGGTCTGTTATTGTAGATACTTGAGATCTTTTAGTATGGTTATGCACTTAGGAATTCTTCTAATGAGATTGCTTAATTCAGATTTGATTGTCATTGGTGAAAGTGAGTTGAGTAAGAGTAAATACTTTTTTTCTCAAAACTTCCTTATGCAAAGTTGTGCAGGAACTTTTGTCCTTAGTGCCTTCACTTGGGAGTGTTTATCACCTTGAGCATTGCTATCCTTGTGTTTATATTCTACTGTATGATTCTTGGCAATAAATTGTCAACTTGAAATCTTGATAATTTCACAGGATAAGATCATGGTAGAAACATTCTTTTCAGTCCAGTGTCCTTAAGTCTATTTTTTAGAGACATGTATCTAAATTATTACGGTTTCATGTATTCAGCACTGTTTGAAAATCGCCTGTATGTAGATGTGTGATGATAAGGTCTAAGTCACTACAGTTCTTATGAGTCACTAGTTCAGAATTTATTTTTATTAGAGTTTGTTTCTTAGAGCCTTTTTGATGCTGAATTTGGATACTTTAAGATCCACACAACACAATCAATGCACACTATTTTACCTGTAAAGAGAGCTTTTCCCTCGCAATATAAGAACCAGATGACATCGAAGGTGGTGACACAGGCATAGTTGGATGCCTGTTTGGAGTCAAGCACTCTCCATGGCCTTGTACTTGAGAATCTATGTGCAGCTTTGGTAAAAAGCCTTTCCGGTTCTACAACTCTCTATATCAAAATCTCTTTCTTAACTAGGCATTTAGTGAGATTCTTTTCATCTTGAAAAGGGTTGGGATGTTTGCTAGGCAGGCATATAAGCAATTGAAAGAATATTTACTGACTTTATGGTTATATAAGATAGCCCTCTTGGATATTTTGTTGCAATCTCTTGGATAGAAGCACATCCCAAATAGCAAAAGATGCTGACCTTTATACATAAAAAGCAACTTAATCGAAGCGCAGTTTAGTTCAAATTAAGTAGATGCTTAATTGAGATGGTGCCGTTATAAAATGGTGGTAGACTGTCTCTGGAAAAAGACAGCAAAGTCAAGTGAAATGGGTCTTACATGGAGTTACTGTGGTTATGGTATCTCAGAGGGCCGGGTTATTGTCAGATAATGAACTGTCCTTCAGAAGATCTGGTATAAGGGTTTTTGGTACTGCACAGATGACTTGTAAAAGATATAACACATTATCATTTCCCATGAGGGAAAAATTTAACAGTATTTAAAATTATATCTCTGAAAAAGGTTTGCTCTTTTGGTGATTTTAATACTCCTGTTTCAAATATGCATTGATGATAAAATGGGTCGTAACAAGAAAGGCAGCAAAAATCTGTCGAAATAGATTTCTATTAACAGGACTTGTGCACTAAAAATAACAGTGGAAAGCTGAAAAACAGGGCAGAAATTCAAGAAGTAGGGTGGTGCTTTTTGTACAGTAAGCATCCAGCATCTTCCACAAGATTGTATTTAGCTGCATGACTTAAATGTCACCCTGGTTTTAAAAAGGACATTCTGTTCTTTGAGTTTAATTGCAGGGGAGGGTAAGAACTTTTTGATAGCCTGATCTGTTTTCATAGATTTTGTTGCTACCTGAAGGCTTTATGTGGACACACAGCTCTAGTGTCATCATTATCATTCAGATAGTCTGTGTTGCTAAAAATGCATGCTTGAAGTCACATTCTAATATGTTCTGAATGCAATAACTGAGTGCTAGTATTTCATGTTGTTGTGTAGCACCTCCATAGTCTTTGTACTGTTCTTCAGTGAACCACTTATCTAAGCTAAGCTTTTTGATAACATTCAGAGGTCAAGATACGTACTTTCGTAGTAGAAATGTTGTCCTGAGTCAGGATTGTTTGGGACAAAGGAAGACAAGTATGTTTTTAAGTTTACTCTGCATGTACTAATTAATAAATATACACTTAATTGTTTCTAATTATTTTTTTTTAATCCCTACTGTTGTATTCCACAGGCCCTGTGACAAACTGAGGAAGGTCAGAGAGACTTCAAAACCAGGGAACATAGTTCTTGTGGGAGATAAAGCCTTGCTGAAGTGCCAAGGCATTAGCGATACCGTACCAATGTACAAAGTATGGGAAACAAATAGGGGTTATAAGTAGCAACAAAATGTTTGGTGGTTTGTGTTGGTTGGGGGGGTTTTTTGTTTGTTAAAGAGGATTATGTCTGTAGCTGAAATTATCATGACAAATACAATGATTTATAATCCCTCTGTTTTAGTACCTTGTTAGAAATAATATAACAATTGTATTCTGGAATGAGTTGAAGGAAGTCAGAGGCAAGGCAAATCACCTCATAAAGTTACTTTCTTACTTGTTCTGAATTAGTGATAAGAAATTGTGATAATTTGTTATGAAATCTGAAGTTTGCAGGAATCTAAAGCCTGTCTAGAGCTGCCTCATGTCGTGTTATCTGCTGTGCGTGCTAGACCCGTGACAGTGAAGAGGTTACTGAACTCTCCTTTGGAATGTCATCTTTGGGGGTGGTGTTACTTTTGAATCTTCTGTCAAGTCAAAATTGTACGTTTTCTTTCTTAATAGCTTTAGTGCTCACTTGCTTCATTGAAAAAGGTACATGAGAGAGCTGAGAAAGCTTCTGTCTTCAGAAACACATAGTCAAAACTTTCTTAAAAAATGTGAAAACATTACTGTTTCATTTCTTTGTATTAGGTATGTATGGGGAAAAGGATGACAGCTTATTTCCTGGCTTTCAGCAAAGATATAACAAGTTTAATGACAGTGTTATTTTCTGTTCCTGCTACATAGTATCATTGTTTCTGTTAGCTGGAGTATTTTATGAATGCTGAGAAGTAATGCTGTGTAGTACTTGTCAAAACAAACATCGCGCTGTGGTCTTTATCTTTTATACATTAGTTTTTAGTAAGTAATTATTCTGGATTATGCCTGCAGAGCTTTCATAACTTACATGAAAGTGCGTGGTTTGATTCAGTACCAGGCATCTCCTAATAGTTTTAGGAAAAAATACAGTATTCCGGACTGTAAGCTGGCTATGCATCTGGCTGCACAAACAAGAAGTGTTTTCTGAGGGATATATTCTGTTGTAAAGAAAAAGAGTGTTTTGTTTGTTAAACCTTGTGAAGCCCAGAACATAAATGTAGCCTTACTTGTGTTTCTGTTGCTATATAAGTGTGTTGCTCATAGTAAAATTTTCTATCTGTGCGTATGCCTAGTGCTAATGGAAGTGTGCTTAATGGAGAAAGATGAGAACTTACTCACCTCCACATACATCAGAAGTTAGTAGTCGAATGGTGTTTTATGTCTTTCTCTTTTTACCTGAATGCCATTTGGTAATAGATACATTGCTTTCTAGTGGTTGCTTAAAATAATTAGTTTTAAGGTAGGGTGGAAATGATGCATAAATATTTTTCTTGCTAACCTTTAGCAAAATAAATTTAATTTGTTGCCTCAAGAGGGTGCTGTCTGCTAGCAGCTTGAATTGCAAAAGTGAGGTAATTCTGGTATTCTAGTCTGATTGAGCTTTTATGTTTGTAATCCAAATTGTTTTAATAAGTACCTGTTGTTTGTATTAGTTTGTACATGGATTCACAAAATATTGGGAAAAAGACTTAAAGTGATGTAATTATTTTGTGTTGTTGTAGTCATTCTCATGTACTTAGTTCTTGTTTACTACTTTTCAATCGCAGATTTTGGAGCATGAAAGAGGCAAACACTGGTCTGTTTTGCAGACTGGAGATGTGAAAGAAATGTCCCTCCAGAGGTTAATCAGGCTTGTGACAGAGAAGCTAAGATTTTTGTATTGCAACTTCACATTAGGCTGCTCTAAACTTGATAATGAGATACTTAATGGTTGAGTAGAACCATCACTGTAGAGAAAAATATGCATACACCTAAAGGAGAATACTGCTAGCAAGATAACAGTTTGGTTACCTGTTGGAGTACTTCTGGAGTACTCGCTGCCATAACTAGTTATTTTCTCTACCATTCTAAATCTGCTTTAATAAAATACAAATTATGTTCTCTTTTTATTTTGCCCCATACTCTGTTTGCATTTTTGCCATTGATATTTTCACTTGTATTAAAAGGCACACTAATTTCCTCTAGCATGTTTTTTTTCCTTTTGAAGGTATCGGAACGGGTAGAGAGAAGACTTCAGGAGATAGAAGAAGAAATGCGTGCTGAAAGACAGCTCGTAGAAAGGCGCCAGGACCAGTTGGGACACATGTCTCTTCAATTACAGGAGGTATGCAAATGAAAACTTCCTGTGTATTTAGGATTTAGTTAGGAATGTATTGTATTTGTGAGCCTGTACCTGTCAAACTGGCAAAAGTGCTCATATCTTTGGCACATTTTTCAACTCTTAGTCCAGCTCAGCTTGTTTTGATGACCAGATGATACCAAGCACTGTCTCAGTTCTTCGTTATGTTGTCTTGACTATATTTAGACCTTTTTGGTAACTGCCACAAATCTTCTAAGAACCTACCTCCTATGCCCTTTCTGAAAACCCAGGCGAACAAAAGCAAGTCACTAGCTGGGTTTTCTCAGTTAAAACATTTTATTGTCTAAAAGGTAAACTTTGCTTGCTTGTGCAGATGAACACTTTAATTTATTTCAACAAGCAATCAAAAGCACTGTATTGGCCAGACAACTTTTCATTGCTTTTCAGTTTTATTCAACATCACCCGATGAAATATAAAATATTGTTTAGGAGACAAATAGAAATTGTTTAGAGTATAAATTAAAATTTGAGACAGCTATTAGCTTTTTTTCTGCTTGTTTTAGAAAATGTATGAAAAATACTTCTTTCTTTCTGATTTTACTCGTGATTGGAAAATCTGCGTCTTAACATAGTGTGACTTTATTTCACTCCATTTAAGATACAATTTGCAATGTTATCTCTATCTGTGCAATAGGATACTATAATTGAGAATAAATATGCAATTCCTTGGTTCTCACTTTTAGTATTTGCAACACAGCTTTTTGGAAGGCGTTATTCTGTGCAGTGATACTGAGAAACCTTAAGTTAGAGTGATGCTATGCATTTCATGAAGAGCTAGAGACTGTTCAAAGATGTCATATTTTAGAAGATGAGGTGCTGTTTTGGATATAGATAAAAGGTAACATTTAACAAAAGGCTTGTAATCCTTCTGTCAATATTTCAGATGGACATACTGTTTCATTTTCCCCCCAGCTGATGTCCTAGTGGGTGAAAAGAGCTAGAGTGCTGAATTTCAGTTTTCATTGTCGTTTAATATGCCTACATCCACTTCTAGATTCTTCAGTTGTGCCTTCAGTCTGGGAAAGGGATGCCTTGTGCAGTGAACTGGTGTGATTTGATAGTGTTATCTGCTGAATGGAACAATCCTTTTTTACTCTTTTAAAGGGATGATAGCTTGTAATCTCTAAAGATACATTGGCACTGCCGTGGTTTCCTTAGGCCAAAAACTTGAACTCAAGTGATTGAGTTCAAATGTAGTTCAAAGAATTTTCATATGATCTTTCGTATATCATATGAATGATCATAGTCCATGTGATCATGAGCCTTCAGGCTGCACACCCTTATTCTTGGTAGCTCATCTTTTGAACTTCATGCAAAAAGAATATGAAATGCTAAGTACCTCCTAGACCTTCTATTCCCCTAAGATGTCCAGTTGTGAATTAAGATGGTTTAATCCTTCCTTCTGTAAATTCTATTTTATTTTTGTAAGTTATTTTTCCTGAGGAACTGCTTTCTAAAATACAGCTTAGGTTGCTGTTTTTTAGAAAGAATGTGCTTGAATTGCCTTGTGTACTTTTGCGTAGCCTAGTGAGAATAAAGTAAATAAATATTTTGCTATGATTGTTATTTGGATGAAACATGTTTCTACAGAATTTTGAGCTTGTTACTTTGTTATTCTGCTTCTTGTCCTTTGTAATTCCAATTGTGAGTTAGATAGACTCTGACAGTGGCCTCAGTCTTGTGATCATTGCATGGACGTAATGTTCTATTGACGTCTACTTCTGTTTTCATTTATTTCTCCAAGATGCTTCCCAAGTAACATTACTGGAAAGGAGGGTAGTGTTTGGATTGAGTTTTGAAATCCTGTCATTTAATATGGCCTGAATGATTTACAGAGAAATACTATTTAAAGCATTTGTGGCTGTTTAATGATACAATTTTTTCATTAGTTTGCCTGTTACACATTTCAAACCAAACCAAATCAAATTTGACTTTTGCATGTGATCAGTAGTTGCTCTAATTAAGAAATCTTGTGAAGCTTGTGAGGTTTAAATGCTATTATTATTCTGTAAAGTGCAGTGCCTGTAACTGACCACTACTTGTCAGTGTTTTACTGTCTTGAGAGAATCACCTTCCTAAATTGCAGTTACTGAATTACATATTTTCAGGATCTAACAGAACATGATGATACATTTGTTTTGGCCTTTCTCATCTGTCTTTTCTTTCTCTCAGTTTTTTCTGTAATGTGTAAACTTCTTATTTGTATTGTAGTATTATCATAATCATAGACTGATTATGAACCAAGAAGATATCTAGGTGTATACTGACTATTAAGAAAACTTGACGTATAAAATTTTGCATCTTTAACTTCTAAATTTGTGTTTTTATTTTGAATCTTTAGCCTGTCTGTGCTGTGTGTAGTTGTATAAAAACTACTTTCTGTATATTTTATGTATCTTTTACCTTAGTGTGTATTGGTGCATTTAAACAGCAATTACTGCAAAATAGAAAGTAGCAACTAGCAAACAAATTCATGCAAATCATATTTCTTAATTTTTTTCTATTTTCCTGATATAAACATCTTTCTGATTAGAAAGAACAAATACTCTCTTCTTGCGGGGTACTGACATGTATACATGAATTGCTTTAACAACTGCATTTGTTGTGTAAATGAAAACTATTTTGAGATTTGTCAGTACTTCTTCTTCTTTGAATATAAAGACGCCATCACCTCTTACTTTTTGTTTGCATTTATACATCTATTTTCTAAAACAAGATCAAGTATCATTCTTAAAAATGGTCGGTAGGCAGCTTTTCTGTGTGTTGGGGGTCCTGGATGGCTTAACAAAATTTTGTGCTTGGCTTCCTGGATTTTGGTGAAATGTGGCCATGTGTTCATGCTTGGCATGCTTTAGGTGAACAGAATCATCCTTATTGAACCTTTTAAAGCCGCTGACTGTGGTAAGACAGTGACTAAGGTTATGGCTTAAGCTAGCAACTTGGGTAGGCCAGGAAGCATTTTTTGCCTTTCTCTTTGTGCAACTGTATGCTTAGATTCTGTTTGCCTCCCACTGCAAATACCGTGAACTGCAAGAAGCTGGTGGACAGAGAGTGGGATAAACTGATGGTCAAAAGTGTTACTGAGCGTTGTTTTTAGCATATCTTTATCACTGATCTTTTTAGACTAACATAAACTTGATCTGTGCTCTGAGCCATCTGGATATTTTAGTGCATCGTTGATACTTGCTCCTTGGCTCTGTACTATGCCACCTGTGGCCAATGGTTTCTGTTTTGATTATAGTTTGAATCTGACTCTTGCTTGGAACATGAGCAAGTCTCATACATATCTGTCACTGAAATAGCTAGGTAGTTTGTTTTTAACTGCCTGGCTGGTATGTTTAGGTAGCATACTTGGAGCCATGCTAGTCACTAACATAGCAAGTTAGGGAAAGTATTTTCATTCAGATTAGGATGTGGTCCATTTTTGCCTTACTGTAAACTATAGCATGAGGCTGTTCTGCTTGTATGTTTCTGATAGTATGAAAAACTCACTGATCCGTCTCACTTTGAAAGAGCAAGTTTCAGTTTGTGGTCTGTACACAGCTTTCAAAAAATCTGGTTTTATTAAAAAAAAAAAAAAAAACACAGCAAAACCAAACTAAGACCAAAATCCAAACCCTAAGAAAAGTTAGTAGGCTTAAGTTGCTGTAAAAGTTATGATTTGCTCTTGAAAGATTATCATAAGTTGGAAAGATTGTTCCAGAATCCTCCCCATAGTTTTCCTTATGTGTAAGAAAAACTGATCTATCAAGCAGTAAGTTATATTATGTTTTTGAAGTTTTGGAGTTCAATAGATATTCTTTGTATATGAATGAGGTATGCTCAGTTGGGGTATACCGGTTACATTGGTATTCTAATGCTGTCTTATGCTAGTGAACTCTTTATAAAGACCTGTAAGAACTGCTCTCCTTGGTCAAATCAAAAGTTCATCTAGCCTGACCACCTAGGCGGGCAGTGGAACGTGTAGCTGATCCTTCCCAAAACTATGCTGTGAACACCTTTTTATATGGAAGTTCTCTGTCTCCTTGTGGCCTCCTATATACCTGCCACCTCATGAACTTCCTTGTCAGTCTCCTCCAGACCAACCTGGACACTAATGCTTTCAGAGGAGGATCTTGGTGGGAGAATCTGGTGATTGTAGGCCTGTTCCCATTCCTTGGTGCTTCAGCTTCTCTGGGCAGTGTCTGCCTGCTGTTTGGGAGCCATCAGGGAGGAACGTGTGCTTGAGCTGTTGTTCCCATTTTTGACATTTGATTCCCTCAACCCATTCTTTGGGAACAACAAAAGAAATCAAAGAATCAGTTGGATCTTTACATGTTCTGATTGTTTTTTTTTTTTTTCTTTTACCCCTCTCAAGAGAAAGCTCATGTAGAGATCTTTAGTGGAGAAAAAACAAGCGTGGCACAAACCAACGAGAGAGAATTATTTTAAAAGGAGTACAGGAAGGAAGCAAAACACAGAATTAACTTTTGCCTGTACAATTTCTGAATTGTCAGTAACAGCTGACATTTGTCTGGCTGTGGATGACCAGATGTTTCCATTCCTTAATGACATTTTGATTAACTGCCTACCTGGCACCTACTGGTACAATGCATGTTTCACAGTTGAAGCAGTGCACATGTAGTATGTTTAATTTACTGTATCATTACTTTCTTGTTGCAGTATTTTAACTCTGCGGTATCTATCTATATATATGAGCTGTTTTTTTCCTTAAAATGAAATGGCTATGGGCTATTTTTACAAAATGCAGAAAATAAAACTGAAGGTTGTATTTATAGTATCAGTTATAGTAAAGGATGCATTTTTGTTTGAAATTGTTCCTATTTAATAGCCTGAATATCAGTCAGTGAATCTAAATAAGTTGAAATGGCATATTTATTTCCATGGTTTCTTCTAGGAATTAGGATGAGCTACTGATGAAGAGACATTTTTTGCTTTCAGCAGGAATGATCTTTGAAAATTTTACTAGTATTCCTGAATCCAGACTCACTGCAATATTTTCTTTATGATTCTGACATCTCTAGCTAAATCTTCACATGAAAACACGTATGTTTGGTACTATGTTAATTATTAATTTAGTGCCAAAAATAAAGTTGGCATAAAGTTGACTGTCTATAACAGAGCTTTTAATATTGCTAGTAAAACTGATGGTCGTTTGCAGTTAACAGACATCATATATTCCAAGTAGGCTGTTCTGAACTGATACTTCTGGTCATTAAAAATAAACAAAGGAAAAAAACCAAACCAAAAAAAAAACCCAGTCAGTTGGGTAATGCAAAAAGAGCATTAGCTGAGGCAATGATCTTAGACTTTTGTTCATGTTGCTTTTTGGGACTTCTCCCAAGAGCCTTTTTGTGTAAAATACGTGCAGTATTGAGTTTTATAGTTGACTGGAATGATAGATTTAAATCTCCACTGAATACTTAGGAAAATACCTTAAATGTGGTACAGTCTTCTATTATCTGATTAGGGATCAGTATGACTAAAAGTATAACTCTTTATGTGGCATAGTATTTTCAGTGGCATAGTTATGATTAATGTCTTCCACGGCCTCAGATTTTAATGTAAGCTGTTCAGGCAGGAGAGTAATCCAAACTATACTGAAACCCTTATGTTTACTGATGTGAGGTTATAAGAGTGAGGTAAGTATATAAAGCCATTTATTTTCTCCAAAAAGCTACTTTTAGAGTCAAAACTTCTGAAGCTGAATGCCTGGCTTCACTGAAGTTGATTAATATCTTGTATTCTGTTTTCATACACTGAAATTGCTCTCCAGTGTACAGTGAAGAGAAAATGTTCAAAAACTGAATGAAATGGCACAATTTATAGGGACAAATTTCAAGGGTATTTGTTAAAGGAGGTATTCCTTTAAAATGTAAAATGAAAATGCTGCTTGGGAAGGACATACTGGGAAAAAGACATTTCTTTCTGGAAAGACTATGTGCTTTTGTTGTTCTGTTGTTGTTTTAGCAAGTAATTATGTAAGGAATATATGACCTTATGCTTCAAGATGTGGGATAAAAGTAGAAGGTTTGTCCTAACATCCCTAATAAATTGGTTTGTGACTAGTGTGAAAAATGCTTGGTCATGTTGCGCAGATAAAAACTGTGATTTATTAACAGTTACAGAAATTCATGGCAAGTTATCAGTATATAGCTACCTATCTCAGCTGAAGTTTCTAAGTGATATTTAAAATGAGCCAATGATGTTGCTATGGCTTGAGATATCTAAACTTGGGTTGTTTATGTTGCAAATATTACATGTCATTAATATCTGTCATGTCTAATACTTCCTTTGCCAGTGATTGGCTGTGTTTTGCAAATAGTGTTGGTTTGTAGAGGGACAGAAGTTTGAAACTGACATTTAATGCACTATTATTTTTGTAAGATGGTTTAGAAAATGTACACATGTGGTTTTAGTACCTCAGTCTGAGAGGGAATGGGAAAAGTCCCCCTGGATTTGTTTTATTTTTTGTTATTGTTGTCAAAGAAAGGCACATCAGTGTTGGTAACTTGATCAGGGAAGTTTCAGCTGATTCAGTTGTAGGGCTGCTGCTCGAAGCATCTGTCCAGATTCAGAAAAAATAACCTTTTCCTTTTTTTTTCCTTTTGACTTCCAACACAACCTTATGGTAGTGTTTTCTTGACTACAGTGCCTTGTATTTCATAACATGCACACTTTATATTACAGAGTATATTCTTTTTCTCTGATATGTACCCAGCTAATCTGTAGGGGATCTCTTGAGCCTTTTAGACCTTAATCTAAAGGTGTTTGGGGTCAACTTGAGTGTGTGGAGCTCTATACATCGGAAGGATGTTAGTGCTGGTTTAGACTTTGTGTTTGTCCCTGTTCTCTGCATGGGTGTGTTTATGTATGCATGGACTTATATTTATCTTTTCATAACAATATACATTGGCTCTACGTGGAAATATTAGATGCAGACAGAAAGCATTTGACTAGATCTTCTTTCTTAAATGTATCAGCAGATTCTTTAATTTTAACAGCCTTGGAATGATGGCTTCTGTAAATTTTGTAATAAAGTTTACAATATATTTTTCTTCTCTAAAGGTTTTAAGGAAGCAAGATGCTAAAGCAGATGAAACAGAAGAACTCATGAGAAACAAACTTGTGAAATATGAAAGTGAAAAGCACCAGGTAAGACTTAATTTTTTCCTTTTTTTTTTTGGTTTTAAATGAGTGTATAGTGTCATCTGTTACACCATATGCTTCCTTTTTCTGAGAAACCAGCAGAACAAAACTTTCTTTACTCTTTAAGAATACAAGGTGTGGGGTCTTTTTCTGCATCAGAGGCACTGTGAATATAGCTATGCTGAGCTTGTGTCTCTCCTTCAAAGCTCTTTAGTTATAGTGTGTTACTTCTAATGACTCTTCCATCCTGCCAGGCAGACAGACTTATAACTTGGGCATTATCCTTGATTTCTTTCTCTGTTTTGTCTCTGAATTTGTATATAGTCTGCTGTTGCTTATTTGCAGCAGCTGAAAGCAGGTTTTCTTCATCCCTGCAACTAACTCATGCTGGTTATTTTGCATCATAGTTGTTATTAATTACTCTTACTGAACTGTTGCCATATAGCACTCTTTCTGTTAATAGAAAACAAGATTTCTTGTATTTCTATTCTAGCAGGATGCTAGGGCTGTATTACACTTTTCTTAGTTTTTTTTCCTCTGGCATCGAGTTTAGCATCTTTCGAAGTTATACCCCTTTATGCTAAGCCTTTATGTAGTGTTTTATGTTATGTTGTTCTCTTCATTCTCTTAATGCTAGTCCTGTTTACTTTGCCAATTTGCCAGGCTCTCAACATCCTCCTTGAGATTGCTATCTCAACAATAACAATTTCTGCTGTCAAAACCTGTATTTATTTCCAAGTGGATCTTTGAACTATTTATGGAAGAAGTCAGAAAATATTTTGTAGCTTTTGCTTTCGTTTCTTTTTTTTTTTTTAATGGTTATCAATTTGCTGACTATTTCTGATTGCATATTTTTAATATTATGTTTTTAGGAAAACTTCCAGTTTTATGAAATTCAGGGCACTTAAATTTTTTAGTCATCTTGTTTCCAGAATAATTCAAATACATCATCTTGCACAACACAGAAACCCCACAGGTTTTGCCAGTTACAGTTCTACCAATCCATGTCATCTTTAACACTTCTATGAATAAACTATTTACCAAAGGTGACCTTAAATATTAAGTCATTGTTAATTTTGAGTTTGACAGTATGTTTCAAATCCAGGGACAATGTTTTTGAAACTTTGTTAAAACTTTTCTTCCATTTTTTTACTTTTAACCCAGTAAAAATTTGCTTTTGTGATTTTTTTTTTTTTTGGATAACATAAATGACTTTGTATCTTCATGTGATACAGAATGTTGTACAAAAGTTATAGACTGTAAGTAAAATTCTCTTTATGTAATTTAAATAAATATTGCAGGGGTTTAGTGCAAATGAAGGTTTGCTTTAAATTTTGGACAAATAAAAATACTGTGTATATTATAACTCATTTTAAATAGATGCTTGTATGGATTAATTTCTGTGAAAGTTAAATGTTAAAATACACTTTTATATTATGATGCCTACATTGCTTTTCTTTCTTCATCATCCTCTGAAATGAAAGCTTGAGCAGGAATTGGAGCAGTCCCGGAAAAAATTGAGTGAATCTGAAGGCAGTAGAGAAGCTCTTTTGCATCAGGTAACTGCTTTGGTGTGGTAAAAGTCCTAAGGTTTTCATATTAGGTTGTGTCTGAGTCTTTTTGATAAATATTCCTATCTCATTCTCTGATAACATTGTTTTATGAAGGAAAAAGTAAGGTGTAGAAAGACAGGTTTAAGTATGTAAAATATGTGGACCGAGCTCATTATACTTTTTCTTCTTTCCAAACTTTTATGTGTATATGTTCATATATATCAATTATACTAGTGATAATAATGATATGTTTTCAGTACATAAACACATTATGTGAAATTTCCTTTCATAGTATGCTTTAGAGCAATTTCTATAGTAGTAATCATTGTTCCGCAAAGCATATGCTATAATTGGTGAAATCAGATAAATCAATGACCTAGAAGTATTTGCTACATTGTAACATGCAATAAAAAGAAATAAACAAAGACCTGAAAAACTATATAAAGTGTGCTTTAAACAATAGCTATTGATGTATGTATGATTAAACTTAAAATTTGTAGGAATTTGGATTATAGCTTTAGAAAAAGGTCCGTTCTCCTAAACATCCTTCTTACATAGGAGCTGGATAAAAAGACTGAAATAACTAGGGAGGGGGCAATTGGCATTCTCATCTTTTAGCATTAGTTGTTTGACTTGTGTATCTAGCAGAAGTTTGCGTTAGCTATGTTACTGTTTTGAATTTAAATCACTCTGCATGGAATGTAGGGTTATAGGAATTAGAGGCATTTTTCTTCAATTCAACTTTAGCATGTTGGATTTTCTTTATTTTCCTGCACATGTTGTCATCTTTGTAAGTGCTGTACTATGTATGATAGAAAAGAAAAATGTGAAAAGCCCCTGTGTTTCTTATGAATAAATACATTGTATTTTTAAGGAGCACAATTTAAATAAAACATATTGTATATTAAATTTGTATAGACATTTTCACTAGCTGTGTAAAAAGAATTGCAAGATATAATATGGTAGCATTTTGTTTGCTGTAGAGAATTTAATGCTCGTCTGTGGTCAGCTTAAATTAAAAGATTTCTTTTAATTTTGAATAATCACTTTGTGGCCTGTAATTGGGAAGCAGTTTATATTTTTGTTTACCATCTGCAGTACTCTCAAGATTTATTTATAACTATTTTTTTGTGTGTAGTATTTTTTTCATGTTTAATAAAAGTATGGTATTCACTTTTTTGTTTTGTTTGTCATTAAACATTTGATGCTTGTGCACATATTTTAGATTGAGGATCTTCGTTCCCAGCTTTTGAGAGCAGAAGAGGACCGTGTAGAATTGCAACATCAAATTTCATATGCTGCTATGCATCGCCAGAGCTACCAGGATGTACAAGATGATGACAGGAGAATTAGAGCAGGTACAACTAATATTTTGCACTAGAGGCCTGCAAACTAGTTAGTAGGCATGGACATTAATTTTATCTTAGAATTGCAGTCTAATTCTTCTATTGTTTCAACAAAAACAGCCAATTAATTCCTCAGATTTAAGTTAGTAAGTATTGTCACCTGAATATTAACAGACAAATAGCAGTGACAGTTAATTTACGATAAAATATTTTGATTTGCATGGTTAAGACAAATGAGACAATTTCGGCAAACTGGATAGTGTTTTTACAGAAGAAAAATGTGTATTATTTTTAAGTAATAATTTTCCAGAAATCTTGCATTTCAGTCCATTTGCAATTTGAATTCTGCCATCTTGAAAATCATAACAAGAGTCATTGACTAGGTGGTTGATAAGGCTGATGACTTTCTGGTAGAATTTCCACGCAACATGTTCCTGAGTAGTTAAAATAATTTTTCCGTATGATGCAGTCAGGGCTTCTGTTTGCACTATGTTAGAGTTTTATTGTTGGAATAGTTTTATTTAGAAGACAAATACTTTAAACAATTTCAATATATAATTGCATATTAAATTACTACTTTAGCAAAGTCTTCAATTAATTGTTAGTTATCTATCTGTATTTAGACTTTTTAAACATAATCAGAAAGGCATTAGAGGAAGTCTTTATCTTTCTCCTTATTAACACAGAAATGTATTACTCAAGGTAATAGACAAATAGTGACTCCAAGTCCAGTATCTGTGGGAATGTTTAATTGGTTTGGCTAATGACTTATTTTTATATTTTCATACTTCAGTTTCTGAATTATCTTGGTTTTAAAAATAGGACTCTGGCTCTGTGTTTTACAAATCTCAGAGCACTGGAAAATGGCTAGATTTTTTATGTGGTTTAGCTTCAGAAATCTAATGCAAAATAATAATTTCAACAGTTTTTCTCCAATCATATTAATGTTTCTGCTTAAAAGTTAATTTATTTGAAACAATATGCCTTTCATGTTAATAAAAGCGTATTTTAATTTTCCTATGAATCTTACAAATCAAAACAGTTGTTAAAATATGAAGAAAATAGAAATGTACTGTAACTGTTAAGATACGTGCATACATTTATATAATTTTTGCTGTTATGTTTCACCTTGCTGTGTTATTTCTGTTTCTTCAAAGATATATGGGGAAAAGACAATTAGGGATTTTTTTTCTTTTGCCTCTAGTAGTTATTTGTGACTAAAGACATTTGAATTTCTGATTGAGAGAATTTATAGCTTACTCTTATCAAACCATTTGGTTGTAGTTGCAGGATTCAGACTTAAAATTCACAGATAATGTGGCTTTGAAATTGGGAGGTATTACTCTGGTGAGATAAAACCTTGGCCTTGAAGCTGATGACCAAATTTCATTTATACCAGAACTTCCCCACTGTTTCTTCCATCCTATTTTATTTTATTCAGTTTTATTGGGGCTTTAGTTGTTTTGTTGTTTTGGTTTTTTTTTTGAGGGGAGCAGGTATGTGCAGAGGGAAGAGTGGAAACCCCTATGAAATGACTGAAAAATGCTGTTTCATTCAGTAAAATGTAATTAGGTTATGATACAGGTATACCATTTTTCACAGGTATTTTGGTCAAAATCAGTAGTTGTAGAATAGTCTGGAGTAGAGAAGCAAATTGCCAAAAGTGAAAGGAGATAAAATTAATCTACCACAAGTTGGTATTTCTACTGGGTCTATTGGTCTGTTCTTGCTGTTTTACAGTAGCTGAAAAATATGAGAGAGAGAAGCAAGATCTAGAGAAACATATTTTGGAACTTAAAGCAAAGCTGAGTCATAATGCTGTAATGTCAGAGGTAGAAGAACTGAAGAGATGTATAGAGCGTAAGGACAAGGAGAAAGCACAGCTCGTAATGCATATACAGGTAAGTTACATTTTGTTGCTTTTTGCTAGGTGTCATTTTTTTGTTTTTTAAATAATTTCTCATCTGTTTAACATTAGGTGATATATCAGATTAGGGATTAACCTTTAAGAGTAACTGTCATGCTCGTTGTTATTTATAGTGTAAATAACTGAAAAGTGATTTGAGTTTGCTGACTTTTTTCTCTTCTATGTAATACCAAAAAAGGTATTTGCTATTGCCCATGATTTCATGGTTTGGATTACTTGTCTTTCCCATGTGCAAAGAAAAGTTGATCTGATTTTATCAGCACTTTCCATTAATAATGGTTTTTGGAACTACTTTTATTAAGGTAGTACTTACTTCCCCATTCCCCATTCCATCATTTCTCAGAACTAAAGTTCAACTTTAAAAATTGAGATACCTTGTTTTATGAAAGAGTACAGTAGAGTAACAAAAGAAGATCACAGCTTCCCTTTTTTTTAGTAATTAGATGCAATATAATAATATGATCATAAGTATTAGTCGTCTTCCTTATGGTAAGCACATAATGTTTAATGTGATTCTCTATGAAAAGGATAAGAGCAGCCTTTTGTACTGGAATTTTAGTTAGAAGACTTTGACCATAAAATGAGATCTAAGTAGGCAGTAGCATTCTTACTTAGGATGGGAAATTTCTGTATTTTTTGCTGTTGTCTAGATTTGTCATTGGTAGTAGTATGCCTGAACAGTAACAATTTTCTTCTGTCTTCTGTGACTGTCAGGAGAAAAGAGTTTGTCTGCAAAACCATGTGTATTATTTCAGTGGTCAAGGACTTAACTTTTTGTTCTGCTTGTATTTTGGCATTCTGTAAGCAAGGGATTTTGTATTTATTTTCCTAATGAAGGTGCTTGTCATTGAAACGATGTTTCATCAGTTTGGAAATTCAAATGTAGGAATTTATTTTTTTGTCTTTTCGTAGATTTCCAGGACTATACTGTTCAGTTTACTTCTGTAGCTCTTTTACTTTGTCAACTTTTGTGCTAATTTAAATCAAACTAACACATCAAATTACATTTGGAAAAAATTGCCATCTCGAAATAAGTTCCTACACGCTTTATGAAATTCGGTCATTGAACAGGTTTAAAAGGACCTAAAGTGTTTCTACAGAGGGTAAGACGAGCAGAACTCATTTCGAGTGTCCATCAATGTTTGTATTCTAGCTGGTCAATAAAACCTGTGACTAACTGAAAACGTTCTGTTTTTTTCTTTTGTTGTGCCTGAGAAACTAATTCTTTTGGTGACAGGAATTAATGGGATTAAAAACCCACAGAAAAACAATTATTTTAAACTTCTGCTTCTAGAACATGCCATCTTAAGGGTCAGAATGATTTTATAATACGAATTTCCTGCCCTGAACATACTCATGCAAGAGTGCTCAGCTGGGGTCATTGTCATTTCTCTGAGTTAAAAATCTTTGACTTCCCTCATTTTCTCAACAGAAAATACTTTGTACTTCTTATCTGCTTCCCACTGCCTTTCTCCTACAGAGGCAATAACAGGAAAATAGCTAGTGTGTTTTTCTTTTAATGAGACATCAAGGAATGCAAGGATGTGAATTTCTAAACTTGTGTACTAACAAAGCATTTTGTCAAGCCTGTTCTGACAGCTGCTCCTATCAGATAGTCTGATTCCCAGTTGGAAGTGACCAGTCATGTTTGACTTGGGTGTAATTTATCTTTGTTTAGTGGGGAGGATCTAACTTGCCTCTGATGTACATGTGATACTAGAAATTTCTTTTGATTTATTCAAATGTCATTGTTTGCAACAATTTGAGTTGTGTGTGTTGTACATTTAGCCTCTGACAGTTGCCATAAAATCACAGTGTGATGTAAAATGGAGAGGATGAAAAAGGTTAAAACATATTCTTAATCTCATGTTTAGAAGTGAGTTCAATCCTAAATTATTTTTTAAATTTAATAGATATTTCAGCTACTGTAGTTTACATAAGGGTGTGGCTGTGAGATCTTGCAAGTGTATACAACTATCTTAAATACATTTTGCTGTGTGAAACCATGTCGATATGGGGCTGTTATGGCTAACTATTAAGATTTAACTATTATGACTAAGAAACAAAGTGCACAAGTTATAGAGATGCAATACCCTACTTTCTCCATAAGTGCTTTAGACTCTTATGCTTGGGAACTTGTTTGAGCTACTAATTACTGTTCATTTGAATTTTGGTGTTAGTAGTCTTATGGTGTTGTCCAGTACAGCAGACAGTCAGTTTGTTAAAATATTTCCGTTTTTCTGAGGGAAAATTATTGATATGTTTATTTAATGTTACAATTCTTCAGTAATATAAGTCTTTCAGTCTCATAAATATTGATTCATATTCTCACTAAAATTTACTTTGATTTTTTCTTCTTCTGCAAATGAAACTGTTAGCCAATTATTGTCCTTATATGAACCAATTCAGGTTTGTGAAAATCAATAAGTAACACTTTTCTAAATTTAAAGAAATTCTTAACAAATAGGAGAAATCAATACCTTTGCAGACCAGTCTATATTGCCACGTCAGTTTTCAAATACTGAAATAGTTCTACAGATGGTTTTAAAATGTACAGATACTGTTTGCTTTGATAAACTTTGTCTCTTAAATCACATGTCAACGTGAGAGGAAGAAAAGGTAGTTTTGGTGTGTCTTGTATTTACATGTGACATTATCTGTCGGAAAGAGTACCAAGCTTTGGAAAACTACAGAGAAGGCATCACTTCAAGAAACTGATTTTGTGCAACATACTTTTTACTGAATCAATGTACTTTTTGACTGGTTGAATGTATCTGTTTTTGATTTTTCAATTCACAGAATTTATGCTTACATAAAAAATCTGGAGCTTTAGGGTTAATGGTTCTTAGTGATTAGAGACATTCCGATTGGCAATAGATGCAGATCAGATAGTGATGAACAAAATATCTGAGGTCTGCATTTGGGAAAAATTAGTAAGAGAATTATTAGGTGCAATAATTAATTGATGTAAATGTTATCAATGACAGTAGTATGATTACACAGCATTACAGTCTGGTGACTGTACTGCTGAGATACAGAGCAGGAAAGAGAGGAGGGAGAAAAATACTTATAGATCCACTTTAGGTGATTAGTTATAATTAGTGTGATGGGGTGAAATGTGACTTGCTGTATTCTTATCAGTATAGAATGTTTGCACATAACAGTGATATAGGGCATAGTTGTGTAAGTTCTAGCAAATGAGCGCTCCTGACTTGCATTTTAAATGTTCACATGAGTTTTAGCAATGTTGCACTGAATACACTATGTATTGTGTTTTCTTTTACCTAGAATGAATTTTGTTTTGCAGTTTGTCGTGGTTTTATTTTTAAATTAGGTGTCCAAAATGCAGGGCAAAAGTATGATGTGTGTAGTCAAACATAGGGACTAGAAGTCTAAACTGCAGGAGTTTCTAGAATGGTGGTAGAGTCACAGGTTTAGTGCCTGTAGTGATTAGTTTACACTTCAGATAAATAAGTAGGCTATAACTGGGAAATGTTGGCCCCTTTTCTCTGCCTCCATTTTCTTAAGAAAGTGGAAAGCTAGATTATGTATTGGGATATTGGATCTAGAGAAAACTAGTAGTACAGCTGTTTTATTTGGGCCAAATGTTGCATCTGTTTTTGAGATTGTTAATCACTCCTATTCTATGTTTTTTTTAGCCAGAGCCTCACAGTTGAAATGTCTGTGGTGATATAGCACTCTGAGGGCTGATACAAACTTTGTAATCAGTTTTGAAAATAATACTTGTCTTCAAATCTTTGGAGCATTAATATGCTGTACTCCAGGATTTAGTGGCTAATTTTAATGACAGTTTTTAACTGTTCCACAAAAGTATTAACCTTTTATAAAAACCTTCAGATATTAAAGCCAGGAGGAGAGTATTTGATGTTATGTTGGTGGTGAATGAGCTGAGATGTTTATTCTAATACCTTCCCCTTGATTCTGTCAGCAGTGGAATTGTGAAAATGCAGCATTAAAATCAATCAGGTTAGAAAAACTGAGACTCAGACTTGTCTTGTGTAAAGACTGAGGAGAGACAGTGTACTGCAATAAGTTTTTTCTGTAGTAATTGCAATGCAAAATAGCTAACAATTGCTGTATATATACACATCATATTTTACCAACAAACTGTTCTGAATATCCTGGGTTGCTTCTGTCAGGAGAACCTCCATACTGTTGTAATGTATGTCACAAAATATTGTTATACTTCTGTTGCATCCAGATATCCTCACTGAGTTCTCTGTGTGACTGACCTTGAGCCACAGAAGAAAGACACTGGATGCTCCCTGAAAGCTGAAATCTTTAGTCTATAAAAGCAGCATTTGTCGTCTGTATAGAATTTTTTTCAGAATCACGGGTGGTTAGTAATTTTCTGCTTGGAAAATAAACTCAAGTGTCCAAGGAATGTAAATTTTTTTCTTTTTTTTTAATGAGTGCAACCTCCTGACAGTGCTTGTCCTTTCTCCCAGATTATCTCACCCTTAACTACAGTAACAAATAAAAAAGAGAAAATTTGATATTAAAACAAACAAAAAAAAATCCAAAAACCAGCTCCCAAATACCCTACATCTCTATATTCTTGTCTTATAGAAATCCTTAAAATATTTATGCTCATAATTGCCTAGGAGGGTAATTCCAAGATGGGAATGTGAAAATTAGGTATATTCTGTAAGGTCTAAAGTAAGCATCACTCTGCCAGATTCTCCTATCATTGTGCGAAAGGGCAGCCTGCAAGGCTTAGGGCACATGTGTGTGGGGTGGAACTCCTGTCAACACATGCATAGACACGATTGTGACCTTGAGCTCCTTGTCCAGACTTCAGTAATACAGAACTGAAGAGGATATTTTCAGACTCATTCCATTGAGCGTGTCTAAATAGTCCTTCTGTATCCATCTGTAAAGTTGCCTACTTTCGTAGGTGAAATACTTTTCCCCTGTCCATTCTGAATTGCAGTCTGTTTATTTCAGACTACATCCACAATTTTTTTCAGTCATTCTGAAATCTAATCCTCTTTTCTAAAGTACTTCAATCCCCTGTGGCTTGATAATATGTTTGACTGACTGTAGATCAGATCTATCAAATTCATCTTTCATTAATGAAAAGACTGAATGGTATGAAAGCAGTCTAAATAGGCCCAAAATGCAGAATACTAATGTGAATTTCTGCATGATGGTCTTAGTAAAATACAATTTTGCCAGTGTATCTTCAAAAACTGGTTTCTGAGTGTGTCCTTCCAGAAGGTATATGGACACTATTTTTCCTGAGTTGCTTATGAGACTGTTCGGAGAAATATGATTTGAGAAATGCAGCACCTTTTATTTTTAAAAGCTGTGTTTTCAATTTAATTCATTTTTGAAAGGCTTATAGATGCCTGCTACATTTTCAAACATCTTTGCACTTTGTTCTAGAAACATTTACCAAGCTGCTGTATTCAGTGCTATCAATATACCTTTAGTTAGCACATTGCTTTCATAAATGCAACCAGCATAAAACTGGGTAACAACTAGCTCATATACTATAGATTATTGTGGTTGTGGTGAATGTTGTTGTTTCCTTTCCAATTCTCATTTTCCTCTCATCTGTTTGCATTAAGCTCCTTATGTCTTACTGTTTGGTTTATTTCTTATTTGGATAGTGTGTAATATATGGCCAATGACTGATCTCAAACTTACAATACAGGAAAATAACAAGAGGAACCAGAAGAGGAACAAATGCAGAAAGAATTGAGTAGTATGTATTTTATGTCTTGTGTTGAAATTCTTTACCATTGCAGAGGGAGAGATTCTCTGGGCTAACAGGGCTTTCCTTGATAGTCAAGCAGATCTTTTATGCTGTTCATATTTTAGATAGAAATGTGATTTAATGTTGCTATATGTTGTTTGATAAAGTTTCATATTGCATATCTTTAGAGAATGTTCGTATTTTGCTGTGGTGATTCCAGGTGTTAACATCTGACCTGGAAAACAGGGAGAAGCAGCAGGAAAAAATGCTGGACCAGCTAAAGGAGATACAGAATTGCTACAAGGCTTGTGAGAATGGACGTAGAGAAACTGAACTCCAGTCTGCTGAGTTAGCTCAACAGGTTGAAGAGAGTACCAAGGAAGCAGAACGGTATCTCACTGAGCTCAAGCATTCAGAGGCACTCAGGCTGGAGGTTGAGAAAAAAAGAGAAGATTTGAAGGTGAGAGCACAGGAAACCATCCGTCAGTGGAAACTGAAGTGTAAGAAACTGGATCGTGAGATAGAAAAACAAAATCAAACTATCAGTGAGCTGATGGACAAGAATAGTCAGGTAAGATTGGTTGATTTTTATTTTTTTTGTATCCTTTCTCTTTGTTTTAGAAATTAAGAGGAGTTTATTTATGCAAACTGTGACTTAAACTGCTTTCTGCCTTGAGTTCTGGACCTCTTCTGTATAATTTTCAGAACTTTTTCTTTGAAAAATCAATTTGAAAATTGATTGTGTAACATTTCTGGGTTTTTCATTTGTCTTTGTTCAGTATGGCAGACCACTTATTCCTCTCTCTTTCCTTCTCTAAAGTTTCTCAGGAAAAAACACGGGGTTTTTGACTTAGAAGAATTCCTTTATTTGTTCAGCTGCTGACACTGTTTTAAAGACAAGCATTTGCATCAATGCTAGTGCTTATTATCCTGTATTGGAATAATGGTAGAAACCATAATTCTGTTGGCAATGAGTCTGTGGGTCTGTATTTTCCAGTGGCTGGGTCAAAAGCTGCTTGTTCCTATAGTGGCTAATATAGCGCTAAACTCTATGCTGTGAGCTTTTATCTTAACTTACGTGCTCTGCTGGTGCAGTCTATCATATTGTATGGCTTTTGTTTTATAGTGCTGTACCCTCTTTTCACGTATTTTCTCATGCCATCCATCCAGTTTAGGTTACTGAATCTGATGTGCTTGAGATGGCTCCATCCTCTGCTTTGTCTTGCTCAAAGATTGAGGTTTTCAAGGTCTATATGGGATGCAGTATGGGATGTCTATTAATCCTGTGTTGTTTCTGATCCAGTAATCTGTTCTGAGATTGGTACAGGAATACAAGCATGGTCAAAGCACAGGAGAGGTCACAATGGGACTATTACTAAATTGAAATTAATAAACTAGCAAATCTAAACTGTGATTCCTGGGGTTGCTGTTTCTCTCCTGAATTGCCTATCATATTCGTTACTTTTTGTTATTATTTCCTCTATCCATGTTCCAACAATTCATTCTATAGTAATCTTGTATTGGTTAGCCCTAGCACTTGTCTGGGGAAGTAAGATGCTCAAACATTTGAGAAGTTGGTCACTCTTGTCTAAGAAAATGGAGGTTGTAAGGAAAGGAAGAAAACCTGAATCATTTTGAAATCATATGTGTCTATCAAATAGACGAATAACAAGCAAGAAGTAGAGGCGAGTTGTGAATAAGAAGCATTAGATCCCAAAAGGGTTGTGAAATCACTGTTCATGTAAGCACATAGACTTGTCTTCGTAGAGGCATTTGATAGCACTGTCCACATTGAAATTTTCTTTGTTACATAAGGCTCCTTGACATGGATTTTACCAATTTTTATGTGACAAATATATTCACATGCTAAATGCAGTGCTTAAACTTTGGCTTAAGCTCCATTTAAGAAATACTGTCAGTATATGTTCTTATTTTTAAAGTTGTCGCGATCCTGCCAACAAGTTTGAAGTTAATTATCACTGGTGAAGAAAGTTTCTTTATTTGAAGGTATGCAAGATCAAATAAACTGTGTGTCATTGTGAAGGAGAAAAAAGTACAAGCAATGTTTCATGTTCTCAATATACAGTTGGAAACAGTTTACTTATAGGGATATAATCAATCTAGATGCAGAATTTAGTATAAACTTGAGGTAACTAGATGAACATAATTTAGCTAGCTTTGAAATATACAGACAACATCGGAGACAAAATTCTGTAAAAATAATAAAGGAAGAAATGGCAGTCTGTTGTCTTTCATTTCTGTTAGAGGATTTCAAAGGGTTGATGGAAAATTTTCAAAATTGGATTGCAATCATAGCTTGCAATTTTGAGATTTTTGAAATATTTGCAGACAATGGATGGGCTATAGAAAGATTGTTTAGGTTTCATTCTTTTGGAGTTACTGGGATAATTTGGTTAAACTTTTGCCCATGTGGTTGTCCTTAATATTGTTTGACAGTGGAGTTTCTAACATCTTGTGTATTTTGAAATGTATTTTCTTTTAAGTACATAATGTAGAAAACATACCCAAAGCAAGTAACCTATGGATTTTAGTTTGAAATTTTACTGGAGTTTTGTTTTTGTTTGGTTTTTGGTGGTGTTTTGCGTTTTTTTAGCCAAATCATTCAAGTAGACTTACAAGATAGATTTAGGATGGTCTTTTTGTTTGGTAGGGGTTTTTTCCAAAAATAACCATGATGGTCATCAGTCCATGTCCTCAACTTATTATTTTTGTATTTTGCTTTGCATTGCTTAATCTTGATGTAATTGCAAATTGTTTTATTATTTTTAACTGCACACTTTTAACCCTAATTGCCTTTTTGGTCTGGATTATTTCAAGTAATTTTGCTGTATCAATAAGAAATGTGCATTGCTTGTGGAATTGGTTAAAATGCTCAGTAAAATTTAATATAAAATTTATTAAGTCAGTTTAAAAAATCTGATACATCGGAACAGATTGCCCAAACAGGTTACATAGTCTCCCTCACTGGAGGTATTCAAGAACCATCTGGATGCAATCCTGTGCCTGTGTTCTATGATAAGTCTGCTTGAGCAGGGAGGTTGGACCAGATGACCCACTGTGGTCCTTTCGAGCTTACACATTCTGTGATTCTGTGGTATTTTTAACGTGAAATATACCAATGTTGGAAAAGCCCTTAATATTCTTAGGAAAACAGTGGAATTTCTATTACTTTTGACTGATTTTTATTTGAGGGATGATGTTGTTATTTCTTGGCTTTGATGCATAAGTGAACCAAGCTTTTAACTGCTATTAATTCATCTACTATGTGTAATTTCAGAAATAAGTTAAAGTTGGTATACTTCATGTGTAATATTTTAGAAAATAAACAAAATAAGTCAGCATATGGAATGGACAGTAGGTAAGGTGTATGTGTCCAGTAGTCCTCCCTGTATGCTGCTGCATTACTCTATTACCTCATTTTCTCTATCTTGCTGTTTGGAGATACTAATAAAGAAACACTTCTCAGTCTGCAAAGAGAGAGTGTGAGAAGCAGGGAATTAACCAAAACAATCCCTACTTAGAAGGCTAGATAATTTAAGGACAAGTCCAAATTTGAGATTGCACATGATCTGTGTAAATTTAAAGAAACACTGAGTACATTTGAACTGAGTTTGTAGCAAGCAAAAATTTTGTATTTTCACATAACATATATTAATTGTTCCATAGACATTCCTAATGTCTAAGGACATCCTTCCAACAATTACCTTTAATTACTTCAGATCACAATGGATTTTTTTCTTCTTTCCTAGGCCCTCAAAGAAAAAGATGATCTTAAAAGTCAGCTTCTCTCAGCTATAAGCCAAATAGAAAACCTGCGGAAAGAGCTGAATGATGTGCTTACAAAGAGAGCCCAGCAGGAAGAACTCCTCCACTGTAAAGAGGTAAAGCTGAATGAAATGGAGTCACACCAGGTATCTCTTGAAGAAGAGATCAAAGAAGTTCAAGGTACTGTAAAAAAATTAGAGAATGAGTTGAAAAAGCAAGTCTTTCTACAAAATCAAATGCAAGCTGAGAAGGAACACTTGAAGACAGAACTTGGAACAATTAACTTGTTCCATAAAAAAGACCAAGAACGACTCCTAGAAATGCAAGCAGATGTAAAAAATTTAAGCGCTGTACGGGTGGAACTAACAAACAGAATAGCAGAAGAGGAGAAAGCCAAAAAGGAATTACTTAAGAGCCTCTCAGACCTCCAGAAACAGCAGGAATCTAGTCATGAAGAGATGATTTCAGCTAACAGGCAGCTGAAGATGGAAAGAGAAATTCACCAACGGGAGTTGGCAGATCTTAGATCAGAGTTACAAAATGTGAAAATCAAACACGAACAAAATGTTCAAGAACTCACGAAACTCCTTAAACAAGAAAAAGATGATGCAGAGGCTCAGATTAGAATGCTAAAGGTACTTATTGTGAAGAATTCCAATGTCATAGGTTCCCCCCTCCTCCCACACACCCCACGCACAGCCCCTGCCATTGAATGATGAAGGCAATAAAGCATGAGCTTTAAGGCACTTAACACACATTTTATTGCAGGCCGTTGTAAAAGTTTAAAGTTCAAGGTGAAAAATGTAACAGTACCAGTTTTAGGTCAAATTCTTAGTTCAAAAAGAGTAAAATAGATATGTCTATGATCACAATAAAAGGAAATATATGATGCTGTAATGTTCTAATATGGCAATGAGGTGAAGACCCAGGTGACTGGAAAGGGGGAAGCATTGTACCCATCTTTTAAAAGGGTAGAAAGGAGGCCTTTGGGAGCTGCTGACCTGTCAACCTCATCTCTGTTCCTGGGAAGATCGTGGAACAAAACATTTTAGAAGCTACACTAAGGCACATAGAGGACAGGGAGGTGATTTGGAACAGCCAGCACAGCTTTACCAAGGGCAAGTCCTGCCTGACCAACCCAGTGGCCTTCTCTGATGGAGAGACTACATCAGGGGACAAGGGAAGGGCTACAGATGTCATTTATTTGGCCTTCTGTAAAGTGTTTGACACAGTGGCCCACAACATCCGTCTCTCTAAATTGGAGAGAGATGGATTTGATGAGTGGAATGTTAGATAGATAAGAAATTGACCGAATGGTCACATTCAGAGGGTTGCGGTCAATGGCTCCGAGTCCAGATGGAGTCCTGATGTACAGCAGTGATGAGTGGTGTCCCTCAGGGATCGCTGTTGGGACTAGTGTTTAGTTATTTAATGTATCATTTGTGACTTAATAATTGATAATATTTCTTAACCAGTTGGTAACACAGAAACCGTTAAGTGAAGATAGCAATAAAAAAACCCCTAGGTGGTTGTTAGTAGAAGGATCATTAAAATCAAATATTTTGACAGCAGTGCTTAACATTGGGGACTTAATTTTTATTGTATGTAGCATTATTTAAGTGGTCTGTCCAAATGTGGTTTTTTCTTTGGCAATTACGTTGAAATTAAGAGTGTACATTTAATATCATGTGGAGAGAAGGAAAGTGTATTCTGGATGCTAATAAGAAAAAAAATAAGTTGATTGTGACTGTGTTTTTCTATGAAACGGCTAATCCTCCAGTTAGGGCCTTTTTATTTATACTGATTGTTGAACCTAAACAGAGTATGAAAAAAATTCACTTCCATATTTCATTTAGAGTTCTGTGACCTCCCCAGAATCCTAAATCTACATATATTTTTTAAGAGCAGAAGGTTTGAGGGAGATGAATTTTCTAAGATATTAGGGTAGACAACTTTTTTAGAAGTATACAAAATGATAATGCACAAGATTCTCTTGATTGAGAGACTGTAAAGGAAACAAAATAGAAAATAATATCCATCTCTAGGAAGATCTGATGAGAACATGTCATCCTGCAGGTGATTTGGTTACTTTTTGTCTGAACTCATCATTACATTGCATTTGGATTTCAATTTTATGGACATACTTTTCTTCCAAATTAAGGTAAACTTAATATGCATTTTATCTTTTTCTTTCCTTTTAATTTTTTAAAATATTTTGGTGTTAGGGTAGTGTTTAGGGAAATCCAACAGAAAAAGTTGGGTTTTTTTTTATCCTGTTATTCTTTTTTTTTTCAGGCTGCTAAGATTTTGTGTCTAGCAACCAGCTGTCTTTCACTGTTACAGTAATAATTGACCTTATTTATGCCTCAGCTGTGTCCAACCTTTGTAACTGTTTCTGGAAATGAATATACATATCCTGTCCAAAGATAGTTAAAACTTTAAAAATAAAGGTCGATTGAGAAAGAGTAGTACTCCTCGATTGAAGAGTAAAGGGAAATTTAATATATTTGTAAAATCCAAAGCCTTAAACTTAAAAGAGGATGCATTTATGAGTTACTTCCAGGAAATCAAGGGTACAGAGTCCTGTGTTTAGAGGACTAACTGCTGCATAGATTGTAAAAAGAAGTGACTTTCGATCTTTGTTGTTCTTTCCTTTCTTGCCTCCTTTGTATGGTACTTTCTGCCTCACTGTTGCCTGCTTTTCTGTAGTGCGGCCGTGGATTGAAAAATTATTAAGTGGTTAAGGATTTTTTGGGGTAGTAGGGAAGGTACCATGAAAATATTGTATGATGCAATAGAACTGGAGGAGAACATAGAGCTTTTCGAGAAACCAGTGTTAAGAAGGATCTTGCTGTCTCATTACTGAGATTCTGATATGTAAACTTTTAATTTAATTTCTGCTAGAACATCCAAAATGATTCCCAACCAATGCCACTATGATGTCTTATTTGTTATTTAAAATGATAGATAGGCATAGGAATTCAAGTGGTTTGCTTAGTGGTCCCTGTTTGGCTATGTGCTCAGAAGCTGTGGATCTGTCCCCTAATTTTAATACATATGCTCATTTGCTTTAAAAACATGCTTATTTTCTTAGAATGATGACATACAAAATGTCCTAATTCCTGACAGTATGGAAGTGTTTGAAGTATTAATCTTTAATCTAAGGTTATATAAAGATATGTATCTATACATATAAAATTGTGTATATGTGTGTATTTATTTTTAAATTGTTTTCTATACATTTTCCCATTGTGCCATCCTTTTTTTCCTGAAGATTATTAAATGTTGAAATCGGGTTCAATCAAATCGGGATCAGTTAAATTATAGTCATATCTGCCTTATCCGTACTGGAAATTAATAAGTATTAACTTTCTCTTTTATGTCTCAAGGGTAATATAGGGATTTTTTTCTTGGATTGTCTCCATCTGCATAGATATTACAATGCAATTACCTTTAGTAGGAACTGAAAAGTTGATTTTTATAAGCATATTCACAGAAAATGTTTTGGGCATTTCAGGCTTGTCTTTGTGGTCTTAAGTCTTTGTTGACTGTGGATGCCAAAGTTCTTTCTCAAATTGTCCTTTGGAAGAGTTTTGTAATCTGTTTAGTATCAAAATTAGCATCTAGATTTAGTGTCTAAATTAATTCATGAAACTTCTCTCCTTACCCTTTTTCCTCATAGGAGTTATATTTATAGTGTAATTGGGAAATAGAATTTTTTCTTTTCCTCAGAAAGAAATTTACTTTGCAGGTTTATTTTTGTGTTTAACTGCATCCCACAATTCATCTAATATGAGACTGGTTTTGAGCAATGCGTGTGTTAATTCACTTCTTCGTTGTATTTTTTTTTTTAATTTTCTAGATATTGTAGAGCATTTCTCAGATCTTTTGTTTTCAGTCAGTTATTTTTTAGTGGAGACAAATACACATTATTTACTCACTCTTTTGGAGGTTTCTAGATCCTTATGTGTTTTCTTCATTTTTCTCTGCAAAGTTTGATGAGTAGCATTAATCACACAAAATAATAGCTCTAAACCCACGCAATTCTAGAACTTGAAAATACTAAATCTCGCTGTTGTTTCCTTGCAGATATAAATTTAGTATTAGTTCCTGAAATTAAATGATAGTTTTAGACTTTCTGATTCCAAATTATTTCAGTAATGGAAAAGTTGCATAAATACTAGGCTTTTCATGATGATGTAAGCTGATGAGTGTAGCAGAGTTGAAATGAAGAATATGAGACTTCTATTTTCTGCTTTTAAAATACTGTATGGTTCTACAACTCTGTGATGCATGTTTTCCATGTTCAGATAAGTAATTGCACTTAATATAACTCAATTTAATTTTTTACATTCATCATTCGGCAATAGTGTTCCATGATTTAAAACTTTAGATTTTGGATGTGTTTTAAAATAATCCGTACAGTGACTTTGTAATTGTTTTCCCTTTACCATCAGATGGAACTTTTAGAAGAGAAAAACATAGTCAAGACTCAGTGTCGACAACTGGAAAAAATAAAAGTTGAGTATGATAAATTGACTGAAGAACTAACCCAAAATGAGGAAGAAAATATAAAACTAAAACGGAAATGTGAGTTTGTAAAACAAGAACTGGAGAAAAAGGTAAAATTAACTGATTTCAACCATGATTTGTTTCTCTGTTGATAAATACCTAAAATAAATGATGGATTATAGAAATAGATGGTAAACCTAAAAAACCCCAGCATCTATGTATTAATGAATATACCCAGTCATACGGTAGTACACAGTTTCTATATAAATGAAAGAAGACAAAAGTGCTTTGGCTGGATTATGAACTGTATCCCTCCAAAGATTTGCTAATATTATTTAGAACTAGAAATATCAATCCTGTTGCTTGCCTGATTTATAATATAGTTAGCTAACAAATGTTTAACCAACCACTTCTAGTTTTCTTCATATTTTTCTTCAAAATGCAGTGGAGCTATGAATAATTCAGAGATAATTTGAAGTAGATATGCAGTGTAAGCATAGTAAAAGAAATTCTAACTAATGTTGGGATGGAGGGTTTTTGGGGGTTTTTTTGATAGTATAGAGATAAAAAAATGTTAAACCTGGCATTTCTTTAGCTTGCTAAACTATCAGGAAGTGCTTTAAAAGCCCAGCTTGTCAGACTAATAAAAAGTACCTGAAAAGAAAATTCGAAAATGTCTTTTTTCTATGTTGGCATTTTAGTTGTATAATATCTATTATTAAGAAAATGTGTTTGTAGGAGTGTACATAGGCTTCTGTAGTCTGTTGTGAATTAGCTCCAGCCTTACCTAATGTTGGGAAGACACTGTTTTTAGGCCAAAATAATCTTTTATCTCTGAATTGAAAAAGATCAGAGAAGTTTTTAAGCATGCAACCCTGTAGTCTCAACTTTTGAAGGTAAATGCAGATGGAGACTTCTACTAGATTGCATTAAAGGTTAACTTAAGAGAATATTTGCTATTTTGGTTTTGTGGATTGTCCAAAGGGGTGTTAGGATGGGGGAAATAATATTACCTCTTGAGAAATCTCATACTAGCATACAGTTATGGCAATGCAGCAGAAGCTTATTGTGTTACAAAGTACTTCCTTTTCTTTTCTGTGCTTTTTATACTTTTAATATTCTGTTCTTAATGCAAATACTAATTCCAAAGAAGCATAGGTATTATAGCTAGCTTGGATTTAGTTTTTTTTTCACGAAAGATGAAGGAGTAGAGCATAATGGTAAAATGGTTGGTTTCTTTCCTTTTTCTTCTGAGCACTTCTGGGTCATTAGTGACTTCTTTTCTCCAGTAGACTCTGAATACAGAATGATAAGGAATGTTGGCACACTCAGAAAATCAAGCAGATAAGAAATAAAAAAATAAAGTTGCATATTCTGTTTTAGTCATGGTCTTTGGGAATGGACTTTGATATGCGGTGGACTGCGTTCAGTGAATAGTGAGATAACAGAATACTGATACTGGAAATACATACAATGCAGTCTTATTACTTTCAGAATACTGATCTAGGTTAAAACTGTTATTTGAACTCCCATCTTTGTAGTACAGAAATACTGGAAACTCTATCTTAAAAAATCTTATGATTTCTTCAGTTTGAAATAACTACTATCTAACTCAAGTATTTTTGTATTAATTAAATGAAAAAAAATCAGACGGTTTATCAAGTATGGGTATTTCACATTTGGAGATCACCTGTATTAAAACCACCTATTTTACTAGTAGAAGTAGCACCTGTACATATATATGTATACAACCTCCTGAAAGGTGCTTGTTGGTCTCTTCTCTCAAATAAAAAGTGATAGGACAAGAGCAAATAGCCTTAAGCTGTGTCAGGGGAGATTTAGATTGGATATTAGGAAAAATTTATTCACACATTGGAACAGGCTGCTCAGGGAAGTGGTTGAATCACCACCCGTGGAGGTGCTCAAAAGACACGTAGGTGTGGTGTTCAGGGACGTGGTTTAGTGATGGACTTGGCAGTATGGGGTTTGCAGTTGGACTCTTAGATCATTGAGTCCTTTTCCAACATAAATGGTTCTATGATTCCACATATATCTCATTCATGGAATTTGTGTTAGACATTACCTAACTCCACAATGGTGTCTCATAGGAGCAATGTATGAAAATTTCCAACAAATACACTTCAAACAGTTGTACCTTGTCATTGTGGAGGTCCACAATTAATAAATTTTTGAAATTCTTGCTCTTCTCACCATTCTTGGTGCAGCTTGCACACACTGGAATTTGCCTGTTAAAGTGTTTGCCCTTTGCTGCATTACGTCCTCCTGATCTCAGCAGCAGACAGATGTGTTTCAATTTCACTTACTCTGACAAGACAGGTTTTCCTATATTAACTACGACGCATAATTCAGTATTTTGTGTAAGCCAGCAGCAATTTTGTTCGGTTTTACATGGTGGCTCTATCTTAGGTATAAAAGAAGTGAATCTGAATTTTAAAAACATATGTAACATATTTAATCAACTTTCTGACATTATATGATAACATAAAATGCTTTCCTCCGTGCCACTCACTCTCCTATGAGATATTCTTTTGAGTAGTTTTCCTTTGAGTGCACACTGACGGCCAATAAAATTTTCCTTCTGGAATCTCTTTTTTGATGATGGAGATTAGATGCCTATAACTGATTCAGGGCAAAAGATAATAATGGGAGTATTTGCTTTGGGCTCTTTTTTGTAATAGAGCATCTATTTTTGACTTTGAAAATAGGCTTTATGATTGTTGAGTTTGGATTTGGTGGCAGTTTCTTCATAACTGATTTACAGGATAATAAGGAGAATCAAGGGAGGAACTTACAAGTGCTATTAGAACGTATTATTTTTCCATGGCAAGGAGTTGAACTTAGCATGACTGAGTATTGTGTGATTATAAGATTGAAAGATACATGGCTAATGATGTATGTTATATTATTAATGCAATAGTTTATCTTTGTTTTGTTTTTCCTCTTTCACTCCAGGAAAAACAGATCAGCAATGAAGAAGATCATTTGAGAAAGATGAGTGAGGCCAGACTACAATTTAAAGATCAGCTGCGTCACTTGGAAATGGAACAGCAATCCATTCTCTCCATGATAGGAAATGAAATTGATGCTGCTTGTGAGATCTTTTCTCGGGACTCCATGGAGAAATTCAAAGTAATTCTAAGTTATAAGTATGCTGTAGGTTTTGTTATTTTGTTAATGAAAGTTTGTAACAGAACTTGTATGTGTTGTTGTCACTGTTGTATAGATAATCATTCTAATAGAATTCTGGATATTTAGCTGGTACAGAGGGACATTGCTAGGTATTAGAATGGGATACTGTGAAGAACTGTCCATGCATTAATTGGTACTGCTTTCTTATGCTTTTTTTTTTTCTTTTTTCTTTTTTTTTCTTTTTTCTTTTTTTTTTCTTTTTTCTTTTTTTCTTTTTCTNTTTTTCTTTTTTTTTTTTTTTTTTTTTTTGGTGAGGAATAGTTCTCCTTTTGCTTGTGTGAAAGGACCTTTTATTAGCCAAAATTTTGACGTAGGTTTTCTTAGGCAATGTTCCTAGAGTTGGGAAGCCCTCAAGAAAGACCTAAAATGCTTTTAAAATTGGGAGAAAATGAAGGAAAGGTTTTGTTAAAAAATCACTTGGATGCTTTGTTTTTTATGTAGAGAACAGAATACTAAAAATGAAAAGAGTTTATAACCTCCTCTTTTGAGGAGCAGGTCCTTGTATCCGGAAAACTCAGACTGAAATTTTCAGGAAACTGGTAGCTTGCTGTAACTTTCTTTCGCTATTTTACTGCTTCTCCTGCAACCCCTGTCTCCCCGTAGCTTTTCCTCTGAGCATTCTCATTTGCTCCCCAGGTACAGAAACCACTCTTCCACCCTCCACATGATTCTACATGACTAATCCTCTTAAATCAACATTGTACATTTCTGAGAATAAAGAGAACGGGCTGTCTGACTTGGCTTGTTGCCACACTCACAAGTGCTTGACCTAGTGGCTTTTTAGCCTTAGCTGCAACCCAGAGTACACTCAGATTACATCTTTTTTTTTGTCTTGCTATTTAAACAGAGAGTACTTTGTAGTTCCTGGTCATTTGACTGGGCTAGGCTGCTTTTGAAATAGGAATTTTTCACAATTGACACCGTTTCTCCACTTACGTATGGAGTTGGGGTGTTGCAGCACAAAATTAGATAAGAATTCTAAGAAAGTGTATTTGACACACAAGCTTTCTCCTCCATATCCTGACAGATAGGTCTTTTTTTTTTTTTAAGTAAGTTTTGTGATCTGCTTTAGTTGCCGGATTTTTGATCATTGAGCCATGCCTTCTTGGACTTGCTTCCCACCTTGTGCAGAGTTTTTAGTTTCTGGATAAAGTTTTGCAGATCCCTGTTTATACCATTCTGCTTATTTTTTTATCACTGGCAAACTTAAACCGGTTCTGAATGCGAATTTTTGACTAGACAGCTAATGTGAAAAGAGAGTTAGTTTTGTGGTCCTGGTGTGAATTATTTTTTTTTTAAGGTAAGAAGCTTCCTTTTTTATAATGTTCCTCTGCCCAGTACTTTAGGTATTGCCAAGGTTTCTAAAACGTTTCACCCTTTCCTTCAAGAAGTTGCCACTGTAACTTGGGTAAGCAAGGAGGGATTTGATGGATAAATATTTGTATTGAGAGAAATCAAGCACTAGGCTTAATGTTTCTTGATAAAAAATGTATTTGTTTGATGAATTTCCAGTGAGCAGAAAAGACTTTCTTCTGTGTCTAATCCCCATTTTATGTCTGTTTCTTTGTCTCCTGCTTTTCCATAGGCAATATCCCTCACACCAACAGTACTGAATGATCCTCATCGCTGGTTAGCAGAAACAAAGGTAATAGTGAAACCTCCTGAAATTTTACTGAGTGAGCTAGTATTCCACATCTGAGCAACCTGGTGTAGTGGGAGGTGTCACTGCACATGGCAGGGGGTTGAAACTAGATGGTCCTTAAGGTCCTGATCCTTTTCAGCCCTAACAATTGAGTGAGAGGGTGAGTCTGTGAATGGATGGATCTGATTTAGTTGAAAGTCCATTTAAAATGGCACTTAAAGGGTGAAAAGAAAAATACAAAAGCCTTCCTTAGGCAATTACTCTGATATTTCCAGACTGTTATTTCAACTGATAGAGTAATTTTCCAAGTGTTTCTATCAACAAGAAATAGCCATCTCTATAGCAAAATAAATAGCAATGTTGTTTTCACCAAAAAAAAGGCATTGAAGTAAGAGCAGTGATAGCCTTTAGATCTGGTTCAAATTTTTTCAGACAGGTAAAGCATGAGAATGTAGTCAGTAGGTTAAGTTTTTTTACAGCTTTATCACAAGGCAAGAAAGGATTTTAAATTAGCCTGGTATTTATTAAATCTAAAATATATTAGATTGGATTTTTGGAAAATGAACAATTTTTCTTTCCCCTTTGAAGCTTTCAAATCCTATAACGTGTGGGCACACATGCTTGAAAACATCTTCCAGGTGATGACTGTAACTCATAAATCTTGCCTTTCATTTTGCAGCTTTCCTCTAGCTCCCTCAGCTCACACACATAAGCACATTTCTTACCCAGTATCTTTTAAAAAAAGTAAGTTTCTTGTCATCAAAAGAGATCACAAACTGTGGAAGACAACTGATGTTTTTGCTTCATGTAGAAAGGTCAAAGCCACAGGAGAATTGACTTAAGGAAAAGAAATTGCTAATGTTTGCATGTAAGAGAAGGTTATTCATGGTGTGTGGTCTGTGTAAGACCTGTAGACCAAGAAAGACTACCGCTATAGATAACAGAGATAAGGTTGGAATCAAAGGAGATATGTTATGGAGGAGGTATTTTCTTCATTTGAAAAAGTGACACTGACGTATTAGTAAAAAGAACTTTCAGAGAGCACCTAATAACATTTTGCATACATTTCTCACCTAAGCTTGTTTAGCTGCTGGAGGGAAGTTTAGAATGAATGACTGCTTAAAATGCCACTTATATTTTCTTTTGTTTCTAAATAGGCTGTGTGAAAGTATTCCATTTGATCACTTCTAGATTTAGTATATTGATCACAGCCTTATCGATGAGGTCTTTTTCTCCTCTGAGTGAACCTTAAATATTGACTTTTGCTGACTAGAAAGGATTGATGTCACTTTTTTAGAAAGGAGAAATACTTTAAATTCTGTCAACATAAAATAGAGAGAAAATGGTATTCTGGAAGGAAGGCCTATCTCTTGGTGTCTATGTGTGCACTAATTCAATGTGAATTTCCTTATCTACCCTAGCAAATTCATGCTTCTGACTTAAAAGAAATAAAACAATATGAAAGAAAATCACTGTCTTGGCTTTTCACTATAATTATCAACTAAAATATGTCTTTTGAGTCTCTTGAATGTCAACATATGTTCTCTTAATATATCTGAATGTCCCCTGTTATTATTATTGTTATTATTCAGGTAGCTACAAATGAGTAGTCTGTGATTCCAAAGATAATTTAGTCAGTGAACATTTATGTCCTCTTATTTTCATTAAAATTCTTTACTTTTTATTGTACCATTTTTTTTAATGTAGACTAAGCTTCAGTGGCTATGTGAGGAGGTAAAGGAAAGAGAAAGTAAGGAAAAAAAGCTGCGATGCTACTTGCTGCAAAGCCGAGAACAGCTCAAGCACTTTACACAGATAAAGGAGACTGAACATCAGTCTCTCTTTAAACAGATAAAAAACCAAGAAAAACTTTTGGAAGAAGTTCACAGAGAAAAAAGAGGTATGTTACTGGTTCCATTTTAGTTAATAAAAGGGAGAAAGAATTTAAAATTCTATTAATTATCATTTCTATGGCACAGTAAGATGTATTCTATCAACTAGTTATTTCAAACTGCAAAGGGCTAGTGATAACAAAGAAAAATGTTTTGTTTGTGGATTTTTGTTCTCCCTTGCTGATGAAAAAGGCAAATGCAGTCAAATGTGTTTCAACCCAGTACAGTTGCAGAATAACACAAGAGTTTACATCATTCACAGTGGATATAGAAATTATTTCCCAGCTGTACCATCTGAGACATTGCACGACCTGGGCAAAAAGGGATTATACAAGAGTCTGAGGCAGTCTGAGTGAGACTGCTATTTGCATAGCTCTCTGTGCCTGGTATGATCTTTCATTGTATTCTGTTCCCTCAGTTTTGAAAGAAAGGTGTCACTTTTTAGATTTTCTTCAGAAATCTTCTTCCGGCCTTTATTCAGGACTCCATAATGATATAACTGGACAGAATAAGTATTCTTTTTCATTATTTTGTTCGTTGTCACTTTGTGCTGATTGATGTAGACCCAGATAAGAGTAAACTTTCAGTAAGTGTAATTATAGCTTCTAGTAGCTGACTTACTATTAAAAATGTTTTGTAAAATATACCAAAACTACCTGGTTTTGGCAAGAACAAAGTTAATTCTCTTCCTAGTAGCTGAAATATGCTGTGTTTTGGATTTAATATGATAGTAATGTTGATAACACACTGATGATTTAGTTGTTGCACCCTAAATCAAAGACTTTTCAGTTTTCCATGCTCTAATAGTGAGAAGGTGCACAAACAGCTGCAATGGAGAATGGCCAGGCCAAGGGAACGGGCAAAGGGATATTCTGTAGATTAGAACATTATTCCCAGTATACAGACACAGGAGAGTTGTCTGAGAGGAACCAATGGCAGCTGGAGAAGGGGCCTGACATCGCTTGGTGGTGAGCAATGATATTGTATATCATTCGGGGTTTTTTTTGTTTTTATTTATATCTATATTGTTGTTTCTCTTTTCATTACAATTATATTATTTTTATTTTTAAAATTTTAGTATTTTATTTTATTTTTTCAATTCTTATACTGTTTTTGTCTAGTCCCGTGGGTTTTAGCTTCTTTCTGATTCTCCTCTCCATTTCACCAATGGGGTGTGTATATGAACAAGTGTCTGTATGGTACATAATTGCCAGCTGGGGTTAAACCACCACCACAACAGTAATGACAGATAAAAACATTCTTGTCAATATTTTATAGAACAATGCAGGTTATTCGTTTTAAAAGAATTGTAAGATTCTGTCAGAATTTTCTTCCCCCACTTAAAAGAACTTTGAAAGAGAACATGCTTTGATCTTTCAAGCTTGAATGTTTCTATTGCTATCCTTCATTAGTTAAAAAAGATGGCACGTAGACCCTGATATGACATTAGTAGTGCATTAGTGTTTTTATATTTGAATAATTATCTGCTAAGATGTTCTCCGTGAAGCCTTATTTACCTTTTTAAGGCAAGTACATAGGAAATAAAGCAAACCTTGCTTAGTTCTCAGTTCTATTGTACTTACTTGGTTTAGACTTTGTGAAACAATCCACAGCCTGCATTTAAATTTCAAGCTGTAGGTCAAGTTATTATAGGCAATTATTAAACTGAAAAGAGTGGTAAGAAGTAATGCTGTTCATTGAGCACAAAAAATAGTATGTAATCTTATACCTTCTATTTATAAGGGCCATTTCCTTTTTCCCTCCAAGTGTGCTCAGTTCCATTTGTTACTTCACATACTACAACTCTGACGGTTTTAAGTAAATGGTGTTCTCCTCTATATACTCTAGAGGTGCATGCTGGTTAAAAGTAGTTAAGAAAAAAGAAGTAACTATTACATAGTTGTTAAAGTTTTCTATGTAGTGGAACAAGTGAAATTTGTGATTCACTTTGTCATGTTCCAGTTTGATTAGATCTGATAGTCAGCAGTTCTGTGCATACAGATGACGTTTCCATGATTTGGCCTAGTACCGGTGTATTTGTTTAACTTGAGCCCTGTGGTGTCACAAGCCTTCCAGCAGTGGGTCTGCTTCTCTTAATCGTATTCAAGACTTTATTCATTCAGTAAATCTTCATTCTAAGAAGAGATAGGGAAATAAACTAAATCTGAGCCCAACTTCCTGGTATGTCATTAATTTGATAAGATAGTTGGTAGTTACTGAGTAACCGATAGATGTAACAGAAGCCCCAGTATGGCTGTCACCTTTTTGGTGTTCAGCATGGGACTATGCAGGGAAGTACTGATGCAATGATTAAATATAAGAACTATAAATTCAAATTAGGAATGTGCTTCTCTGAATGACAAAAGGATAGTTGGTACTGTTTCAGAGATGTTGGTCTGTAGACTCACTTTTCTTCATGAGTGGGCTTAGTATGAAGAGTAGGAATATGACAATAAAAATTGGAGCTTTAGAAAAACGTTGTGGCTTTTTTGGTACACAAAATGGAATAGCATTGGAATAGTTTAATTTCATTTACCTGATGCCAAGAAAGGAAATATTGTTTATTATTTATTTTTACTGCTTTTAAACCAATTTTGATTTTGAAGCCAGAGTCAGAAGTTCATAATAACGTTTACAAACATTGAACAAAATTTTGAGAGCTTTTTATTAGTGCACCAATAGGCAGGTTGACTTGGTATTCAATATGATTTTCTTGGGCCCCTAATTAAATGACAGCGTATGTGACAGTGTATGCAAAAATAATGGAGTTACAATCTCCACATGAATTTAATTGGTTTGTTTTACAGTCATGTCGACCTAGATTTTTCTTTTTAATTTGAAAATTATGACCTTCATTGTACCAAATCAGTTATTTTTTAGAAGTTGTAGAAGATAGACAAATAATAGAACGTATATCTGTTAATGTGAGTTTTGAGTACTGTTGTTCACCACGTGATACATTTAAATGTTTAAAAAGGGTTTTTCATTTAAAAAAAGGGTGCAGACAAAATCTGACTGTTTTTGTATCTTGAACAAATACTCTTACATACTGAATGAAAAGCCCAGCCTTGATTATGATGCAAGTCACAGATTGTAAACATGTAAATAGTTTAATGGATAAATGACTTGAACATGAAAATTGGAAAAGCTACTTTCCCAGAGGGAAAAAAGAAGACACAGCTAAAAGCATAAAGAAGGTGTTAAGCCAAAAGGAGAAAGCAATCCATCAAAATGATAAACACTTTAAATTAAGGATACAGAATGCTGGTTGGCTTTTGTTACTTAAACATAAAAAATAAAAGTACTTACACAATACTAAGGCACTCAGTAATGAAATTATGGGCAAATCCCAGGTGCAGGAATAAAGCAAATGAAGGCAGAATGTGTTTAATTGATTAAAAAACCCTTCACTTTTCTTTTTAAACGCCGAAGTACCCTTTACAGTATTGCTAAATAAAATGGATATTCAGTCGAATTTGATTAAATGGATGAAAATATTTTCCACTGCATTTGGAATGATGCAGATTTTAGATGGAGCATTTTATCAGATTCTGTGAGTAACCATGAAAATCCATAGATATAGTTGACTGTCCCCACCAACACAAACCACTTGTCTGAGTACCTGATATAGTCTAAAAATACTCCATTAATTTAAGTTTACATAAGTCAAAACTTATGAAAATGAGACGGAGAAATTGTATTCTCAGTAAATTAATTTGTTAATTTCCTTTCTGTGGATCTGATAATCTAGTTTACTCATGGGGTTTTTTTGGGAGAAGGAATAAAAATAGAGGTTTATGGTGGACTTACCAAAAGTAGGTAGGTATTTATATTAATAAATATTTAAACTGCTTTGTTGATGAATGTATTTAAGGAAGTTTTATTAGCTTAAATAGGTCTAATAAAACTTCTAGCTATGTATTTTTTTGTCTTTTCCCTTCACCAAAGCATTTGTAAAAATCTACGATATTGTAGGCTTTTGAATCCTCCTTATAAATCTCTGTAGAAATGTTAACGTTATCACAGTGGTACCTGTGGCAGTATAAACTGGCTGTCCATGTGGTATAATCCTGACAAATAGAAGGAAGCTAACATAAAGATTCATGAATGAGAGAATAGAGAATGAAGCAAAATACAGTTGTGAAGCACAGAGTTTCAGGACTGTTTACAGAGTAGCAGAAGTTTCAGAGTTATCTGGTGATTCTTCAAGATCAGCTACATTTGTCTTCCGTTCTTGATAAGCGTATCGTGCTGGAGAGTTTAGAAATTCAGAAGTCTAACAATATTTATAAATACAGAAGAACTGAAGAGGATGTGAGTTCTGGTTTCAGGTTTGCAGATTGGTACTTTGGATACAGTTCACTACTTAACAAGATATTTATCTAGCATACTACACAATGGGATATTTCAGTAAGTAACAACTTGGATTCCATTTTTCCTCTTAGAGGGATTTTGGTCTCATAATCAAATTTATTTCAATAGCATTGCACTAGGAATTCAATATGTTAAGAAAATGGTCAGAGGTCTGATGAAATAACATGCTTAAGTTTCAGTTTCTTAACTAAAAATGTAATTTGCATTCTGGAATCACTGAGCACGCCATGGTGTTCCTAAGATCAATTTAAAAATTAGTTTAGGTAACAAGGATTTTATTTTTATTATCTTTTTAATACCATTGTCAGGAATTGTACCCGAGACCTGGCACAAATTTCTTTCATTTATTGCATTTCTATATGATCTAGGCAGACTGTGCAGTCTGAAAAGCTCGTCATTCAAATCAGTGAAAGTCTATATTTGATTCTGAGTGGACCCATTGGTTTTATAAACTTAGATTTACTTTAACTGCCTTTCCAAGAAAATCTTGGAATATATTGACATGTATATAAGCTAGACATAATGTGTTATATAATGGAGGACATGAAGTCTGCACAGTTGTTTTGTTTCAGGATGATATACTTCTACTTCAGAGAAGGCACGGATAGTCAACAAATAAATGTTTAGCAAAATAAGAGCTGACATATTTGGTAAGGCCATATCTGTTCTTTTTTTTTTAACAGAACAATGTTAGTAAGGCTGTAGTGATGTAAGAAGAGGAGGTGCATTGCTCCTATTTACAAACTGATGTAATTTATCTCAAAATATTCTGCAAATGCTATTTTATTGGTGTCCCAGGTGATGCAGGGCATAGTCTGTACCAGTTCTCAGTGTCTACTGAGATAATGCTCTATAATCACACTTAAATTATTACATAATTAGAATTTCTCTTACATAGGTTATACTGCTAAGTAAAGCTTGAGAAGGTAGCAATTCTAGTCCTGAGCTATGATAAACTAATGTTAGATGCTTTTGTCACAAGCACAAAACTACTGGGCAAGTGTGTAGTGTTTTTCTTTATGCATTAAGTTTATCAGTCATGCTTTTATCATTGTGAATTGTCTTAGATTTAAGGATATAAAAATCAAATTTTGAAAGACTTGCGTTTTAGCCGGTTTTAGTGATGGTGTCATCTCTATGAATCATCCAGTTACCTCTACTTTCATCACTTTTGATGAGAATAAGTGTATTTCACAAAGATTTTGGTAAGTGATTCCTGAAGCAAGACATCAGTTTATTTTAATTTCTTTTTTTTCTGTTACGTCCAGTCAAGATTATCTGTTATTCAACTGCTTTTGAATAAACTCAAAAGGTTATATTAAAGTAGATTAAAAACTTTGCTTTGACAAAATCTAATCTTTCAAATTATATTCCTGTTTTTTTCTATTTTAAAGTCAGTAAGTCTAATTTTTGTTTGAGTGAGGAACACTAAAGCAGAAAGAGTAAAAATTTAAAATAAACAGTGTAGTACATTGAGTGCAAATACATTGACACTGAGCAATTTCTGTAACTTAACTGAGGAAAAGTACGAAATTGGAACCAGTGAAAATCAAAATCAAAATAGTGTAAAATCTTTCTATTATGATGTATTATGTTTCATTTAATAGTAAAGTACATATGCTGTTTTGAAGACAACTTTAAGTCTGATTCTGCCCTTTCAGGTTTGTTTCTTTCTTTTTTATTAATTTTCTTTTTCTCATATATTGCATGATATTGCCCTTGTATGAACAAGAGTCCTTTCTATGGCAATAAGAAACATCACAAGGTATTTTCAGGTCATCTTTTATTGAACAGTGAATGGGAGCATCAACTAGAGAGAACACTCTTTTAAGCATACATACAGGAAGGAGTCTGAAGGATTTCAGAGAAACTCTTCATAGCAATTGGTTTTCATAGTGAGCTTCAAAATGCATAACGTTGAAATATCATTACTATTAAAATAATTTCTTTCTTCTTAATAGTGTTCTTGCCCTTTAAATCATGTTTGGTTTTTTTAATGTGATGGGGGAAGGAGGAGGGAGGACTTCTAAGTTATTTTAAACTTTGCCAAAATGAACCTGCGTTCAGAGTCTTAGAAGAATGGAAATAAACCCAAATCATTTAGAAATCTTACCCTGTGGAATTTTTTAAATCGGAAAACTGGAAATATCTGACTGGACATGCATTGCTGCAACGATCTAGTATTTTTCTGGAACCATTTTCATTTGACATTATCTTTTTATGCACTCATAAAAATATGGCTGCCATTGTAAAAAAGAGAAGGTAAGAGATGGGATCAAACTGTAGCTAAGATGTTTTTAAGACTTCCTTTGATTTCTTTTTTCTTTCTAAATCACATACTTTAGATGATTATCTGAAACTTATGTACAGTTTTTTGGTTTGGAGAGCATGATGAGTCCTTTAAATTGCTGAGTTTGTACTGCTCATTAACAGTAAGAGACTAAATTTATTAGTTTTATTTCTTGGTTTACCTGCACATACCAGAAACTAAATCAAAATTAACAAGAGTAACCTGGGGGTGTGGAGATTCAGTGTGTATTAAATACTTGAAATGTATTATTTCATTTTTTCTTCCTTTTGTGAATTATGACTTTTTTCTTTAAAACCAAGCTAAAATAGATTGTGTTCTATGAACTAGTGGGTTTTTTGGTTTGTTGAAATGATGGCATAGGACTGTTTATAAGCACAATTACAGCTTAACAGTGGTTTAACACTATATAATAAAGAGAATCTTGTTATCAAGTGTGCAACTTTGTCAGGACTCCTTGAATTAATATGAAAGGTGCTGTCATGCTTTCAGGTTATGTACTGTGTTTCTATACCAAACTGATATCACCAATTTACAGCTATTAAATTTAAAAAAACCCAACCAATCAGAAACTACCCCAACACAGGCACTTCCACACTTGTCTTGAATTCAGTATTTCCCTGAGAAGTCTATAACATGCTTTCTGTCATTTAGTCTTCTTTAGGTAACAATGACATCCTGGAGAAACTCTTTAATATCTGATAACATGTCAGTTTAATTAAATAATATGCTATCTTAAAGGAAATAAAACTGAACCAAGGGCACTATGTTCCTCTCCTATTGTACCTATTCCCTTGGTCAAAGCCATCTTAGTCTAAAATACAGATGAATCATGTTGGAAATTTGAACAGAAATTGAAAAAATGCTATCTAAGATTTAGTATAGTAAAGTTCTTGAAATTAGAGAAGTATTTAAAGTCTTGCATCTTGCTATATCATAGATTCAATATCTTTCAAAATTAGAGCTTGTGTAATGGTTTTGCCTAGAATTTTTCAGGCTGTAGTAGAATATGTTTTTCAGTGTAGTTCATTGCTATGTTAATAGCTTTTATATCCTTTCACCTGACATGCTATCTAAAATCCCTTTTTTTCCCTAAAGTGTGTCCTAATGATATTGTGTATTTGGAGAATTGAAGTTTAAGTCTTGTGTCTGTATCGGAAAAGTCCTCACTTTGAAAAGAACTTCAGTCATCAGTAAAACCAACTCTTAATGTTGACTGTATACAACAAAATAATTTTAATTACAGAATATATATTATAAGTGAATTCTTGAAAAAAAAAAAAGGAAATCTAGCTGGTTTTGGCTTTTTCTATATAAAGATTAAATAAGGGCTATTTCTTCTGTTTGCACATTTTTTCCTTCTACTGGCTTAAGTATGACAAATTCCTAGGTTGAATATATACTCTGATCAGCATGTTCAAGGTAACAACTGTCTGTCGTTCTTGGTTTTGGTTTAAGAAAATGGGAACTATGATTGGTACTTTTAAATGCTTTACATATTTTGTAGTTAAAGGGGAAAATCCTTAAAGATGTTTTAGAGCCAGGTAAGACAGGCAAATTAACTATACAGTTCATACAGTATGAGTGATTAGAACAATAAACTACTAATTGCTTTTACTAAATAACAAGTCCTCCTTTGTAATTTTTTAAAAATTCACATGTAATAATGGGCACATATATCTGAATCTTCTTTAGAGTGGGCAGAGTGTGTCACAGTACTTTTCTTGTCTGCATCTATTATGTCTCTAGGATAAAGTCACAGCATAGTCAAGGGCATGATTTGGATACTTCTGCCTATTTTAAAGGACCCGAGTTACAGGTTATTAAGCACTGTTACTGAACATTGTTGTAAAGTTTTATTTTTTTGCTAAAACAGATACAGTATCTGAGTAATAAAGAGAATGAGCTTGCTCCTGGTTATATATATATATATAAACAAAAGAGAGAACTAAGGGTAAAGCCTGGTTTGCTGTTTCTCAGTTGGATTTCTTAATTCTACACCACCTTTCTACTCTGAGAACTGTTTTTTAAAATAGACCTGTTCATATTACAGTACTTATTTTTGAGTATTTGAGCAGCACCTTTGTGCAACATTGTACATTGTTAGTATGTAAATCTGTTTAATGGAAAACATTTAAACATAAAATTTATCACCTTAATTTTTGGTTCACGATTCTAACATGATTTTGTTATGGATATTTTGTTTGTTTGTTTGTTTTGGTATACCTGGTAAATTGAGATGCCTACCACTAGAGAAAGAAACTAAGTGCAAACCTAAGAAAACACATTCATTGAAATATATATGTATGTACTTCATGCATATATACGTACTGCATCAATGTTTTACGTACTTCAGCTGCCAGGACAAAAACTTTGTCTTCTTGGTTTTAATTATGGTTGATGACTTCGCCATAAAACATTACTTTCTTGATTGGATTGAAATTCTAGGAGCAGCATTTTCTGAAAATAAGGCCTGAATGTTATATGTATGGAAAACTGCTTCTACTTACAAACTCAAATGATCAGGCAGTATACCATTTCTCGCAAGATGCTATATAAAATGAAAAAAATCCTAGTGAAATAATTTTGTTCTAATGGAATGTGCTTAAAATCCATGGAGCACATTTTTATTAAGGAAGAGCTCAAAGGACAGAATTAAGTTGGGATGCTATTGAATATAATGCAATGATCCTATACCTATTTGCTGATCCACAGTTTCCCTATCAAGTTCTTAATGAATATTACAAAGCAGTTTATTTTTTAGCAGAAGCATATTTAAATTGGCAGAGAACTTACTTTTTCAGATGCCTTGCTTCTTTCAAGCCATGAGATGTGTCATGGAACTTGAGAAGGAAGTTTGCTTTGCATAGCTTCGTGTCATCCTCCTGTCTGAGGAGGAAGGGACTTTCTTCTCCAAGATGTTGGGAATGTTGAGCTGATGTTTCTAAAGTGTATTAAAGGGATTATCAAGATGTTGGGCTATGTTTTATTAAAGTGGCTTCTTAAGTAAGAGTGGAATGTGAATATTCTACTATATACATACTTATTCTCGTAAAAGCTGAAGAAATACTAATTCTTCGTTCTTGGTCAATGAGACTTCTCTAAGACTGGTTTAATGAGTTTGTACCATGGGCTATTCATGTACTACAGTGAAACACATGCTGCTAGAAAATAAGCCACAGAGTAGGATAAGGTCTGAACTTTAAGGTTGGAATGTTTCTAACTTGTTGCAAAAACACTTCAAATTCAAAAATACAAAAATATCCTTTCTGATGTATGTATCTTATATACAATATGTTTATAGTATAACATCTTCAGGCTGGCTTCTGACATTGTGGAAGACTGCATTGTGAGGGGAATAAAAACTGAAAGCCTCCGAAGGTGTCTTTTTCGACTGTTTCAAAAATGATTGTATTTTAAAATCTAATGTGTTTACAGTACACTGCATTTCCTATTTTGATCTGATCTTAAAACACTTCAGTGTGTGACTTCTAAAATAACTTGATTAAATAAAAGTAAGTATTTTGTAGTCTTGATGTAAGCAACAGATTTTGCTTGTTATGTGGAAGGAATTTTGATTTCCAAAGAAATATTTACAATAAAGACAGTGTTATTACTACTAAATTATGAAAATTTCCATCCTTACTGTAATTGAGAATCAATGGTATGATTATGTGGGCCATTCAGCTGCACTATTATGCATTTTTCATGCGTTAATCTGTTGTTACTATAGGAATGGCAACATAAAATGCTTTTGGTTCACAAAATTAGCATTTTATATTTCCTGAAGTGGTAATGTACAGATATAGCGTAATTGAATTTGAGCATTCTATTTGTTGCTACTCATAAAGTCTTTGTAATTAATTTCTTTTTGTTCATTAGGAATTTTGATGATGATTTGCTAACTTGTAATAATCTAGTTTACTTGAGTAGTAGTATAACAGTGTTGGACAGATCCAGGAACCACGCTGCATCAGGTTAGGAAGAAATTTCGTAGTGTCAGTTCACTAGAATAGATGCCGGCTGTAATCAGGGCATTTTTACAGAGCTATCTATTTAAGACCTGTGGTCATCAGAAGCTGGGTAGTTTCTTTCTCCGTCTGAATCACCAATATGAATAATATTTTATGACGCCAGGTCAAGACAAAGTAGTATCAGGTGTGTTGTACCTTAAAATTTGTTGCATATGTTCTGTTCTAATCTGATGAGCACCTTGAAGTATACAGTGTGCAAGTTGCATGTGTACTCTGGTTCCAAGTTGCACATCTGACCTAATTCTTTTTCCTGAGCAGTGCTTTTAATCTGTGTCCTCCAAGAGACCGTTTTTTTAAATTGCTCTAAAGACTTTTTTTGCTCTGCCTTAGCAGAGCGAACAAGATCCAAGAGAAAGAGTTTATTCCAGAAGAAGCTGTACTACTGCTGTATTTCAGCTCAAGTAAACCAGTTTGCTGGTGTGTAAAATACACATCAAGACAGCAGAAGGACATTTACAGTAAAACAAGTTTTTATTAATTGGGAAAAAATCTGTTATTGTTCATGCTTATGCTTTGGGACAAATGAGCTTTGAGGACTCAAGTGTGTAGAGGAGAAGCACAGTTGTGTGTTGCACTGTGACATTATACTGTGTGTAAAGTGTAGGTCTGGAAAAGATGGCGTCAGAAAGCTTGATGGAGTAGAGAAACCCAGCATGATTAATTTTAACTATTACTTTGAAACTGAAGGTTGTCTATGATTTGTATTTTATTGTCATTATTAAACCTGTAGATTGTCATACAGAAAAAAAAATCCGATCCTTATGTCAATTAAAAGGCCTTTTGAAATAAATAAGCCGGCAACAAGTGTTGTTGCAGCAAAGGAAAATTATACTAGACAAAGGGGTAAAATTATAGAAGCCACAGAAAAGCATACAGAGTTCTGGGTAAGAGGTAAAAAACAGTTTCTGAAAGGCAAACCCAGTTTTTCATTTTGGTTATTTGCTTGTTTTCTGCAGACAGTTTAGAACCATATTTTCACAGTACAAAACATATTTTAGAGCTAAGGCTTAAACCTTTACTTTTAGTCTCAGGAGCTTTAATTTGTTGTAATTATATTTTGTCTTATGTAGTATAAAGACACAAGAGAGGATAAGTTTAGCCATTTAATAGGATTGCTAGAGGATATAAAAACCTTACATAAACAATATGAATTTTCAACATTGGGTGTACATTAAGAGAGTAATTTTCTGTTGTTTTCTCTGTTCTCGACAGGCATGGGCAGATCAATGCACATTATAACCTGTGTCTCATAGCAGTTATACCCTTCAGGGGCATTTCCAGTGAAGCACGTTTACCGTTTGCCTGGTGCCTCTCCATTCCTAACCTAGGAGATGATGCCCCAACTATTGAAAGCACTTGCCAAGTTTCTGCTTGTCAATATACTTTATAACGTGTGCTGCAAGAGGCATCATATAAAAACATAGCAAACATTCTAGCACCTTTGCTAACTTCAGTTTGTTCCTTGCATTTGCGTTGTTAAGATTAAACAGACGTGCCACTATAATGTAAATGAGTAAAGGATCAGGTGTGTAGAATACTCAATGTATTCTCCCATTTACAGTGGCTTTTTTGTCGGATTTTGACAGTCATTTTGCCATTTTTTTCATTGCTATTTGAATGTCTCTACCTGTAGAAATTCTGTAGTGTTGAGAGAATGGCATAAGCAAGTCTATAATAAATATAATTTATTTGCAGCGCTTATCAACCTTGTAATAAGATTTATGGTGTCTTTTTATAACAAATAAATTTTTTATAGTACATTTATTTTACTGCTCATACTGGATATGCATTTCTCCATGTGATCTCCGTTGTGAGATTAATTCTCTCTTACCTTTTTACTCAGTTAAAACAGCAGTTTAAATTTGTTTTTTTTGTGATCAGTCTCCAGGAATTCTATTGATCAGAAATAAAAAGTCAAGTGTCAGTTGAAAATGACACATACTCCACAGAACAAGACAAATAAAAGAAAAAAAAAAGCTCTGATGTTGCTATTCAGTTATATTATAATACATTATATATAATTTTCCTCTTAATATTCTCTTCTCTTTTGGAGTATAGGAGAGATTTCTTCCTCAAATCTATGCATAAAAAGTTCTTCTGGAGAAAATTTACTAGACTTGTTGGACTGAAGATTTTTGCGCATGGTTATATGCAGAAGTAATAATAAGTTAGTGCATTTAGATAGTGTAATTTTCAAAATAGATGTTTAGATATTAAGCAAAATGTACCATTCGCCGAAAGTGAAAATGTTTACCAGCTGAGTTGGTAAGTCTCAGTTGTATATCATCAGTTACCATGGGACAGTACAATGGGATTGTCCCACCAAGGAATAAACTTAAAGCCTAACTACAGCTGATGAAATTAGAAGTAAGCATTGCTATTACGGCTTTTTTCATAATTGGCAGCTCAGTTTATTGCATCTTCCGCTATAGCAGATGTAATAGGCTGTTATATAATTTCTAGTTGCATTATCTTTGGTGTCAACAAGTTATACTGACCTCTGTGCATGTATGTTTGTTTGGTTGAAGTAAATGTTTTCTTCGAAGCTCTTTGGGTCCTAGTGATACATAGGGTCATCTAGTAGAATTAAAAGCTTTCTTACAGCATTTATCAAGGAGTCAATCCCATGGAGATAGGACTTTTTTGGTGTGCTTTACTCTTCTGACAAAACATCCAAGCTGCTAAAAGATGCCTATTTTCTGAGATTGGTAGGGAAACTTGATTTCGGACCACTATCTTTGAGCTTCCTATATTATCTGTTCTCCTGTGCTGGGAACATTGCAAATGGATTATTTAGCTCTGATCTTCAAACAGCCTAATTAAGAAATGTACTTCTAGGCTTGGGAGAATTACTCATCTCAAGTAACAAATGACCTTGGCTAGAAAAGCTTTCTGTCTTGCAGCGGTTGGCCTCCTTTGGTTTGCTCAGTCACTTCAATTCAAATGAGCTGCACTAGCTGCTTCAAAAACCTGGATACCCTTAATCGTTGACCATTCTTTAGCTGATGGGTCCCAGATCAGTTCTGCGTATATTTGCATTAAGATCTGCAGCTGCATTTCAGATGTAGCCAAAAGGAAATTTGCTGATATGCATAAATATGGTTGGGATGATAAACATCAAAAAAAGAAGATCCTAGGATATTAAGAGAGAGAGCTTGCTGAAGAAAGTGGCATTCAATTTCCTGTTTTGTCATTTACGTATGCCATACCATTATTTTTATATAGCTACCATGCCCATAAACGTATCAACGTAATTTTCTAAAACAAGAAATGACAAATTATCTTTTCTAGTTTGCACTTGGTAAATGAAAACAAATTAAGTTTCAATTTCTTTCGGTGTACTCCTGGAAAATTTTATTCATTATCAGATAGGAAATGTTTCTCTATTCAGGAGAGAATTGTAACAATTATATATTATATGCAGTGATAAAACAGTGTTCAACTGCATTTTCTGTTTAAAGTGTCAACTATTATGAGGACCTTGCTTTGAGACATTTCTTACTATATTTACTTTTATATAATGCTGATTTTTTTTTCTTCTTTCCAGGTTATTTATTAGGTTTTCTAATCAAAACTATGGGAGAAAAAGCCATTGTTCAGTTTCCTTGCATAGATCTGTGCTACAGACAGGTGTGATGATAGCTCACACGCACAAATCCAAGATAATCATGAGCTAGTGGGTCAACAGTTTCCCATTCATGGAGACATTTAATGTCACTGCAGACAAAAGGCTGAATTCTTATTTGTGTTTCTCACTCCCATCAGTCCTACTTTCTGCAACCCGTGTTCCATGTCTCCTCCTCATTGGACCCCTCTATAATCATATATTACTCAATATTAGCCACATAGGACTGTCTGGTTTTTGCTAGTGTGCTGTTTTCATTGTAATGAACTAAGATCTTTTGGGGGTCCAGGTTTGTCATTTTGCCAAAGTAAGCGAGAGCAATGCACAACCAGAGTCAGGGAGCAAAGAGACCTCCATGCATTTTGGCAAATGCAGCTGCAAATGCCATCTATGATGTGATCTGAGCACATCTGGTGGAACTGGAGCACTTGTTGCTAACACCATGTCAGCTGCATTGGGCTATCTGCTGTGGGACACGAAGAAGGAGTAATTACATACTCATTAGTACCCAAACTAGCTTATTTGTAGCTTTAAGTAAAGAATTTGATTGTAGTTTAAATGTGCTATTAGATTGTTAGGGTTGAAGTTTGATGGCTTCTCAGCAAAATTTGTTAAGTAAAATCTGAAGTGTTTATTCGTGACCATTGTATGTTAGATTTTTTTTTTTTAAAAGTTGTTCTCGAGAATTATTTCTAATAGGAACATTATTGCCTGCATTCCAGCACTGGTTGGCTGTGTTACTGCTGCATGAGTAATCAATACCTATATACATGATAACAGTTTCAGATAGAAGTAGGATCAAGTGATTGGCATTTAAGACCTTAGAAACATTAATAATCGTCACACAATGCTTAGTGGCAGAAATTCAGAATGTCACTATGACTTGTGTTTTGTTTGAGTTTCTAGTGTCAGAGTAATTTCTAAATTCAGTAAATCTCAATTATTTCCTCAATTATCTGTACTTTTAGGGTTTTAAATCTTTTTTTTTCTCATAAAAAATTCTGCATAATTATAACTGAAAAGAGACTTCTGTTATTGTAGTCAAGTCATGTCAGCCTAATGATAGTCTGAAAGAAGAGCTGGAGTCTTTTGATAGATGTTTCAGTAAATAGTAGCCAAAAGAAAAGCATAGCAGCATACTCCAAATCAAGTGTTTAACTGTTCAAATACCATGCATATGTGTGTTAGTGAATTCTCTTTGACATATGTGTCTTTGATAATAAACAAGATGAAATTTGAAATTACTTTCTCTGTTACCGAAATTAAATTAATATTTTATTACTACATTTAATGGTACTAAAAATTTTGCCATGAAGAAAGTTTGTTTTGCACTTAAAAAAATTTTGCTCTTTTTGCCTGCAAATAAAAGCATAATCCAGAATCTATAATGGCTAGAGGGATTTCACCATTGTTATTGTTTGAGGTTTGGATTTTGTGTTTAAAGTGAAGTTACAGGACAATGTTCCTTAGCTCATGTAAGAGGAAGGCATAGACAGTAACAATGCTGGCTTTTCCTGCTGTACTCTTATCTTTTTTTTATCCTTGCGCATTTTAAATGGAAAAAAAAAATTATATTGACACAAAGGATGTTACAAGGTGAGGGTAACTTGCAATTATAAGGGTTGTTTTAATATTGTTTAAATCACTAATTTGAGCATAGATTCAACTAACAACTGTTTGACTTGTTTATAATTTTCAAAACAACCTTCTGGTTGCAGCAGATTTGTGGATGTAGTTTTTATAACTAGATAAATTGTAATCAGAAAATGTCAACATCCTGAAACTCCCAAACTATTTTCAAACCAGCTAACCAAGACATTAATTAAAAATAATGGGGAAAAAATTTTCAACTGGATTTTTGGTATCTGGTGTGTCCCATTTTAATTTTCATGGCAGAAGCCATGCCTTTCAGATAAACTTTTGCTTTACTGGATGAATTTTCCATGATTTTGTTCATGTTTGGTTTTTTGTTTTACTGTACCATTCTTGATATCTGTAGTTCTTGTTTTCAGGCAAGAAAGTTCTTATTTCTGTCTAAATTATTAATTTAGTGTGAAATACGTGTATTTAAAGAAAATTTTAAGAAATTGTTAAGTAGAAGCATAAAGAAAATTTTAGCCTGCAACGGTTTTTTTCTGTCAATAGAATCATGGCTTAGTAAAGGCTTCAATAAGAAAAGCTATGGGGATATCATCCTACAGCAGTTAAGCAGATTATAGTCCGTAGTGCAAGGACACTCATACAGGAGATTTAGTGCTCCTGGCAATGGAATGTGGCTGGTTAAGACTGAGACAGGTTGATTGATTAATGAGTCTGCCTAAAACCGAAATTCCAGTGGTCTGACTTTCTATGTTTTTTATGTGCTTTTACATCTCTGTAGATGTAGATTATTGAGCAAATAATGCAAACAGGTTTTCTATAGCTCCGCAGTTGTGACTCACTGTGAGTTAATAGCTGTATTGCTATCCCAGCTGTGTTAATTGTGATGTAACATCTCTCTAGATTCTCAAAGAGACCCTAGATTCTATTCTGGCTGCAATTCAGCTTGCTTATTTGGACACTACTTCAGAGAACAAACCATACCTGCGTTACCACCTCTGAATTTACAATAGTGACAGCTGTTTAGAGAAGACACTCATAATTCTAGAAAAAAAAAAATCTTAGTAAAGATTTGTATTAACATACAGAAAGTTCCTCTTCTAGGTACAAAGATGTTTTTGGCGCTTCAGGATTAGTTGGTACCGATCACTAGTGGCTCAAAAGCTACAGTAAGATCTCCAGATATGATCCGCTGCTCATAGGAGAGCCTCTATTTGAATGATAAGCCACACATTCTTGTTCTTTCCCTTTACTATAAATAGTTCTAGTTCCTGCTTCTCTTCCTCATTCTTCACACGCAGTTTTTCTTCCCATAGACACCCTTCTCATTAGAGCTTGCCCTTACTTGAACTTCGCTTTTTTTTCCTCTCAGTTCGATGCGTTATGATGTATGCTGCTTGACATATAAAGGAGAAAGAATTTTGGAGTAAGAGGCTAGAAAACATTTCAGCTTTATAAAAACTAAATGCATTTATTGAAAAAAATCAAATTCTGAATGCTAACTGCCAGCCATAGTCTGCTTACTTCAGAAGTGAGATTGTTCCAAGGTTTTAAATACTGAGCACTAGTCTCCAAACTTTGATTGCATGCCCCATCATTAAAAAATTTATGAGTGTATGCTCGTAATATATGTATATTTATTTATTGACAATAAATAAATATAAATATACAATTTGATGATAAATAAATATACACACCTTTGTGAGTGCCAGCCCGTGGAGCTAGAAGACCTGTGCCTTGATCACATTTTCATAATGAAACTGTCTTTGAATCAAAACAAGACATTTTTATTTTATCTCTTCAAGATTAGCCTTCTTATTTGTCTGTGTCACTGTTTCTTAATGAAACTTACTGGAACTTGCTAAAGCATCTAGGAAATGATGCTTGTTTTGGGAAGTTGTTCTTCAGTGTTTTTTTGGTTTTTTTTAACTAGAAACCCTAAGGTCCCTCAGGAGCTTTTGGAATCCTCTACAGCGTATCTGATGGTGCATAAGTGTTATTCAAAGGAAAACGACAGAATGGTTATAGCTGTGCTTCAAGATGTGTTAGCTGCAAATATATTGACAACCCTCCCTCATACTCCTTCCACAGTAGTTTCAATTGGGAATCAATATGGTCTTAAACAAACACAATAGACATAATCTCTGTCCCAGCTTATAAGTTTGGCAGTTGCTAAGACATAATGAAGTTTTGGGCTGTTGTCACCCTTTTGTATTCGTAAGGAAGTTCGTAGGAATATTTTGTGTAGATTTCAGTGCTCTTTGTTTGAGCTCCACATCAGAAGATAGAGAAATATCTTCTTTAGCCATGTTGAGATGAAGCACAGAAAATTTCACAGGAATAGTGGGGAGCCAGGAATAGAACTAAAAGATCTCATGTAAGCTTTAGGAAAAAAAAAAATCTCATTCTTTTGATAAAGGCCTCTTAAAAAGCAGCACATCGAGACCTATAATTTTTTGATTGGTAACCTTATAGTTTAGTTTTTCGAGTATATTTAATCTCCTATTCAGACAAACTATTTGAATGCAATTATATTTGGACTGTAGAAGAGGTTACAGCAACTCAGCCAAGTATCTTGTGTACTTAAGATGTGTATTTGAATATATATGTATCCACTCTTGAACTTTTGAATTCACTGTAAGGCAGACACTGTAATAGTTCAGGTAATGACAGGTACAGAGAGGTTATAAAACTCATGAGGAGAATTTTGGACTATTTTTTGGGACAAGTGAAAAGTTAGAAGAGGTTTTCTAAATGAAGTGTGGGAGATATTCATAAGTGAATGACCTACATCAAATACCAATCAAAGTGAAAGGGAAATAAAGAGAAGTATCAGGATGAAACACAAGGAAGACTTATTGAAGGAAGCAAATTAGAAGCAAGATGATAATAATATGGTTATGTAGAAATTCCCTTAATGGCTTGCATGTATGGCAATTACTGTTTCAATTAAAATAGTGTGAAGCATGTGCCAGTACTGTTCTACATCTCAGTTGTTTTAGTGCCAGGGTGATTTGTGGTGTCTGGCCTGACAGTACAGAGGTTCAGCCTCACTGAAGCATCCTTTGGTATTGAGTGTTTCTGTACTGTGTCAGTTGTCACAGTACTGTGAACCCATTCATCGCAACCTAACACAGGTACAGAGCAAAACTGCAGTTGTTCTGCCTCTACTAGCCATGAATTAATCCATCCATCTGTCTTGTGAAACACTTCGGTTAAACTGGTGGTTCAGCTAGAAACATCTTGATTCACCCCCAAAATAGGGCCTACATGTCAGATTCATTGTGTGAAGGGAAGAACTTGCAAGCGGTATAATAAGTAATTAAACTTGGCTGTGTAGATATGAGCAAGATAAGTAATTTCTAGCTGAGAGAAACTGGTTTATTTACCTGCTTGAAAATTCCTTCATACTTGATGGAAACCTGCTTGGCTGCCTTGTGCGTTTACAGGAATGCTGCAGTATCTGTTCAGGAGTTTTGTGGGAAACTTAACCAAATGATGACTGAAAGCTGTAGGATGCATATTTGAAGTGAGAATGATGGGAAATACTTGAAATAAAAAAAACACTACAATTTTTGATCAAAGCAAATTTAAAGGTAATATGATTAGGGGGTCTAATTAAGTGATTTCTCAAGAGTTTGGTATACACATATGTAACTTAAAACCTCAATATCTAGGGTTGCAAACTTTGGGAAATCCAAAATAGTTTTACTAATATATAACTGAAAGCCCTGACTTGTGTTTTGGAGAAGAGCTTTTCTTAGCTTGATGATGCAAAAATTATACTGACAATTTTTTCCGAACTGCCCTTCTTTTCTGGTAATAACCTGGATTTCTTTCTTTAATGCCACATAGTAGCTGTATTTTTTGTGCTATGTGAGTTGTTCTGTATTTTCCTGTGTGATCTGCAACTGCTTCAGAGTGGTGAGAGGATTCAGTCAGATCTACCAGCCGCCTGCAGATATCTAGGATAGTTTACAGCATGTTACCTATGAATGCAAAACTGAATTACTGTGTGAATGTCAACTTCAGAGCACTCTGAATCACATTTTAGAATTTTCACTGTATGAGTAGATATCTATGGCTGTAAGAGTTGATTCTGTGTACACTTCTGTATTTGTGCATTCCCCTTGGCTAGAACAAGGTGGACATAAAAATGCGGTATTGGTTCAATTTGTAGACTTTTCTCCGCCATGTCAATCTTCTCTAAGAATGTGAAGAGGAATATTGTCTATCATTATCTTCAGTTTCTAAAATGAGAGGTCATGCAGTGTTTGAAATCTAGAAGTTGATGCTCCAGTTAATATAAAGTCAATGTCCTGTTTCCCACCTGTGTTACACCCAGCACAGACAGAAAGGAGTTGAACATTTTAGTTCATGAAGGAGTTTTAACATTCTAGTTAGTTATTGGCATATTAATGGATCAGCTAGGATAAATAAGGTAGTAATGTTGCATTTTACTCATTTCAATCAATAAATATCTGCTCCTAAACCTATTTTCTGATACTTTTCACCAGCAGTAAAAATTAAAACTGGGGTGTGTGTGTGTGTGTGTGTGTGTGTGTGTGTGTGTGTGTGTGTGTGAAAAATCTGTTTGAATAACCCTTTTTTCCTCACTTGTCTGTGTGGTATGATGGAATATATAATCTTCATCTCCAGCTTAGTATTTGCAGTATTTTGCAATGTACTGTGGTGGTTCAGTGTCAGGCAAACTGCAAGAGATAATGATTCTGACAGAATGTTTTAAATCATAACCTATGCTTTTCCTGTAAGTTTGGTTAGTCAAATCTAAGTCACTGTAGTGTAACTTCAAGGACACTCAGATGGTGTTTACTGATGCATAGCTCAGTGAGATATAATATTTACGTGATTTGGAATTTAAGCACTGTAAATAAATTGTTTTTGTATATCTGCACAAAAGTATGATCCCTAGTTTTGCAGACAATATCCTGAGCTTGCTGTTGATTTTGAGCGGTTTTAAACATCTGAAATATATCTCATTTTTTAAATAGTTTTAGCTTGTAGTTCCTTATTGCATTGCAAGCTTCATATGTACCTAGAAATAAAAAGGGAATATGTTGATGAATATCTTTATTTCTACATCTCATTTCTCTTGTTGTCTTTTTCCATGTATTATTCATCTTTTGAGAAGAGCCATCAATGCCTAAAGGTGCCTTTTTCAATAATGCTATTTCTTTTAGTAAATTTATAAATTGGTGTGTTCTGTTCCCCATGAGAATAATGATGTATTGCTTTGAAAAAACCCCAAGTACCCTGTGGTTACATTAGGCCTTGAAAGAAGATGATAGCAGGATTATTGTAGCAACCCATGCCACTGTGCAACTTCCTTTATGGACAAAATCCTAATTGGAGAAACTCAGAGGCTGTTCATAGGATGGATGAAAGGAGCCTCCACTAGGGGCCATGACCATCTTTGCTTTGTTGCAGACACAATGTCTTAACTCTCTGTCTTAACTTTATTGCAACATTATTTTCTGGCACATGGCATAAAATATGAAACATATTTAAGTTTGCACGAGAACTTGGTTTTTGAATATATGTTCATAAAGGATGACTCTGTACAGGTGTATATTTTGTCAGTTAAATAACACCACTTCAATACCTGCCTGCTCTTCCAGGGACAGAGTTTTATGAAGTGCTCTGAGGGACAACTGATTTAGGCAGGGGTACAATAAAGTAAACGTATTCTAGATAACCCTAATTTCAAATCTAGAGACTGTTTGCAGAAATTAGTTCAACTTATTTTACGTTTGTAGAAGATCTTTGAAAGAAACCTTGAAATAGCAACCTTCCCACTTAGAACAATCATGTCTGTACAATAGAATCTTAATTATTACATTAGAATGAAAATAAAGCAAAGTTAAGTATAATAATTGAGGGGTTTTGGTCAGATGGAATATGGGGATGAATTTTTCGTTTCCTACCGTTTCCTCATAGACTTATTCCTTGCTCCTAAATTTTTTTAAAGCTAATATTACAATACAAATTTTTATCAACTTACAAATAATACTGGAATATACTCAAAGAAAACATACAGGGCAGCTACTTTTCAACCCAAAATTCATGTACTAATGTTGATGGCAGCACATTTGGCTACAGTAATTTATGTGGCAGTTGAATCACTGGACTGAAAAGCATACCAAAGAATAATCCAAAAAAACATAAATGCACCAAAACAAAGTGAAGAGACAGTAATTTTGCTAATTTTAAGAAAGAATTTGGAAAAAGTGGCATAGAAGCTAAGAAGAAAGAATAGCAAGTCAATCTCTCAGCTTGTGAAAGAATTAACTAAATTTTTTTACATGTTATCTACATCTCTTTCAAAGGACTGGTGCTTGGAAATAAGTCTCAATCCACATGCAATCAGAAATTAATAATAAGCTATGAAAAAAGAGAGTTGGGGTGCTCACAGGAAGGCTTCATAACAGGAGAAGGAGAAAAGTAAAAGATTAGAGATATAAAGGAAAGATGACAAATTAATGTCAGTAGAATATTTTATGTACTTACTATAGTAAATCATTGAAGCTTATCTTTATGACTATGTAAGTATCAGTAAACTTTATTTCTTAAGGAAGTAAACACAGACACTCTCAGTTAGCTGTTTTGTACTTGGCTGCTGAGGGAATTGACAGTCAGAATTCAGTCCTCTGATGTTTTCAGGCAGTTTCATAATCTCATAACTCTCCTAATTGCTATCAAACTGGAGCAACTGAATTCAAAGTCAGTCTCTGGCTTAGATAAAGCAATGCTCTTCTCATGCAAAACTCATGAGTGAACTTCTGATAGTTAAAATAGCAATAAGCCTGCAGCATGTTTTTTTGTTTTCCTGCTCTTTATGAGGTTATAACTTTAAGGTTTCCTAGAATTCTAAATATGTTGCAATTTATCAAAAACATGATTTTAATCGTAAAACTATGTGAATGAAATAAAAGAGATAAGCAACTCGCAACATAAGCCACGGAATTCCAACAAAATTAATTTCTAATGTGAAATGTTACATACGTGCATATATGTGCCAGTGTCTATAATTGTCACATGTGACAATAGGAGATATTAGGATTTAATGTTGTAAAGACTATAAGAAACTTTTCTAATACTTTGTCACAGTGAATTATTTTCCTTAGCAAAATTGTTCCACTTTAGTGAGAGGCGGTAATTATTGTCAGTCAAAATAGTCTGCAGTATTCTACAGTAACTTTTCATATATGATTGCATAGCTTTGACAATCTGTTTTAATCAATTTTTAGAGAGAATCTCTTTGATTTTTTTCATTCAATTCTAAAAATAAACCAGAAGATTTATTTCAGTATAAAAAAGTTTATCTGTGAATCTGAAAGCTTTTTTTTCCCCAGTCAAACTGTCTTTCTGTGTTCTTGTGGCTGTTTTTCAGTCACCTTAACAGCCCGTGCTTGGAAACAATCATATCACTGACACATTTCATTTATTATTTAATCAGCTGAAAAGGGATGTTGTGAAATCTGTAAAATAAAAAACTCAATGACTGTTTTACACAGTACTTTTTCTATCAGGCCATGAGACAGGAAGTTGAATTTACAAGTTCCATTTTTCATTTTGCAGAGCTACTAGAGAAGACACACAGAAGAGAGGAAGAAATGGGAGCTCTCCAGGTATATTTTCTGCTCAATTAACTAGCTACATTTTTTGGTTAAATTTCTTTAAATTACCAAATTGTATTACAGCATTATGATTTTCTGAACTGCCTTGTAGCTTAAATTCAGATTTGGAGCTATGTGCAGACAAATACAGACCCAATAGCTAGTAATACTCACTGCTGAGTTTCTTCACTGGTTGGGTTAAATTCTCTGGAATGTGTTGTTTTCTTTTGTAAAACTGAATAAAACTGAAAGTAAAGTATTCTAAGTAAGTATTTAAAACCTCTGAAGCACTAAATGTTCATAGTCACCTTTCTGAGGAAGAATGGACCAGTCAATATTTGCCTGATACAATGAATGGACCTGATACAATATTATAAGTCCTTAGTGTATGTCATCTAGCAGTAAAGCTGTTTGTGCTAAGCACTTTAAATTTGTGCTTAAAAAGTCAGATTTACCCTAAGCTCAGCTTTGGAATAGTATTTAAGCATTACAGTCAAAGAAAACACTCCTTTCGAATTGAAATGGCTAAGAAAGCAAAAACAGGCTGGAATGTCTGAACTGTGAGGCTCAGGAGGCTATGAGGGAGGGTAATGTGTGTATTCTTCAGAATACAGAAAGAAAAAAAGAAATTTTTAACAACAAATTGCTGCAAACAATACCCACTATGAATATAAAAAAAGTTTACATACAATATGAAGAGTATCAATGAGTCAGCATTCTGTTAGTGTACTGAAAGCAGGACATTTGTGAGGGAATTGATGAAGATAAGGCTCATAAGGAAAATGACATTACGTATTGACCTGGGTTTTGACCATAGGAGTTTGTTTGAAGATAAGCCTTCTCTTCTCATGTAATAAATAGAAGGCATTTTGAACGCTAGAGGTATCAAAGAAGTTAGTGTACAAACAGTTTGGTCTAGTAAGAAGAGACAAGTTGCAAGACCCAAAAGTTACACAACACACCAATCCAGCTGTTTCCTGTTCAAACAAAAATCTTGGCCTGGCTTTCTGGCAGCTCAAGTTCAACAAGGCTGAGAGCTTGTCTGCGCAAGCAGTTTACACAGGTGCGTATCTAGTTACATCAATGTAAAAAGATCTTTCATGTGAAGCAATTCTTCATCTGCTTTCATGTGAAGCTTTATGGTTGACAAATTGTTCTAATGATACTACTTCTGATTGAATGAGGAGTAATTCTAGACTGCAGGAAGTTGCATCATAGTAGTGTCTTTCTATGTGCCTCCCTGACTGTCGTGTTCCTGATTAAATTGCTTTATTCCTTTCCCTAACTGGCATTTCTGGTTAAGTGTGTGAATTGTAGTGCTCTGGCTGCTATTCTTAGACTCAAATGCTTGATAGCAGCTTTTTCTCCCTTCAGATATCCATGCTTTTACAGTCAAGTAGTGTATAAATTAGCCATGGTAAATTTCCTAATACATTAGATGCTAGTCTTCAGAAAATTATCTGCTGAGATTGTAAGAGTTTATTATATTTTTGGAATTTGGCAACTATATTATGCACTTTATTTAACACATGAGTCATTTTGAAAACACTATTTATCATTGGAACCATCCTACTCAGTCTAAGACCTTTTTTTTCAAAGTAGTGCTCTTTAACTGAAAAAACTTATATCTGAATTGCTGTTCATTATCACCAGAAATTTATGAGATCTGTAAATACCATCTTTTTTATGATAATGAGTATGTATTTTGTTGCAGAATCTTTAAATAAATACGAGTGTTTGCCACTGCAATTTTGTGGAGGAACAAGCATCTCAGAATAAAAATTTCTGAGTTTTTAATATAATATTTTTTGTCATAAGTTTGTTCTGATGTACGAAAATAGCCTGTATCTCAGACCTGCTTCTAAGGAAGCATAAAGACTTAAGCACGTGATACATTACCTTTCCTGAGAAAAAACTGAGTAATATTTGAGTAAGGTAGGAGTTCCTGTAATGTCTTAATGGTCACGTACTCTAAATGTGGACTCACCTAAGCAGTTGAATATATGTTTTGTCAAATTACTTAAAATACCATTACTTAATATACCTAGTTAGGCTGTAGTACCAGAGTACACTATCTTGATTTTACTGGCTTCATATTTTTCTTAAAAATATTTTGCAATGGGAAAAGAATGTTAAAATATATACAGTAAATAGCTAATTCTGGGTTCTTTGTATTTTGTGCGGGATTAAAGCTGACGCAAGTTTATTTGTTTGACTAATGTCATCCTGTTATTAATAAAACATTATTCAGAGCTATTTCTGGATGAAAGAATAATGATATGGAATTCAGTTTTTAGTTTTCTAAGGAAATGCGTAGAAGAAAACTAAGCCTTATGCTAAGATGACATGAATTCCAAAACATGCTAGATTTACAGTCAGAGATGATAAAAAAAATCATTCTTTGGGATATGTAAGAGTAAAATCAGCAATATTGAAAACCTAATACACTAATTGAAAAAAATATATTGTGGAGTAATTTTTTTCAAATCCTTTCTTACCTTGTTTCTGGGTGGTTTCTTATTTTTGGAACAAATTTCTAAGTGGGATAGTATGATAAAGACATCCAGTTAAGTACAACAGTTCCTACTCAGTGAGATTTTTACAAAAAACTGTACATATGACAACTAAAACCCCAAAATGAGTCCTATTCATCATTCTTTGACTTACACTGTGTTTATATTCTTTGCTTTCTAATGGCATCTTGTATTTTGTTTTTAGGAACGTATTATGGCCTTAGAAATGGTAAGTTTCTTAAATTAATTTCCAAACCAACCACAATTACATTGCTGATAATTTGTCTAAATTATGAAAATATTATTTTTATATATTTTTTTAAAAAGGTTGCAGTTCTGGGTTTTTAACTGTCATTTTACTTTTAAGAGAAGATGTCATAATTTTGCACTGCACTTCTCTGTGTAGATTTTTACTACAGTACTTGTAGTACTGTTTCATTATCTGAAATACAGTCATTTTTCTGTACAGTTCAGTCTCATCCCATCCCTGGGAAGAGAAATGTTATAGATTTTCTCCATACAAAAGATGATGTTTTTCTAACACTTCTAGTGGTTGAGGTCCATGTGATAGATGTAATTATTTCAGTGACTGCTCTGTGTGCTTACTTGTTTGGTCTGGGAGGTGCAGGACAGAATCAGTTCATCTGCCCATATCAACACTGCAACTAAAAGCATAAAGGAATGTAATTTTAATCATTAATTAATATAATTTAATATGATACTAAGTTGAAAGAACAAAACTTTATGCCTGTACATGCTGTGAATGCATTTTCCAGATGTCCCATGCTAGTAAGTCCATCAGATGGAATAGCTGAAACGAGTTTCAGCTTGCCCTATAATTTCACAACCATTCTTCTTACCTCTCATGTAGGAATGTCCAATAAGACATCACAAATTGTATGTATCAGGCCCATAGTTTCTTTTCATGAGCAATACAGAAAATTTCATCTAAAGAAACCACTGCTGAAACAATATCAATGCTGCAATTATAAACGTCTAAAATTTATTTGTGCAAATTATTATTTTATTGTTTCTGGTAGTCTCTGCATCTCTGAAAGCAGTTTCTGATTTCAAAAATATATTTTAAATGTATTCAATCTGTTAAAAAAAATCATTCAGTCATGAAAGGCCCTTTGGAAATCAGAGTGCTGTGCTGCAACACCTGCCTTGTGGAAGCAGGAAGCTAATGCTGACATTCAGTGTCCTGGCACTTCACATGGTGCTGTGTGAGGGTCAAGTGTTGACAGGACATTAATTCTGTTCAGGACCTCCTCTTATTCATGGTTAGCTTACATGACAGCCAGTGAGGCATGTATCCATTGCCATCCATTTCTCACAAGCCGTGAGTTAAACTGTCTGCAAATTCCTTGTCCTTTCTGCTCGCAGAGCTATTTTGACACAGGCAGAGGATAGTTGCTTGCAAATACCCCAATGTCCTGCAAATTCAGTCCGTGTTTTGTGACAAATGTTTACTTCTGTTTTTTCTGGAGTTTTTCTCCTTTTTATACTTCCAATGTCTCCTACTTTAAAAAGGAAGGTTTGTTCAGATAGAACAAACAAGGAACATTATTGTTCAGATAAAAGAAAAGGATAACCTATAACTCTTGCCCTTGCCAGTAAAATTGTTGTAGTGGCCATGTGATGAACTTGCCAACTTAGATAATAAAAAAGAAGTTGGGAAAGAAATGTAACATGAGCTTTTCAGATTCCGTTCAGAGCTCTGGGTGAATTAACATTGCAGGCCTAGCTTAATCTAACTCAGTGATTTTGTGAGTTGCTGCAAACAAGGAGGTCCCTTGCCTCTGTCTGAGCCCTGTCAGCTCCTTCTCCTCTCAGCAGTCTGTTTGACCTGGAAGCTCCATCTCCTGTCTATGGTACCAGACAGTTTCTTGGGTCTTCTATTTCTGTAGACAACTCCTGTTTCTAGAGGAAAATGCTGCGTTACAAACCTCCTTCGAGATACTACACATGATCTGACCACTCCCTTAAGGAGCCTGAGAACAAATAGTACCCATTTAGAAGAAGCTTTTGGATATTTTGGCTCTTTTTTTCAATCAGATCAATTTTGCTGTATGATTCAATAGATGGGTACACCACTTCTTGTTCAGTAAGTTGTGCAGGTCAGGAGCAGAAGCTGGAAGGTAAGGAAGAGCAAAGTTAATTAGACAGACTCACTAGTGGATATAAAAGAAGCTGAAGAACCAAGATATTTTCTGGAATAATCCTTCAACTCTTGAGAAGTGCCAGAGGAGTAGCAAGTACAGGCAAAAATGAGGTTTTGAGTATCTAGAGTTTATGTGTTTTGTTTGGCTTTTTTATTTGCTTTAATGCTTTTTAATAAAGTGAATTTAATTATTTCATAGCTATTAACAAGTAGATATCCTGATTACTTTAGTAATCAATTATGTAGTCTGACATTTTGAGAGAATAAATGTAATTTATCTTTAAATAAGATTATTTACTTTACTCGTGAGTATACCTTAGTTGTTACATACAAGATTTGGCTCTGTATTATTTATAGAGAAAGGTGTATAATTTTTTGGGAAAAAATCTGCGTTGTATTCTCAGATGAGGCTAGAATGGAAAGTGTATTTATTTCTCATAAAGAGGTCAGGATGCATTTTGTAGGTGCACACTGCTACTATGCTATGCTTGGGATTTTAGTGGGTTTCTGTAAACTACATACTGTTCTTTGTGAGCATAAGCTGCAAGTCATATTCCTCTGCCTTACTAGTACTAGTCTGACATAGAAGACTGCAAAATTTAGTTTGAAATCAACCACATCCTGAAGTTATTCCAGTGAACATATGCATTCTATATCCTTTGATCAATAAAACAGCTTGTTGCTTTCAGTAGAGAACCCAGAAGTGAGGTTACCACTTTCTTAGAATACTTGGATCAGGCTTTTCTGGATACAATTCAACTTTTTGTTACAATGTCCGTAAATCTAGGTTAACTCCAGTAATGCTGTAAATATTCAGCAAAATTGTTATTTAATATGAATTTTCTGTTCAGTATGAAAATTTATGCATTTTGTTGTAACTCATTTTTATGTTCATGAAAGTAAGGCTTTGAATACCAGTAAAACAAATTTCTGTCTGTGTCCACTCAGCAATGTAAAAGCTATTAGATTATTCTCCTGTAATAGCAGGCTCAAATTTGCATCAGTTTTCTGGTTTATCATCCAATTTAAAAGACGAATTGGAAGGATAACAATACCAAATGCATTTTGGAGAGAGATTATGTGACTGCCTGACACCATCCATTTTTATGTGCTTGTTCTCCCTCTCAGTGTCTCTCTCAGTGTGCCTTCCATCAATAAGTAAGTCTTAGCTCTTGAGATTATTTCATGATTTTCATACTTTGCTTGTATGAATGTTGAAGAAATACTGAATCGAAGAGTTAATACTTTCTTTTCCCCTTGCTTTGATTCTGTAATGTCTTGCCAAAACTACCATCACATCAAAGGCTTTCTGGTCCTGCCAGAACACAGCCGTTCTTTGATCTTATAAAAATGACCAGGAGAGGAGGAGCAGTTTGAGATCCTCTGTCCTGCCTGCCTCACCCTTTCCTTTCCTTTCATCAGTAAGCCAGTGTGTCACTTCCCTTCGCTGGGCTTCCTAGAGTCCTTCCTCTGCTCATTACCACCAAGTAACTTCTGCTTCCTGAGGGTGCTGGCAGCCCACTGTTTCTTTTCTCCTGATGCTCAGCTTCCTCTTCCCTTCTTCCTTGATGTTGTCTTCTCACCCTATGTATCTACTGCCCTTGTTTAATACCCAGCTACTTGTCCATCCTCTGCCCCCTACTATTTGGTGTTTCACTTGTTCTTTCAAGTTTTTTTCTAATACAATTACCTCTAGTTTTCTAGCCCTCAGAGTGAAAAAGCATTTCCTGTGTTCAGATGGAACATCCCATGTTTCAGTTTGTGCCCACTGCTTGTCACTGGGCAGCCCTGAAAAGAGCTTGGCTCCCTCTTCTTTACACCCTCCCTTCAGATACTTGTGCACATTGATGAGACCTCCTAGAGCCTTCTTTTCTCCACACTAAGCAATCCCAGCTTTCTCAGCCTTTCCTTGCAGGAGAGATGCTCCAGTCCCTTAAAAAATTTGTTGCCTTTTGCTGGACTGGCTCCTGAATATCTCTTTTGTATGGGAGAACCCAGAACTGGACCCTGCACTCCAAATGTGGGCTGTCTAGAGGAGAGGAATCACCTCACTTGACTTGCTGGCAATGCTCTTAGTGCAAACCCTACATGCTCTATCTAAGCTCCTTTCGAAATTATGAAAATGTGTTCCACATGTTGCAAATATTGAACATTTTTGCCAAAGTTTACTAAACCAAAATACTTCAGTTTTTAATTAGAGAAAGTAAAAATCTCAGGAAAAAATCCTTATTGCGAAAGACTTAAGTTATCTAAAGTTATTTATCTCAGTTGAACTAGGAGTAGTAGTATGCAGTGTTCTCACTTTTTTTTTTAACATAATAGGTATATGCATGTAAATGTAATTTTAAAGAGAGATCCTATGAGTTCCATCCACAGGATTTTCTTGAGAAATCAGAGAATCGTAGAATCATTGAGGTTGGAAAAAACCTCTGAAATCATCGTGTCCAGCCTTTGACTGAACACCACCTTGTGAACTAAACTATGGCACCAAGTGCCGTGTCCACTTGTTTCTTGAACACTTCCAGGGATGGTGACTCCACCCCCTCCCTGGGCAGCCCGTTCCAATGCCTAAAAACCCTTTCAGTGAAGAAATTCTTCCTGATGTCCAACTTGAACCTTCCCTGGAGCAGCTTGAGAGCATTTCTTCTTGTCCTGTCACTGGTTGCCTGGGAAAAGAGACCAACCCCCAGCTGGCTACAGCCTCTTTTCAGTCAGTTGTAGAGAGTGATAAGGTCCCTCCTGAGTCTCCTTTTCTCCATGATAAACAGCCCCAGCTCCCTCAGCTGCTTCTTACATGAATTATGTTGGCCTTTCATCTGTGGAATATGCATCTGAGTTCTTCCACAGAATGCAACTTGAAAAGATATAGATATATGCTTTCTTTATTTTTCTTGGTTAATAGTTAAAATTAGTTAAATTTTGTTTGACAACAGACTATTGACTAGATGTTTCTAATGTGCTGCTAGGTCCTTCATTTTAGATATAAATGCCTTATATTTGATCTAATTATAAGCATAGGAGCACAGGCATCAGTTACACCTATTGATGCCACCATCGATTTTTTTTTGCTCTCACTGTTGTGCAGCTTTTTATTAAAATAGGGAAATCCATAAGGAAAACTCCTAATTTTTTTCCTACTCTGACACTGATTTGCTGTGAATCCTTGTTTAAATCACTTCTCTTTGTATTTCGATTTTTCTCACCTGAAAAACTGAACGATATTTCTTCTTTCCCATGGTGGCTGTGTTAATTGAATTTTCGTGATGCTTTCTGGAAGGCGTGATGAAATACTGTTAGCATACGAAACTTTAACATAAATTACATGTAAAGATTTTTAGCAGGCAGTAATGTTAAAGATGAGCATCAGGGAAATCTTTACACCTTTTAAGAATGTGTTCCCACTAACATTGCGGTACTTTACACACTCTACGTCTTGTGTTACATTTCTTTTAATTTCCAGGAATTATGTCTGGATGTCTGTGATCAAAATCTTAGTAAATAGAATAGATTCTCAAAAACTAGTCCTGTGGATCCCCAGAGTACTTAGAGCAGTGACTGATGATTCACAGAAAGCTGGCTTGCCAAAAGACAACAGTTTCCTCCGTGTTTCCAGCTGCTAGTATGCATCAAACAACTACAAATTCATAGAATACTTTCCTAATATTTTCCCATGTAAACAGTTCCGCTAGTTAGCGCAGGGATGTCATGTGCTCATGAATGAGAGAAAAGACAGTCCATGTCATTGCAAACAAGAAAGGAAGCATCCATGAAGTTCCCTTAATTAAAATGTGGTCCACCCCATGCAAAAACATCTGGAATCTAAATTAAATGTTCAAGTAGTTTGACATTGGCAATGCTTTGTTAGCAAAGGTCATTTGTTTTTCATTAGTCTAGTTTTTGCTTTAAAAAATCTTACTTGTTAAAACTCTCATGAAACAATGTAATACAGAAAAAAAAGCCCATTGAGCATGCGTGTTTTGTAACTCAATAAAGTTACGTGTGTTGCCTAGCTTTGTATAAGTAGTTTGACTTCTTGATGTGCTGAAATCATCAAAACAATGGTATAGTTGGAGTCATGATATACATGGAATATAAAGATACAAAATATATTTTTTTGTTTTCTCTGAAAGTTCCCTCTCTGCATATGATGTGCTATTCACAGAATGTCCCAGCTGTCATGGAGTTTGTCTGGCATATAAAAGTCAGCAGAGCACCTCAGGCATCTTAAGCAGAACCACCTCTGTAAAAGAAAAGTGTATGACGTATCAGTGGAGAGATGGAGATTGAAGCTGATAGTGCATAGTTTTACAGATCTTAACAGGGAAAGCAAAGGATGCTTTTAAACATTCTGGGTGCATTCTATTCTTGCTATTTAGGTATTCAATATGCTAAGGTCATTTAAAAATAAGTCATTTTAGGTCACATCTAACATTATATCTTTCATTTGAATTGTAACTGCCTGCTGACATGCATTGCAGCCAGTTAAAATGACGTTGCATTTAATCTTTTTATGGTTATTCTTTGGGGATTAGCTAACTGGTACTTAAATCAACTCTCATTTAAAAAAACTACCTGTGCGATACAGATAGCCATTTGTTTTTACCTACCTCAGAAAAGAAAGGAGCACTGTACTTGAAAGTCAATGAAGTTTGGTTTCTGGTTTATGTTTATGTGTTTTCAATATATTGACTATAAAGGCAAACTTTGGGAGTACTATATACAAACCTGCTTTGATTTATTCGCATTTAGCATTGCAGCTTTGAGACTAAGAATAAAATGTGTCTGATTTTGATTTAGATCTGTCCCTTGAGACAGTGTGAAACTGTCTATTACCAAGAACACATCAATATAGCAGGATTAACTGTTCACATGCAGTTTAAACATCAAAGTGTTTGTATGAAATAATGGAAAATAAGTAATTTGTTTTGTCATTCTCTGTGAAAACATAGATTGCCCCTTTTTAAAGTAAATAGTCTTTACTTTAAAAACAGAGAGATTAGTAGTACTCAGCCTCTCAAAGAGAACCGCTGTTAAGTAAAATGCCTTTAATACTGCCTCAGTCAGTACAATGGGTGTTTTTTCCCCTTATCAGTACCATCGATGCACTGGGTCAGTACCTACTGTTGCTTGTTATGCATAAGCAGACAGATGTGATTGCTGTCTTTAGGATTATTTGTACGCATTATGGCATACAGCTTTCCGATTTCTGGGAAAAAATGTAACAGTACTTAATTGCCCTCTATATCAGGTGCTTCTAACATCCTTTTTCACGTTTTATATGTGTTGCTAAATCTATCTTTTTAATAGAATAGAGTGTAGTCATTAATGATACAAGTATGGCATTTGAACCATCTTGAGGAGGTTGCTCTGCTTTTCATTAATTACTAGACCTATTCTATGGGCCAGGTAAAAACTCTTTCATCACCTTTCTCTCACATTCTTCAATGTATTCTTTTATTGCCACCTTCCTTATTGAATCTCCCTTAACAACAAACTTGGCTTTTTCTCTTTTTCTGTTTTTATTTGCACATCACTACTCTTCTTTTCATTTGTTTTATGGAAAAGGCACACATTTCTGTCCCTGACAATGTTAGCATGTGAGTTATCCTATTCAAGTCCCTCAAACTGCTCAGAAGACTGTGAGAATTTTAGAATATGAAAAGAACCATTCTGGTCAAGACCAAAGGTCAATCTAGCCCAGCTAGACACTTTGGACAGTTCTTCCTGTACGCCTTAAAATCTAAAATAGCCTTACTTGCTGATCAGTCCTTTTACCCCATTTTGTAGGTGGTTTATTCTTCCTGTTGTTCTTAAAGCAACAATTCATCCAACGCTCCTGAAAAATTCTTTCCCTGTGATAATGGAGTTGTTATTGTTCTAGCACATTTGACTGCAGTGTATTCTTGTTCTCTTCTGCACTGCGTGAAGGATAGCAATTATCCAGGGAAAAAAGGGCCAAATTTGGAAATTCTCAAATATTTCTCTCCTACTGCATTTCGCATTCCTACTGCAGAATGTAACAGTGGGATAAGAGAGCCTTGTTTTATCTAGCATACAATCTAAGGGTAAAAGTTTATTCCTAGAAAATGGGAGATATTGTTTGAAACTTTAGTCTCAGAAGGAAACTTTAGTCTCAAATATCCAGAAAACTGATTTAACTAAATGCTTGTTTTATAGAAATATGTCCTCATATTGTCAGCATATTAACTGTCAGTACAAATCTTTCCTAACTACAGAAAATAGAGAAATATATCTATATACATAATACTTTTGCATACATATAATTGCAGAAACAGAAGAATGAGTCTCATGTCCTCTACCTAATTTAGTTTATTGGTACTGAATATTGACTACAAGTTCAGTCCTGTTAGCTGCAAATGAATCCCATTGTTTATGAAATTTGACCTTTGTTTGTTATGAATATTTCTTAAAACCTTAAAAACAGAATGTTTGGAACTAACAACAAGGCAGACATCATTGCTTTTAAACAGATGGTGTGTCTTCATTCAGGTTACTCTATTCAGTTCTGATTCTCCACTCCTCACTCCTACTCTCCATCTTTTTGAAGTTGATGCCACTTGTGCTGAGAGGCTTCCAATGATTTTTTTTCTCCTGTTGTGACTGAAACTTCTAGTCTCTTCAGGTCTTCAGTCTGGGATCTAAATGGAATGTTTTTCATGTTGGTCAGATTGAGACTTTCCAGGACTAGTAACAGAGCTTTTGTAGTTAAGGGCAAGTTAACTTGGTTTGCATAGGCTTTACAATGTAATGATACTTGATTTCAGGATTGATGAATTTTAATTTGTTTTAAGATTTGGCTTTAAAGTACCAAGGCAGTAATAGGGTTAATGAAGTCCATTATTGGTAGATTGAATACCAGACTAGCAGAACCTTATCCAAAGAAGTGTGATTTTTAGAATTGTGGAGAAAATACTAACTGTTGTTCAGAAAGTACAAACAGTTCTGGTTTTACTTGTTCTTTGGCAAATAATAGAAGGGCAGCCTTTGAGAAGCTGCAGAGGCATCTGGCCTGTGGGACATGACTGTTCTTTGTACATGATCAACCAACTTCACCTGCTCACGAAACCAAAACCATGATATTTATTTTCTTCAGTTCTTTGCAGCTTGCAATGGACTACATTTTTTGTGTGATGGGTGTGAATGTGAAATCTTATTGTTGAGTCCAACCCTATCTCTCCCTAGAGTGGTAATTCAATTTTCAGTAGTACATACCGTATGCCTAATCTAAAAATAGGAAATTTGATTGTTCTATATTTAGCTAAGTGCTCACTGCATATATTTTTATTAAAAAAACCAAAAAGCATAGAATCACAGAATTATGCTGAGTTGGAAGGTACCCACAAGGATCATGGAGTCTGACTCCTGTCCCTGCACAGCACCATCCCCAAGAGTCACATCATGTGCCCAAGAGCATTGTCTAAACTCTGCTTGAACTCTGTCAGGCTTGGGGCTGTGACTACTTTCCCTGGGGAGCCTGTTCCAGTGCCCAATCACCCTCTGGGTGAAGAACCTTCTTCTAATATCCAACCTAAACCTTCCCTAACACAACTTCAGGCCATTCCCTCAGGTCCTGTCACTGGTCACCAGAGAGAAGAGATCAGTGCCTGAGCCTCCTCTTCCTCTCATGAGGAAGTTGTGACTGCAATGAGGTCTCATCTCGGTCTCCTCCAGGCCGAACAGACCAAGTGACCTCAGTCAGTCCTCATACGGCTTCCTCTCAAGGCCCTTCACCATCTTCATTGCCCTCCTCTGGATGCTCTCTAATAGTTTAATATATTTCTTGTAGTGTGGTGACCAAAACTGCTCACAGGACTCAGGGAGGTCACAAAAGGAGATTAGGTTTGTTAATAACAGGACTTTGCTGTCATGAAATCGACATGGCTGTGACCAATGACGATGTTGTCTTTTATGTGTTTTTTCAATACCTCCTAGCATAATCTTCTCCATAACTTTACCAGGCAGTAAAGTGAAACTGACAGTCTTGTAGTTCCTGGGGTCCTCTTTCTTGCCGTTCTTTAAAACTGTGACAAGTTTTGCCAGCTTCCAGTAAGCTGTAACCTCTCTGGATTCCCAAGACTCAAAAAATATCAAGAGAGGTTTTGTGATGACATCAGCTGGCTCTTTGAGAAGTCTTGGATGAATTCCTTCAGGCCCCATAGATCTGTAGGGATCCAGCTGGAGCAGCAAATCCCACCCAAGTTCAGGGTCGATTGGCAGTTGATCATTCTCTCAGTTATGGTCCTCCTGCTCAGGGCACTGTGATCCCCTTGGTCAATCATCCATGTTGAAGACAGAGGCAAAAAATGCATTAAATGCTATTGCCTTCTCTCTGTCCCTGTTTGTGAGGTGGACATCCTCAACCTGTAAGGGGACGAGGGTTTTTTTACACTGCCTATTGCCATTAATAAATTTTTAAAAACTCTTTTTATTGTCCTCCACATTTCTGGCCAACTTCAACTCCAGTAGAGCTTTGGCCACATGAATTTTCTCCCTACAGTGGTAAGCAGCATCTCTGTATTCTTCCCATGTCAGTAATGTCTCTTATTCTAGACCCTGGAGACAGCAGACTTCCATGTGAGCTGTGTCTAGTCTGCGTATCGGGCCCTCCATTCACCTTACAAGGGTGTTTCCTATTAAAACTACCCTTCATTTTCCTGTTAACAGAGGTCTTGGTGCGGAGTACAGGTGGTGGTGTTTTAGGAGGCCTCACTATCCCAGAAAGACCTTCATCAACCTCATCAGTTGTCTGGCCTTCTAGTTCCAGAGCCTCACATGTATTGTAGAAGGTGCCAGTCCTACCTGTCAAATTCTGAGAAGGTGGAGGAACCTTCCTCCTAGTACATGCCATGACCTGCTTCCAGCCTTCGTCTTTAACAGACCCTTGACTAACAGTCCTTTGACTAATTACCCTGCAGGGTTCTGAGTCCATCTGCTTCTCCACTATAACGGAGGTTCATGGCTCCTGAGAGTCTTGAGACTGTGAGACTCTGAAAATAATCAGTCTCTCTCTTGCTTGTTTGCTCAAACACTGCGTAGTCTGTTCACTTCCTCCTGTAGCTCCTTCACCTGGTGACCAGCTCCTCAAGCACAGCTCACCTTCTGCAAAAGAACTGTCAGCCCCAGCCTTGTGAAGAGGCATCAGGCTCTCCTGGCAGCCTCTGACCTGGAGAGCTCCACCTCCCATCAGCAGGTCTGGCTGGCTAGAGCCTCTGACATGGCTGCTTCAGTGACTCCCACAGCTACGTGATGGAGCTTTGGGGCAAGTCAACACCATAACTGAGGAAGCTTAAACTAGTACGCTGATAAGACTGGGGTTCTTAATGTGAGATGGCTGAAAGAATGGATTAATTTTTAATGTTTTAACTTGTGTTCTGTTCTTTAGAGTACCCGAGTAGCTTTAAACCACCTGGAGTCTGTGCCTGAGAAGCTGAGCCTATTAGAAGAGTGCAAAGATACTGGAGTGAGAAAGATTTCATTTGACTCTCTCAGTACTTCTAAAATATTTTGGTTAATTAGTAATCTCTATGAATGTACAGATAAGTTGTTTAATAAGATATTTACAGTTGCATATGTACGTATTATATAGACAGAAACATACTGAAATTTATTTTCCTGTTTATACATATCTTTTTGAAGTTATAAATTTAGTTCTAATTATTAACACTGCTCCATAATGTAAGCAAACATTGATAACTGGGCATAACAGGTCATGTGTTAGTTACTGTTTCAGAATATTTTTATTGAGTGGTAAATTCTGATATTGAATGTTAAAAAATGAAAGTTTTATAATTAAATAAATTATGTCAGTTGTTTCAATATTTAATTTCATGAGGGAAGATAGACAATCTTTACAACGTTTTGTTTTGCTCTGACATAATGACAATACTTGTCACTTATTTTCTCAGCACCACTATCCAATCAAGTTGTGTTGGACATGGTAGGGCATATTGACAGTAGTGGTGACATACTGTCAAGAGTCATAAGGCTCAGATTAGATTTTCAGTGGCTAAGTGGCTAAACTGCTGTACCATAGTTACTTTCCATTTATGAAATGGGTGGTTTAATAAAAAAGAATTTGGAACTTCCTTGCACAATATAAATTTTAAATCAGTATTAAACCACAGATCAACAAATACATAATGATTTGCATTTTATTTGATATGTAAAATTTCTTAATCTGTGGTTGTCATAAACATTTCAAAACATACTTGTTTGGAGCATTGTTTATTCTGTGTTCCTGCACGAGGTCATCAGTTATTAATTCTACACCATTTTATTGCTGTCATCATCAACAGATTTGGTAATGCAAGTACTGGTTAAAATGTTTGAGTTTTTTGTGAACAATATTGTTGAGATGTATAGTTTTAATTTCACATTCCAGGTATCCCCAGAAGAGCTTTTTTGCTCTGACAGAGGTTTGTGTTTGCCTTCTGTTTCTGCTAAAGGAAAAATTTTGTTCTGAGCAGGCAAAGCAAAGGCTTGAATGTGGGGTATCTGCAATCTCCTTCACACTTGCCCTCTCTCGCTTAACATGGCTATGAAATTACACTGTCATTTTCTGGTTTACTCTAGTTATAACTTAGCCAGTATCTGTGAGATTGGAATGCAAAGTCTTTGGTTTCAGTTGGGCTCTGTCCTTCTCCATCATGCTTAGCTTTTTAAAGATGGTTTTCTGGAGATGAGTCCCTATCAACACAGTGTTTTGTTTAAGAGAAAATCTATTATTCAAGAGAGCTAAGCTTTATGCCTTAGCTTTGAGAAGGATGTCAGTTTGGAGCTGCCAATAACATATTGAAATTTTTTGTACAATAGCATATTTTCCTCTCAAGTGGTATGCATGAATGAAGTATTTCAAAGCCATTCATTGTTTTCTGCTGCTAGCAAGTTCTTCCCTCAATGTTTTCATAGGAAGGGAGAAGGAAAGAGGAAGTAAGTTTTGATAAACCTCTCAGGTTATCTAGGAGGTTTGTTAATTCAAGTGAATCATTAGCTAGTTCAGTGAGAAGCATTATGTTTTCTTATTGAAAATACTGTTTTGTCCATATCCTTAGAACCCTTTTTTCTTCAAGTGCTTGTTTCTGCAGTGTTGTAATTAATTTTTTACCATTATAGAATTTCTTTGTTAGAAGGTATGATATTGCTGAAGCTTGGAAAGGGTTACAAGAAATCATTCACCAGTTAAGGATAAGGCCATTTCCATTTTAATCTACATGTATTTTAACATTATTTTTCTGTACAGAACATTATGCTTTTGTATGGCCCCCATAGCCCAGCCTCTGAAAGTCAGTACTTAATTTGTTCTTGCTGTGGTGAAAATCCTTGACGATACCTGTGTTTACGATAGTCAGAATTTCCAACTACTTTTCATGTTATGAAATCATCTAAATTTTTCAATGCATTTCTAGGAGTCCCATTGCCGAAGGGAGATGATTGAGGAAAGGTATATGAAGTATAAAGACATAGTGAGTTCATTACAGCAACAGCTGGAAGATTCAAAGCAAAGAGTCGGGCAAGTCAAGGTATGTGTGGGTACTCCACTTGTGTGTCCCAATTGCTTTCAGTCAGCAACATAACCGTACCTTATTAACTCATAGTACAAACATAGACTAAAATCACGCATAAATGTTTCTGTTTCAGATAGCTGCCATGGCTGATGGCATGGCAGGTATAATGACATGACATGAAATCTGATGAATTAAGGGTTGCCTTCATTGTAAGTGCCATGGATACTTTCCAAAAATCTTTCAGATTTCACAGAAGGGTGTCTTACTACTTTGAAGTGTTTACCTGCTTTGTCAAATTGCTGTCTACAGCAATTTTTAAATTGTTTTGTTCAATTTTCTCTTGTCCTATCAAGTAAAATATATAGAAACCTTTTTCCTCTATGAAAAAGTTGACTAATTTATAAATCACATGTAGTAATTTTTCAGTAGTTGATATTTGCATTCTTTACAAACAATTCTGTATGATGTCTCTTTCATACATAAATCAAATCCAGGCAAACAGAAGGGAAGTGATTCGCTAAAGGTCACTCATTGGACGCGTAGCAGTACTAAGCATGAATAAGTAACTCTCTGCAATACAAATTCAGTGCTCTTGTTTAGCAACTTTGCCTATAATGAGTTCAACTTTCCAATTGTTAACATGCTTTCTTTCCCTTGTGAGCTTGTTCATTGTCATATCACTGTCATCGTGATAGCAGCTTACTTCAGCAGAACTACAATTTCTTATGGAAGTGATTGAAATAAGTGATCAGACCTGAAGAATCATACTAGTATTTCTGCTGCATATCTCAATCAAATCAGTTTCTTTGGCAATGTATCATACCTGTGTGTCTAAGCAATTGAGCTCAAATCAAGGGTCACACTATCAAAAAGATGTTTATGTTCCCCAACTCATCTGCAGCCGTCTTCCTTCTGTAAAATGAGGACATACTTACCAGTATGTCTTTTAAAAAGTGGAAAAGGTAAAATAAACACAGAACATTTTAGCTTAGTAAGTTGCTGTTGTAAGAAGCAATTAAGTTACTTGAAAAAGCCATCTTGCTCTTCTGTGAGAAAGAACTGAAAGGAGGAAACAGGCACATTCAGTCTGTTGCTGATGATAATCTTCAGTTTCTTGAATTTCTCTTCCCTCCACACAAGCGTTACTAAATCAGTAGCTGTTGAAATTTGGAAAACATTGAAAAGCTAAGTGGAATGCAATCAGCTGACGGTAGAACATAACGGTGCACTAAGCTGACTGAACTTACTGAGCTTGTGTGATTTGAACTCAGTAATCAGAATCCAGTACAAAGCTGATTCCAAAACAATTCTCTTTCTTTCGACAACTGAGAGCATTTAATGGCTTCCATTTAGTCAGTCCTAATTGGGTTTTTGCATGACATACAGTACTCCTTGCTGTCACGGCTGTTGCAAATAGAACAGAATGTTCAAAACCAAGTAACAGACGGGTGCTAATCTGATTTCAGTGACCAGGCTAGCTTAGACTAAAAAAAAACCTTTCTAATGCTTGCCTTTCTTACCCTCCCTTTGGAACTAACTCAAATGCATTGTTTTTGGGGATTTTTTGTTTTGTTTTGTTTTTTATTTTGCTGTTTGTCATTTGGGAGTCTCTAAAATTGATTGCTGGAAGAGTGTAGGTTTGAGGACATCAAAGTTGATTCTTTCTGATATTTTTGGTTCATGCTGTGTACATAGTGCCCCTGCTATACAAAGTAGACGGATATTTGATAGATGATAAGAAAATGCATGTTTCTTATAAAAATTTTTACATTGATCATTTTAGATAAAATTACTTGTGGAATTAATCTTTCCCCTCTGTTATGTTTTTCTTTCTTATAATACACTTGTTTCAGCTTGCTTGCCAACATTGATCTCAGACAGGCATTATCTAATCTTGTGTCCCAGCCTTTTTTCATTTTAAGGAGGAAAAATTAAACCAAAGTTGAATGTTCCCCTAAAAGCAGGTTTTTATCTTCCTTTCTCATGATTTCTTTTGTCCCCACTCAATCTTCCTACTCTTCTGTAGTCGTCAGATGGTTTTAAAATGCCTGTTGCTTAGAAGCCCAGAAAAATCGTAATTTCTATTTGTATGTGTTAAAATGGAAGATTTCCAGTAATAAAAGTAGGCCAGAGGCTGGCAGAATACCACCAGGTACAACAGTCTTGATTTTTCTCCTAAGAAAGGGTGAAATGATAGCAGATAAAGATGAAATTGGGGGAAAAACCCCATAAATATAACATATTAAAAGAGAATAGCAACAGAAGCAAAATCAAAACAAGAAAGCCAGAGGAAAACTAGAGATAAATATTATGATGTAGAGATACAAATATTTTAGGAGAGTTTGCCTGCCACAGACAATTGACCATCTACTCAAACACAACATACAAATGTAATTGTCAATAAGCACATGACAAAAGGCACATTCTATAAATTAAAATTTCTGTGAAGAGAAAGCCATTTTGTATTGCAGTTACGGGTAGAAGCACCTTTCTTCCTTAAAAGTCTTCTTTTAAAGCATTTCTGGAAGCAGAATGGAAAGACAAAAACTTTTTTTATTCTTTAAAAATTGTTGTTGTGCTATGAACACTTTAGGTATTAAGTCTCTCATCAGCACATAAGGGGATTAATATGTATAATTCCCTTTAGTCTTAATAGGAGTAAATCCTTCTTCAATGATGGAACAAAAGCTCATTGTATCTCTAAATTAATGTAGAATTTTATTTTCTTTTCTGTTTAGTTTTCAAATCTTAGTATCAGCATGAATGATAAATTGCAAGATGTTTTAACAAAATTCCCTGAGGCTTTTATGATAAGAATTCAGCAGTAAAATTATGTGTTTTATGATCTGATACATTTATTCATTATTACCTCTTCTCATTTCAAGAAACTGAGTAATTTGGATACCAAGCCAAGCTTTTAATCTTATTTTGGATGGTATTGTAACTGGGGACTACTTGCTGCAGAGCTAATAGAGATTTTTCAGGGATTTTTGTTCAAATGACCTTTTTAAATTTATCTTCTCTTTTTAGCTTATAGACCAAATGACTTTCCTCACCAAGAAGCAATGCTGTATTGGTTTAGCCATAAGTAGTAACATTGTACTTAAGACTTTATTTTACGGTTTAACAAAAAAATTCAAAAGCACCTTTAGGTATTTTGATGCAAGAAATCAATGAACTTTAAGTTTCCTCAGTGGCAGGGAAAATAGATTTAATACTTATTACTACTTGTGGAACTTCAGTAAATTAATATGAACCATTCATTGATGAGGAAGTCATCATTCACTGATGTCTGCTCTGCTGATATGATATGTCCTGAACTATGGATGTGACGTGAACAGGAAAGAGCATTTTTACAACTTTCTGTAGTGGCGAAGACTTGCAATGCTGCCAGCACTTTTCTCAAGGGAAAGCAGTTCTTTGCAGGCCTTTTATAGTGATGAAATGGGGATAAAATTCATAAGTAAATTAATCTGAACCTAACTGCAATACTGAGAATTCAGAGAATTCAAATCAGTCTTTTCCAGCATGTGTGAAATCACAGCATGTGCCTGTATGTGTGCTACTATATGCTTTTTGTTAAAGTTTATGGCTGCTTGACAGTAACTGATAAAATTATTTTTATTTGGTTCCCATAGGATAGGAAAATGGATGCTGAAATTTCTGATATAGAAGTGGCTGCTCACTCTTCTAGCTGGCGAACTCAAAACAGCTTTTTGTGCAGCTCACTGCTCTCAAATTCAAGTTGTAAGTATTATATCAGAGAAAAAAATCTACAGGTAACGTTTTTTTCTTCTAAAAATTTTTTTTACTTGAAAGAGTAGGACACTGCTTTTCAAAAAAGAAGTGCTAGAACCATCTTGAGTATCCTTCTGTGTTTTAGTTTTAGATGCTGGATAGATGTCTTTGCCTGGGAAGTATTTCATTGCATCCCAATGATAGTTGTTTGGGTTTTTTTGACTGGGACATACAATATATTTTGTTTGTCACCCAAACGCACGCTGAAGAAAAGGGCTGCCCTTGAATTCTGAATCTTTGCATAATGAGTCGTACCTGTGTGAGCTGTGTATCTTCTGAGGGACCGGAAAGATGTCCTCAAACATGGATTCTTTCCAAGGTCTTTCATGTGCACCAGTTAGTCTCATGCTTGTATAGCATTTTCGCAGTGAAAGTTGAATTCACTAATTCTACTTCAATAGTGTTTTTTAACTGTTTTTTCTACCCCGTTGTGCGTATACAACTTGTGTTCATGTGAAGTCATGGGATCTCCGATACAGCTGGGAAATGCTCAATAAAACATAGGACATATTAGGTCTTGATCAGGTACATAGGCACATCTTTGCATGAGTGTCAAAAGTAACTTAAAAACCAGGTTTTTAAGGGTTTTTTTTGAGCATATCAGTACATGGATATCAAAATACTTTTCTTCAGAAGGATATCATCTTCCATTTCTTTTCAGTATAGCCAGTTTGTGTACTGGGAACCTATTCAGAAAGTTGCTTTCTATGTAGTGGCAAGTCTTATTTCAGGCTTCATTGCACTTTGAAAGCACTGCATCTTAGAATGAGTGCTGTGGTACATTACTGCCCACCAGTAAGTCTTGAGCTGATCTGATGGGGTTAAAGGTAATTGGTTTCTCTTCCTTTCAGAATCTATGGGTTGTGGTTAGTATCTTTTTGCAGAGCATGCTGAATAACAATAGTGGGAATAAAGCATAGGAGCAAATACCTCTGTGTCATCTGTACTTCAGAAACACTTTACCTTGATTCAGAGCTGATTTTTCCATTTTCCCAAACCTCATCGCTGTTAAAGACTTGAAAATCAAAGTGCAACTGAGCCTGTTTTGTGTATAGAAAAGAAGTAACCCATGCCTCACAGCATGTTCAGCTAGATGGTCTCCAGCAGTCCCTTTCAATCTCAAGAATTCCAAAAGTGATTCACTGCAAAAATTTACTGAAATTTAAAAATGCAGCATAAATGTTCCTAAAATATTACAGTGTCTCTATACTGCTTAACCTGAATTAAACAAGCTAGGACTTTGTTGCTTTAATACTTTTTAATAAATTTTAGGCAGTTTTAAGGGTAATAGGATCCATGTGATCTGAATATCAATCTGATGAAACAGTTCTGCATATTTATTGTCTGATTCATCTGTTTTTTACCAGTACTAAGTACTAAACTTTCTGGAGATAAAAAAATAAGTGATTAACAAAAGACAGTAGTGATTCAATTCACTACTTAATGCTTATGGCACTAAGATATGTGGATTACCCCACAGACTTTGGTTTGTGACTGGTTGTCACTTCATGCTGAAACTGACTTCCACCAGTCAAATGTGTATTTTGAAGTTGTTGGTATAGTTCTTGAGGACAGTGAAAATTCTGCAGTGGTATTAGCATTAAGGAGATTTTCCAGTGAGTGGCAAATGAAAAGTCGGCTACTTCAGTCATGATAGTCACATAAACACCATGAACTTTTAATTTCAGTAATGATATTAATAATTATCATTTAAGACTTTGACAGCAAAGTATATTTGGACATCTTTGCTCTTAAACCTACTGTAGCTTTTAATAATATTCCTATATATGTCATCATCTATCTTCTGTGATTAATTGTCTCCTTACTTCTTCAGAAACAGAAGAATGGATTTTTTTTCTTTCATTTACCTTTTGGAGCAGTTTGCAAGCCTTTGTGATTTATGTTTCCCCTTTCCATCTCTCTTCAATTCATGAAACCTTACAGACTATGGAGTCAATAACTAGTACTAGAAGCTTCCTTCCCAATGTGGGTCTCCTATGACTTGTAGAGAGCACTAGGAAGGAGAGCAGATTCATTTGATATAATTTAACTTATCTGTGAGGGAGATCGTGGGATTTAAGTTTAAAGTGGTTGAAGAAAGAAGGACAAATAGTATGGGAAAATAAATAATGGAACAACAATCTGTTTCCATATATATTTACTAAAAAGTCACCAATGCAGCAAGCAATTAAAAGGAAAGTAATTAACATCAACATTGTGTTTTATTTCTGGTATAATTTCTGCAATTATTACAGCTTTTCCATTACAAACATATTTTAAAATAGGTCGAGGGAATGTGCTTTTATTTCTATACCCATTTTCTTCGAAATGAAGAAATTTAAATGAGAAAATAATTTATTCAAGGAAACATTCACTAGACGTGGTTTGCAGTCTATATTATTATCAGACCAAAATGGTTGGTCCAAAAAGTTACTACTAGTTGTTATCTAAAGAATAATCCTCAGAAATTGTTTTTAATGGCCACTGTATTTTCCTGAAATTTTGAGTACAAAAGTCCCTAGAGTTACACATGCTTTGCATTAGCTTTGTGAGTCCTGCCTTTCTCTTTGCACATTTCATCACTTTGAGGTTTTAACCTGGATGGTTTCCCAGAAACCATGTGTCTTAGAGGCTTTCTATTGTTGTTGGGAATTTATGTTCCAGGGCTTCATAAGCTGTGATAGACAACACTCGTGTGTCAACATGGTATGTAGTATGACTGATACTACAGCTGAATAAAACCAAGTTGTCCTGAATGTAGGCTTTATTGTCATAACAATTAACTCTTGCACTCTATTGGTGATGCCTGTATTTATCCCTCTATGTATACTTTTTCGTAAGTTCTTAAGACTATTTGTATTGGCGTTTATAAACAATGTAATGTACTTGCAAGTAAAAAGACATTGCAACATCAGTATGCCATGGGACACCCTTCTAGAACAAAGCTGAGGGCTGCTTGAGCATAAAAACCCAGAATGACTGGAAACTTGACATCATCACTTAGAAAAATGCAAATTGAATTAGTTAAGCAATGAACTTTCTTTACAATTTTTCACCTTACTTTGAGTACTGTCCACAGGAGGTACCACTGGCATAGCGTACGGCAGCAGAGCTTTAGACCAATTCTGAAAACTTTATACTGAAAACTTAGAACTCACTGTTATACCAATGTCCCAAACACAGTGATTTCATTCTTCTGAAAGTGAAAACATCTCACCCTTCCTAACTAAACTGTGAAGTCTTGCTCCTTATTAAATAACTTTTGGTTATGTACTGCTACAATCTTACTGGATCATTAAAAATTGCGCTCTGGATATTCAGTAGGACCACTTTTCTAACCTGCTTGTTCATTAAAGAAGGCCATTAGAAAAAGGGGGTGTTGTATAAGCTGGTAGCCACTTTCCTTCCCTTAATTTCTGTCTTTTGCTAAATGTGTGGAAATTTTGATTTTTTTTTCCTTCAGCATTTTATCTTAAGATGTATTGTCAATTCGTATTGTCTGGATTTTGATGCAATATAATGTATTTAGAAATAATCTCTATATATGTACCCTGCTGTGAAGATACATACACAGTATAACATCATATGAACACCTGTTCAGTGTCACTTGGTGACTTTACTCCATGCTGTTGGTAAAGATATTCCTTCACAAATTTTTTGAGAGGTTTGTCTTGTCTTATTTAAATGAAAATTCTGGAAAAATAAATGGAAAATATATCTTAGTGAAATAATCAAGTTTTTTAAAATGCACTCTATATTTCTTGTGTATAAGAAAGCTCTTGGCTATGCCTGTATTATAGAGTATTAAAATCTGTTTCTCTAGCAAAATAAGTCAGTTTCTCAATTAATAGCCTTATGAATATTGAATATTTATTAACACCATATTACTTGCTGAATAAATTATAATATCATATAATGAAATACATGCTTTAAATAAACATTAATGGTCAGTCAACCAAAGCAGAGAATTGTAGTTTTGAAAAGGCCTCTAAGATCGTTGAGTCTAACTGACTTCATGTGTGTCTCTGAAGATGCTTAATTACCTTTTTTGTGTGACTTATTTCTAGCACTTATGAAAGAGATGGTTCCTTTGGATACAAGTGCCACCAAGGAAGATTCTACTAATGTTGCTGTTAGTGAAATGAAGCTGCAAGCAGAAGGAGGAAAGCAGTAGAATATTTTACAAAAGCACACCAGTTTTCTCTGTGGTAAATTCCATTCCACTCTTTTTTTGGTTTTGAACAGTAGTAATTCCATCTGCTATAGGAGTGATGCACCCTTAATGATTCAGCAATTGCCAAACACACAAATGAAAGAGCACCAAGAGTGATTCTGATGAACTCTTGTGATAATTTAGGTGACTTGTACACCAAAGGCTTTCTGGGATTTTGCTATTCTCTTATATTTGTTTGTGCAGTCCTCCTAGACTAAATTTATCGTATTCCTGAAACACTGTGAAGTGAAATACCTGTGACATTAATCTTTGCTATGGGCTTATTTACCCCTATACAGGAATTGTTCTAACACTTTTTTTTAATTATGTTTAATAACATCATTAATAATGAAAAAATATTCAGAAATTGCCTATTATTATAGGAGTCATTATACAGTGTTGTACAGACACATCAGTGATTTTAGGTCCTTCAATCTGAAAAAGTTGTTTAAGGAAAAAGGGATAAAACAAAATTTTCTCAAAGCTAGTGAAAATTCATATCTTGGTTTCAGGTTCAGCGTATATGTGTTATAAGTTGTTTAGAATTATTCTTTTGGCTGGAACAGTTTTATCAGATGGCCTTGGTAAGGCACTTTAAGGAATCTGAATTTCACCCATCTGTATCAAGAGTGTTGAAGGGCACTTCTGTGTGGCTGTGAAAATTTTAATAGCAGGGTTCAATGTTTGTTTATTTATTCTGTTTTGTTCTGTATTAGAGAAGATGTGTCATATTGATTGTAAAATACTATGGAAATACAATACTGCACATTTGTATTTGTTCAGATATCTCCGTTCTAAACGAATTGGACACAATTTTGCATTGCAGTGGTCTCAAAGAGCATATCACAGAAGAATTTTCTGCTGTCTGTAGAAATGCAAGTGTTTCTGATGGTTCTTATTTTATTGTCCTCTCAGCTACTTCTGGCTGGATCACTGCTAGTGTGCCTTAAAAGATTTGCCAAAGCTATCAGAGTACTGTAGCAACATTAACATCATTCAAACCATTTTGTTTTGCAGACTTCTGTCATATTTAGGAAGCCTATTTCTTCTCTGAAACACTGTCATTTTTTAGCACTGTAGGTGTCTCAGGCATATTTCACAGGCCACGATGTGCCATCTCAAAAGAGGACTTTTTTTTTTCTTTTTTTTTTTTTTTAATAATACTCTGATGAAGTGTTCTGTAGTCCCAGTGGGTGCTCTGGACCATGCACTTCCTTGGCAATCACCTTGTATTCAACCTGTTTCGAACAGAACAACATGCTGAGAACATCAAAATCAGACACAGAAATGAGAAAAAGATTGAGTTTATTCTCCATTCATTTTCCATGAACTAAAATTGCTTAAAATTAAAATTTAAAAATCTGATTTGGTTGAAAAGTTTTCTTTACCTTTTGTTGTGTATTATGTTGTGCATGGTAGCGCTGGCATTGCCTTTTCACAGACTTCAGGCACATCTGCTCATTCAGAGGGTCAAGAAAACAAAACAGGCATCTGATCTTAACAGCCATGGCAGGGACAAGAAAAAAATCCACAAATAAACTGCTCTCTTCACTCACAAAGAGTGTGGATATCATGAAACAGTGTTTAGCTCAAGCCAGTTACTATAAACTAAACTTACTTTAAGCAGATCCAACATTTGTAATTTATTTTTTTTATTAGATCAGAGCAGAGCTGGAAATATGGCATTTAAAATATTTTAACTGGTTTGGTCTGCTGAAACATTAGAAAATTGCAAAATGAAAGATCACCAGCTTGCAGACTTTATGGTACCTACAAATTATGGCCAAAACATAGAAAGGTCACTTTAAAATATATTGTGAAACAGTAAATCATGCTCTCAAAACACCTTATGTGGTAACGAGGTCTGGTGCATGGATTGCTGATGGATAAATGTATACCCTACCTGTTTTACTGAAGTTTAAATGTTTGTTTTAACATAAAAGTGCCTGTTGGTAAATGAATGGGGCTTTAAGAGTCTTAGCTGAGAAGTAATACCAGAAATATAATTTCCTCTCTTTTTCCTAAGGAATTTGTAAAAATCTTACTATTTTATGTATTTATACATTTTTTCCTGACTTGTAACTTCAAAATCTGAAGTATGTATTCTTAAAACAGGATCCCTACTGCTTTATATTGTTAGAAAACTAAGGATAAGCAGTCTGATTTCCCTCACTGTTACATTAAGTATTGAATCGATTTTTGTACGATACAGGACAGAAATTACTACTATGTGAATAATTCTGGCTTTAAGACTTTAAGTATGTTCAGTGCTTAGTATATTTGCCTTTGCTTATGTGACTGGGTTTTCATCAGTTTTATATCCTTTTATAAAATTTTCTAAAAGGGCTGGAAGAACAGAAGAGACGTCAAACCACACCAAAAAAAAATTTTTTTGTACTGAGTAGACTTATAGACTCCAAAGCCAGGAAATTCTTTCTTAAATTTACCCTCTTGGCATGGCAGTCTAGATAGCATGTAATATTTGTCTCTCTTCCACCTTTGATAGAGGTTCATATTACAAAATGAATTTTGTTTCCTCTTTACTGAAGGCTAAAGTTCCGCTCATGACATTATGTGAAACTGTCCCTTTGTGGTTTAAGAAATAATATTTTTTCCATATTGGTCTGAAATAACACTTTTCTGTGCAGTTTCAGTTCTTAAAGTAGAAAAGCAGATAATTTTTAAATAAAACCTTTTGTATATTTCACATCTTAAAAATTTCTGTCTCTTCTGGTAGCCAGATTTTTTAATACATTAACCCTTTAATGACCGGTTTCTCAATTCTTCCCCAAAGCAGTGATTTTCAATAATCAAAAATGTGGTATTGCACACACAAAAAATGATGGTTTATTTCTTTGTTCTGTTTAGCATTTGGTAAATCAGGCAATCTTTTATGCATGTACTAAGTACCTACAGATTTTATAAGCTAGTATCAGGCATTCTTTTTTTTTTAAATGCTGTACTGAAATACAGTGCTTCAATACTGTGCTTTCGAAAATGTATTGTCCCTCTATTTTAGCATCAAATAGTTGTCACATGGATAAACTATAAATTTTATGCCCTTCAGTTCCTTAATGTTTTACAGCAGACTTGGGAGTACTTAATTACTTTTGGGATTATATTTAATAAATAGTGAAAATAATTTATTTTTATTGTGTAATTATGTCATCCTAAGAAGAAATGTCAAAATAAAAATAAAAAATAAAATTTTATAGTGCAAAGCAAAGCAATTTTCTTACATTTGCTTCTCAAATTTTTGATGGAAGCCAGTCTTCAGTGATGGTGCAAGTACTCCTTGGATATTCAAAGCTCAGACACATTTTTACTAACTAATTACAGCAAAGTAAAAAAAAGAAAATATATGAAAAACCCATACACCAAAGAAACTACTATTCTAAAATCCATTTCTGAGCTAAGGAATCTACATATCAGTTCATCTCTGGCTTGCAAGGCATGGTCTCTGCATTGTGGAGCACTGAATGGTTTTGCATGAATGAAAATGCCAGTTTTACCCTGAAAGGAAATCAGTAGGTATTTTTGTAACACTGATATAATTTTTATGGCTAAAAATGAGAAGTGTACAACCTGGATGCGTTCTCCTATCTATAACATGCAGAAAAATTTATTCATAAATTTTTGTGGCACTGCTTGTTACAGTTGAATTTTACTGTACCAATGTTAAACTCTTCGTGTCTGCAGTGTGTTAGTAAAAATTTCTCTTTCTCTAAGCCCTTGTCACTCCACAGAAGTAATTGACACTGAAGTTAATGTGAGCTGCAGGTCAGTATCTGAAGATAAAGCCTTGTCAAAAATGGATGTGCAGGAGGACATCACGCAAATTCCTGTGATTTTGATCTAATTGTAGAATTTAGAAGCAGTTGTAGAGAAAAACTAGCAGTAGAAGGGATGGAAAGCAATTCATGATTAAATTAAAATTTCAGAACACTTTTATTCTTGATGCCTTAGCTTTAAAACTGCCTTAGAGCTAGTATTTACATTTGAATAAAAGTGGTCCCTAAATAAAATTCCATCTTGGATAATTTTTTTTTTTTTACATTCTATTCTAGCACAACTCAACTCTTTAAGCATGTCTAGACTGCTGTGAACATGAACTGATTTGCTTTTCTGTGTAAATACTGAATTTGATTTTAAATTGGAAGAATATTTTAGTGCTCTGTACAGGAGTACAACAGAGCAGGATCCAATAACCAAGTCCTTCAAAAATCTGCAATGCTTCTGGGAATGTTGACAGCAGAAATGAAGGAGATAGCTGTGGTTAAAATCCAGCAACATCTAACATTTATAATTTCTGCTAACAACAATAGCTGTCCTGTTTCTAAAGCTGAAGTTGCACATCTGTCATTTCTCTGGCTGAAATAATGAGATTTTTCTTTTCTCTTCCCCTAATAATGACAAAATCTGTAGTGTGAAAATACTCGGTGATTAATATTTTTAAGTTTCTAGTCATTTTGTATAGGAATCTACCGGGTGCTATTTGGAACTAAATATTTTTGGAACATGGTTGTTAATATGTTTTTGTTAAATTATGACATTTAAAAACAAGAACTGCTTAGAGATATCTCTTTTAGGATAATTTTCCTATCTTTTTTCAGGGACATAGCTGCTTGATAGGTGTTTTGTTTGAGTAAGTACAACAGTTGTTCTTGAGTTGTCATTTTCATCTGTCTTCAGACCAGAGTTGTTTTGATCTTAGACTGCTTTTCTCATCTGCCATCTACAGTGCACTAGTATGTCAGAAGAGATACCATCATTTCTTCACCTACCCTGTATCAATAATTTTGGTAGTTGATATTCCCATGGAATCTCATTAGTGTTGAAGGCAGTTGTTTCTTATAAGCTCTTTTCATATGAACTCTGGCACTCTTATTTGTTTACTAAAATAAAAGCTGCTTAGTAAATGGACTAACATCAGGTCACATGCTGTCTAATTTTAAAGATTATTCCACAGGCCAAAGTAGATGTCTCTTACTACATTTTTCTAGATTTTCTGATTGCCAGCGTTGATTCTACAATCAGTTTGTGGAAGGAAATGGTAAAGGATAGACTTTGCTGCAATAACCCTGAAATACTATTGATTCGAGGCAAAAAATGAGACTACAATAAATTTAGGACATCTGTCTAAGTGCTTAGTCTAGAACTTAAAATACTTGTATTCTTGTATTACAAAGTATATTTCTTCAATGTGTTAATATCAAATCACTTCCTTATAAGCAGTTGCTGACACCTAAAATATTTTTGAAAAGTGATACTAAAATTTTCTAAAGATGATCAAAAGGATTTCTGTGTCACTCACATTGTTAAACAAGCATGGAACTGGAAAACAGCCCGATTTATGTTTCTGGCACGAGGCTCTTCACAGAAACCAGCAGTGACACAGTTTTGTACTTAGTGTGGAAAATGATGAAGATGAGCTGTCTTTTGCTGCTGGCCAAGAGAACAGTGTGTGTCTGTGGCTGTTTGGTGTATGGAACTCAGTGCGTGCACCATTTTTATTGAGGCTTTCACTGCTGGGCACAGCACTGACAGCACCATTTCATTCAAACAGCAGCAACCATGAAGAAATCATGGAGCTGGCAGAACTTCTGTTACCTGTTTTGACTAACAGAATGTCAAGAAGTCCATCAGAAACCTTGGAGCTGTTTGTTTTGTCTTCACTGCAGCAGTCTCCAGGGCAGTCATAAAGCTAGAAAATGCAGAAACCTTTGTTCAGTGTGAGCTGCATCAGCAGGGAGGCTCACTAGCCATGGCATGTGCATCCATTAGTATGTTGTCCATTGATTGGAGGTCTATAAATTAAAAAAAAACTAATCTACAAAGTTTTTAAAAGTGAGACAGAATTTTCATATTTGATAGTCAAAAAATCTCTGTGAAAATGGAAAAATGAAGTTTCAAAGTCGAGAAACACTTCATTTTTCCAGAATGCGAGTAATTTCTTAAATTTCACTAGAGTGACAGACTAAAATGAAGCTCCTGAATATGTTAATCAACAGACATCAGTCCCACTTCGTGTCGTCTCTTAATGTATGAGACTTCCTCACTTTGATTTAGACTTAACTGTGTTCTATACTTAGGGAAAGTCTGTTATGTGTGCTGTGTGCTGAATAGCAAAATTGAAGTAATTCCACCGGAGACAGCTGATGTGCTACAGAAGGAATACTGGCTCTTGCAGTGTGTTTTAACAAATAGATCAAATGTTCAAATTTCTGCTCTGGTATTACATTACCAGAAGAAAGCAACAAATAGAAAAATATTTAGACTGTAGGTGAGAATGTCAATACAATAACAGTGTATTACTGAGGTTTTGAAGGTGTATCGCTTTTGAGGCTGACATTTCTATATGTGCATATTAGCAAATGCTGATATTCTATTTTTTTTTTCCTTAGAGAGTATGAGAAGAAAATATGTTATTCGCTTTTGATTTCTGGAACACGTTTTGCCATTTCATGCTGCCAGTTTCTGTGTAATTTGGGGTTAGCTAAAAAAGCAAATAACCATCTAATTCTGATACTTCATTACAGGCACTCCTAATTAAGTTAGTTGAGACATGAGTCATTTTCCTCTATATCTTTTGTTTTCATTTCATTTGAATGAAATACAGTGCTTTCATGCAGTTAGTGTCCTAAACCTGGAGCAAAATTATTCTTGTGAACTAGCATTTAGGTTGGGACATTCTAAAAGTAAGATTGTCCAGGCATGTCATCCATGTGACACTGAACATATTACATCGTATTTCCCAGTCAACTATTGTCGCTGCAGTATAGTATAAAGTAACAACAAGGAATCTGCAGAATTTCAACAAATTATATGGATGCAGAATGTCTTTGTGCTGGTGTGAAGTCAGAAAGGTCTGTTTAATACTTCTAAACCTTATTGTATTGGTTAATGTAATAGAAATAGGCGTAGGGGAATGAAATTCCTCAGCATTGAATTATTTCTTGAGATAAAGTCCTTGAAAGTTTAGCAAGGAGTCCAGCTCTTCATACATGTTGAAGTTCACCTTACTGTAGTAACCAGAACTATTGCAGTTTCCTTCAGACTTGATTTTTGAAATGTAAAGGTGTGTTCAGACTTCTAATAGCTGTCTAAGCATCAGATATATCCTTTCCACATAATTACGTCTCTTTCTTATAGACACTGACATGTATAAACATGTTCATATACTGTAAAATTTTACTGCTCAAAAAGAAAATTAAGCCTTTTGTGCTTGGAAATCCTGACTGCAGTAAAGCTAGCAGAGGCCTTGTCTGTAATATCAGTGGAATTACAATTTCATGCTGAGTTTTAGAAAAGGGAAGAGAAATATTTTCTTAATCTATTTTTCCATTGCATTCTGGAGGTCTGCAAGTCTACAGACCTGTTGATCTGATGAACAACAAATACTTGCTGAAAAACATGATCTTATAAAAATCATTTGATAGCAAACTGCAAGACATTTGGAATAATTTTTATAGTTTAGATTTTTTCAGAATCTGAGAAATGAGATTTCAAGTTCACTTAGGTTCCCTTATTTTTTCAAGAAGACTAAATCAAAGCTAGTTATATAATGAAAACCATTGTACTTCTAAATAACATCAATCCAAGCTTATGAAATTTGAAAAATTCTGAAATGTTGCAGCTCTTTGTTCTACTTTAATGTGGTCTGCTACAGCTTTTTCAAAATAATGAAGCTATCTCCAAGGAGAGATAGTTTATCTATTAATGTGTATCAATTGTATTTCACACTCGTGACTAAATGTTTTGTTTCATATCAGTTTTTCAACTGATCTAGTAATTCAATGAATACCCAAAACGGGAATTTTTATGTGTGTAGGGAGAAGCTTACTATATCTTACATCTAAATTCCAACACTGTTGCTATTTTTTTTTTAAGAAAAGACTCACGAAATAGAACCAGTTTTGACTTCTTTGTCGTATGATATTTTTGTTTCAAGATAGCTTCACAAGGTATTTGCAGTCCACTTTTTCCATTATCTGCCATCTTGAAGGAGGAAAAAAATCCAGATTGACTATCTTGAGAAGTATGTAATGATTTAAAAAAGTCTCGAATCATAGAATCATTTAGGTTGGAAAAGACTCTTTAGATCAAGTTCAGCCATACTACTGCTTGACTGTTACTTCCTGTAAGTCGCATGGATGCACATGAAACTAAGTCTACAGGTTGAATTTTCAGGACACCTTGTGCAGGTTTAGGAACAATGCCTTGTAGAAGTATAACAGGAGGAGCTGTTACCATGTTGGTTTGATGCACAAGTTCTTACCAACCTGTGAAGTTTGAGGTACTTGATTACACACAGGGTGTGACGCATGTCACACCAGAACACCAATTTCATTGTTGAGCTGCTGCACTGACTTCAGAATGCCTGTGCCTGATTTATACCAATATGAAGCCAGAATGAAATCTCGTATATAAAGCCTAAGTACCAATCAAACTTCTAAGTGCTGAGATCTTGTCAAGTGATTGCAGTATGAAGTATATGAAAGCTGTCTTTTGTGCTGAGTATGTTGCTACAAACTGAAAGCTTGGCACAGTCTGCAGGTATGTTTAAGTTTGGTTAAGGCTCTACCAGGAAAGTTCATATGTTAATTTAAGATCAACATTTGTACCTACTTTCTGCAGTTAGACTATAAAATGTTAGCCAATGAGGCAGTAACAAAAATATCAAACTACATTACACTTTTGATGACTTGGGACTTACTCCAAGCAATTCCTGAAGGCAGGGTTCCAAGTCTTCATTGCATCTCAGGAGATAGTTAGTACCTTTGCAGGACCAAAGTTGCTAGCTGTACTTATAATGTAAAGTATAACGTAAAAACTTTTCATTTTTGTAAGCTAACATAATAAATTGTTTTTCCAAGCAATGCATAGCATCTGTATTCATTTACCTAACAGTGCCAAACTTTTGTAAAGACCTGTTTTATGTAATTGATCTTTTTTAGTTCTGTGAAATACAGATGTGTGATATGGAATTATAAAATTGCCCAATTTTCTTTCTTAACTTGTCTCTAGGAGCAATTGGATTTTTTCTTTTGTTTTCTCTCTTCTACTATAATATTTGTTTAAAAACTAAGATGGTAGTTTCATTATGAGAATAAGTAGTTTTCTTCAAAAGTGTGTATTCAAAATACTTATTTAGGTTAAAGATTTGTTTACCATTAAGGACCCAAAAATCTGGCAATGTATTACAGTGTTACAATAGGAGCAGGTCTTTATGTTGGCCATTATTGACAGTGTTTCCAGAGGTGCCCTTAATTAGGACAGGCTCTTGTGCCTATAGTCTCTTAGAGAGTGTGAACAAGATTCATCTGATTGAACTTGAGTCTGGACAGAACACATGCCTCCATCTGAATGAACCTGCCTTTGTAGTCATCAGGATTGGTGGCATCCTTCACCTCACCCCAAAGTAAGTGGCCAGGGTTTGATCAAATTGCAGTGAACTGCTCTAACTATATTGTTTAAATCTCCTTTTAGTAAAAAGGAGAACCAGGCATCTGCCTTAGATGCTTATTGCCTGCATTATAGGCGCCATGTCCACCCACAGAGTGGGCTCTATCCGTGTGTGCTTTATCTGGATGCCAGGGTGAATTTTTTATTACCTTAAATAAGACACACCCCTGGAGGCAATGAAATGGCATGCAGTTAAACAAGCAAAGAGACTGAGCCGTGACAGTATTTAATGAAACAAAAATCATTGTTGCTGGGAAGTTCCACACAGCTAAATTTCTATGGAAGCATTTAGTGGAAAAACAAAGCCTTGCATTATATTTTAAAATACAAAGTAAAACAAAAACAAAACAAAGTATTGCATAATTCCATATAATGAAGTTTTCTTATTCTGATTTCTCACAACAAACTGGCCAAAATGCAGTTTCTTTATATACTGAGAAATCAGTCATTGAAAGCCTGTAATTATTTTACTAATTTCATTCTCCTCAATTACATATTCCCTTGCCTTTTGGAGTTAAGAGGTTTTGCATGTATTTTATGTAGTTTTGTGAATTGCAATTGTTTATGAAAAACTTACTTTTCTTTGGACCATTTTTTTTCACTGATGATAGCAGAGTTGTTTCTTTCACACATGCTTATTTCTCTCTTCCAGCAGCATACTTTCCGCCCCTGGCTCTACCACTATTGCTGATGGGCTCAGCTTTAGCCCTGACAGTTGAGCTCTTGTGATGCAGACAAATACCCTACAGGCTCCTTTACAAGTGAAAACAAGTAGTTTATTCCAGTCTCCTTTTGGACACCTTCAGAATGTGGTAGAATTTCAAAAGCAGCACATACTACTGTCTGGAAAAGGCTGCCTGAAAACTACTGCTGGAAGCATCAATGGTTCTAGAGGAGACGGGATGAGTATGAGGACAAGTCAGTCAACATCTCTGATGCTCTTGGCAATGCACATCACTACAGCTCAAACAACACTTCTCAATGGGTAAGGAAAGTAGATTGATAAAAAGAGTGGACAAATTGGTTTCATAGGAATTTTTGTTGTAGTCTCAGAAAAATGCATCTGTTGTGACCTCAGATAGAAGCTCCAGCTGACCCTCAGTTAGTAGTGTGGACCTTACCTTACGCTTGTTGTATAAGGCAGGAACCCACTGAACTATAAAGTGATGGTTCTTCCTGGCCTGACGCTGTGTACCTCCTGGTTCCTCAAATTCAGATAGGAACTAAACCAGCGTACGAGATTGGGTCTACAAAAGATTCCCCAAAACTGGTGAATAAGAACAATAGTTGATGCTGAAAATTACAATTTGGATTTTATCTCAGGAGCTGAGATTTTTGAAACAGTCTGTGTACAGCAAAAGTGCAAGCCACAGTCAATTTTGTCAATTTTATATAGTAATTTTCAGTAGTCAGTTTAGTGACAAAACTTCCAAACATGCAGTGAAATATGTAACACCGAATCTAGCATAGACCTGCAACCAGCAACAGTGATAGAGTGCAGCTTATGATTTCCTCACAGTCCCTTGGAAAATGCTATGACTTTAATAAGAGATGGTCCCAAAAGTTCTCTCACATATATCCTGCCTAGAAATGCAGTGTTATTTCTCTTAGTTGATCGTAAACTCTGTTTTGTGGTAGAAATAGAATAAACTCAACTTTTAAGACATCCACCAAATACAGGTGAATACAGCCATACACAAAAATAACAAAATCTGCTAGCATAATGCAGGCTAGGAGAATATATTTTCAGATTTTGTAGCCAGGTTTTCAGTAATTATTTCAGAGTGCCTGGGAGTTGTTCTCTTGACATCCCTTCTGTTGATCTTACCCTCAGGGCACATGCAACCTCCCATTTCCCAAATCCTTTTGTCTTGTAATCCCCATGCAATGAGTCACATTTGCTTTATTTGTTTGAGACTGATGCGGTCAGGAACCTTTGAAAAAGACAGGAAGATGACTTCTCCCCAAAGAGTAACTGAATGTGCTTAGGCAGAAAAGTTTTCAATATGTGAGATGGGGCACTTGGACAGGAAGAACTCAGCATTAGGTGAAAATAGGACATTGCAGAGAGGAGAGAACAGATACACAGCCATATCTGAGTGGTGATGGAAATAATAATTCCTGGGGACCTAGGAGGCACTGTGCATCATTTGCTGCATCTCAGAAAACCATCATGTTATTGATCTAAGACCAAGCCTGAAAGAAAGGGCTCATTTGTGAGCAGGAGAAAATATTTTTAAAGATACTTTTAATCTTTCTCTGTTTTGCTTAAACATTTGTTAGGACCCACCTCTGAGGCATGGTAACTGGGGTTCTTGTTAATAGATGCGTTGGGGTTCATTAGAGTGAAGCGACACACCAATGTGTGTGTATGTGTGCATATATCTATATCTGTATATGTTTTGAGACAGTTTGGTTGCAGTGGAAAGGAGGTATGTAGCCGTTTTGGTTATTGTCTATAGTAATATAACAATATAAAAGTATAAAGATAGCACATAAGAAAAGGTATAAGGAAAAGAGAAAAGTAGAAAGAAAGGACAAGAGTAGACAGTGAGAGGAACCCCTGGATCCACAAACAATACTTGATTGATGCAATTTAGATGTCTGTAGGTCGAAGTGATAGTAACTGTCTTGACCCAGTGGTAGTGGGGGGAGCCTGTGAAACAAGTTCAGTGGGTTCGAAAGTTCAGTACATTCAGGTTCAGGTGGGAACACCCAGGTACCTGCCTTGGTGGGCGAGTTTTACACTGTCTAATGCAACACTGTGGATCGTGTTTAATTCTCTGGTGGAAGGCCCCAGAAATGAGTCCGGGGGCATTTCAGGGGTCTTTGATGGTTTATGATCCCTTCTAAGACATGATGGCTGTTTCTCACACCTTCATAGTTGAGCCAGTTGTGCCTTATCGGAAGGGATGAACACCTTCAGAGTTATGTGTAGATGTCTCAATGCCTCCCCCGGGGATGGGGGGAGGGAAATTTTACACCTGAGCCCCATGAGGAGGGAAGTTTTACACCTGAGCCTCATGAGGAGGGAGGACATTGGCATGATAAAAAGCATTTTCCCACCTGGAAGGATCTGCTTCTTATCAGCCTTTTCACTTACCTGGCTCAAATGCCAGCCGGTTGCTAAACAAAGGTTCGTTTGTTGTGATCATCCTCTGGTGGTGGGAGCGAACCCCCTTTGCACCTGGGCTGTTCTTATGCAGATCAGAGGTTTTGCAACAACACACAAAAACTCTCCTTCTTCCCGTTTGGTTGGGGGATGCAAACCTGGCCTCAGCAAAGCACCTGCTGCTTTTGCAAATGGGCAATTGTTTAAGTCTTTTAACCTTTAACATTTCAGTCTCTCACAATTATAGAAGCCTTCTGCTCAGCAGGACTATTTACATGCACCTGTCCATTCATTTTTTTTGTTCCTGTTCATTCCCAGGCAGCTATTCTAGTCTGTCCCCTAATTCTCCTTCCTGTTTCCTGTTTTTAGCTCCAGCCTCTGTCCTTGGAGGAGACAGCTACTCTGGTCTTCCAGCAGAAGGCTGTTAATTAGTCACAAGTTGACTAGAGATTTTTCTTCTTCTAGATATCACATCCTTACTTAATGTGCACATAATCGTCTAATAAGGAAGCTTCTTCCCAGTCCAGGGCAAATTATATAGTCCAGCTCCTTTGGGATCTTTCCAGTTAGACTCACGAAGGAAACCTTTCTTGCTCATTTCCAGCTATTCCACATGTTCCATTACTGCCAAGTTGAAATATCTTGATGCTATGGCTGCAGCTGTCACTGGCTGGCAGTAACCCCTGATTTAGCCAACTTTCCCCATACTTTATTGGCAAGAACAGAGCTCAGAGCAAACTGCCCAACATGCAAATGCTCTGTTAAAAAGGAAAAGTACCTGAATGCAAATTAAAGCAATATTTTTTGGGCAACGTAAACCCAGGAACAGTGGTAGCGTTTCAAACAAAATTTCATCTAATCTAGAATTCTGTCTCCAGGTATCAAGAAAATATTGAGAATTTTGAAAATATATGATGTAGGATTTTAAGGGTATGTTTCCAACATGTAACAATTTTCATTTTGTGGAATTCCTGAAGCTGTGGTGATAGTCTCCTAGGTAATGATAGCCTTGAGGTTTCTTTTTGCTTCCATGAATTTGTGCTGATACTTTTAGTACTTGTATGAATTTTATCATCTGTAAGATTCTTTAGCAGAGTTCTGTGACATAATAATGCAGTGTGGATGTGGTCAGCTTTCTGAATATGCCTCCTGCAAGGTTCCAATTCAAGTGACCTAATTCTTATTGCAGTAAGAGAATTCTGCCTTCTGAAGACCCTTCTTTTATCATGAAAAGTGCTCTTCTAAAAATAATGTGGAAAATAAGAGATTCAAGCTGTTTCCTCATCAATTTCTGCTGTGCCTGCCTGGTATGTTGCAAGTGCTTTAGCAGCAAGGATCCCATCTGAATGGGATTTTTTTAACAAGGAAGAAAGATCTGTTGGAGTTGCTAGCTACTGGACAGAGGTTGGAATATTCTGGTTTTATTCTATAGCATTTTGAAGACAACATGTGAAACAGATTCTGTGACCTTTGATGGAGGGTCTGTCCCTTAGGTACAGCCTAGTTTCAAGAGAATACCTTTTTTTCTCAGAAACAAAGGCTGTTCGGCTGAACAGTTAAGACTGGCTATAAAATAAATGAGACTGGCTCATTTGGATGGTCAAAGGGAATGGACGGACAGAAGATACCTGGGGCATAGCAAAACTGCTTTCTTCAAAGTGGAGTTTCTGAATGATGTTCCCTGTTCCCTCAAGTAGCCTAGACTAATCAGGTATAGACTATAACTGCAACCATGTCATTTTATCTCACAGTAGAAGATTAGTGTTTCATAGTGGATTGTTTTTTTATAGTGAAATTCAAAGCCCATGAAATCTTTTGTTGGATCTCAACAGACTGCTCTAACATAGGATCATTAAGAATCATAGAATCATTAAAGTTGGGAAAGATCTCTAAGATCATCAAGTCCAACCTTGTTAAATCCTGTTCAGAATGTACCATGTTACAAGGTGTTTCTGCAGTCTCCTAGACAGTAAATACCGTATTTACTGTGATTTAAGATAGAAAGTTTAATTCACAGTTTTTGTCTCCGTGCTAATTTCAAAGCTGGGAGCAAGTGTGTGTTGCTCCATACTGCTCCATAGTAAAGGTCCGTCTAGCTCAGTGCCCTGTCTCCAGCATGGGTAAGGAATAAATTGCTAGGCAAGAGTTTAGGCAAGCATCTGGCACTGCCTCCTCAAACTATTCTCACAGCTTCTGACAAACTGTATCTCAGAAACCTCCTAAACCAAAACTTGTAATTTTGTTCTGTTCTTCTGGTTAGACATGTGTGGGGAGGCTGTTGCTTTTCTGCAGCTAGGAAGGAAACTTCTTCCCTATTAGGGAAGGAATGAAAGGAATTACCCTTTGTGAGACAGTACAGAGCGCAGGCAAACCTAAAATTTTTTTTCAAGCATACACAAAATTTAATCTGCAGGACAGCAGCCAGTGCTGCACACAACTGGGCTGTTAAATCAGCTCTGATCTCTGCCTATCTGGTTCATCCTTGTCTGATCCTGAAGGATCCACGTTTTTTCAAACTTAATGGTTCTGGGGAAGCCCATTGTTTTGTGGAATATAGGAGTGTTTCTCCTTAACAATTCCTGTGACCACTGGAGTCTTGACCTACTTCTAGCCATGCCTGTGCTACAGGCAGTAGAGAGGTTATTGCAGGGAGGGGCTGCTCTTCAATGAAGTCGGTGCTGACAGCAGTATCTGCCACGGTGCCAGAAAGACTGATGTGGGTGACTCAACAGGGGTTATTCTTCCATTTGTTTCAGTACTGAAACAATGTCACAGCAGGATGCTGGAAGCTACACGGGGGATGAGATGTAAAAGCCTACTTTTCAATGCTCCATTACTCTATTTAGTGTTTGCTTGCCTTCTCTATTGTGTATTTGATGAAGTTTTAATTGTTATTTATTATATTGTTAATGCTACATGCCAAACACTGTGGATGCAATGGAGATGGTTGGTAAATAAAATAATGAGTATTATGCTTGAGAATAACGGCCTCTTGCACAGTGAATGGCATGAGTGAGCTGGTACTTCTGCAAAATGTTTTACTATTCATAGTCTTTCTGTACCTTTTCTTCCTAGTGCCAAGTTTGTAATTAAACCTGCCTTCTTGTTTCTCATGGTAGATTTAATTTCCAGGTATGTACAGTGTCTTGGCCAAAGCTGCAAGCTTGTGGTTAAACCAGAAAGAATCCTGGTCTCAAGTCTCCTTGCTTTATCTGAAAGACTCTGCAGTAATCTATTACAGGTATTTATGGGCAAAGATCTTTATCTGCACTAAAAATGACATTAAATAATCTAAAAAGGTGCCTTTTTTAATAGGCTTAGCAGAAGAAGAGTGCAGTGGCACTTTTTTCATCACAAAATGTAAGATATCATTCTACTCTCCAGTTTTGAATTTTTTAAAACTGGCAGGAGCCTTGAATTATGTCTGTGGATTTTGCTTTGCTCAGTTTGTGTAAGTGAGCAATTGAGGGTAACAGCCATGCCAAGCACAGAGGAGAATTAGATATCAGTTGGGAGAATTGAGAATAAATCAACACAGGAAGACCTTGAAAGCAAATGCACGAGTCACGAAAGGAAAAAAAGAATACTTCAAAAGGCAGGAGCCTGTGATTGTTTACAGCTGTCAGGAAACATCGATCCTGCTCCCAACCTTCTTTGCTATTTAAGGAAAGAAAAGAAATATGAAGAATTTAATTTTTATTATATAAAATAACACGCTGGGGAAGTAGGCCATGCCAGAGCCTACTCTGTGTCTAATATTTCACATAATTTGCTTGCTGCCCTGGCTGAGAGCTGCTATACATGCCTGTCATGTGAAATGCAGTTCCCCAAGGCTTTGGGATTATTCAGTTTTGTGCCATAGCACTCTGCTGCTGTTGCTTGAAACCTGATTAATGAATTGGAAGTTGAGTTGATTTAGTACTTCAGGTACCAGCATAAAATTAATGGTTGCAGTAACTTGTTCAGGTTTTTTTCTAAATAAATATTGCCTTATTCTCCCTGTTGTCTTTGAAGAAAGGCGGAGAAGAACAGTAGGTTAAAGTTCAATATAACTCTGTTTCATTAAGTTCTGGAAACTCAGATGCAAATGAGGGGGACAGAAATTGGGTGTAAATTACCCCTCCCAAAGAAATCTCCAGGCAGTATTGGAACAGGTACTTTAGCTGCAAAGACATGCAAAATTGTTTCTGTTTTGTTCACCTTCTGGCTAGGAAAACGTTCTCTCCCCACTTAACAACAGCAGCAACAAAAAAATACAAACAAACAAAAAAATCAAGGGAATTATCAAGGTCTGCGCAAGTAAGAGCAAATACCTTTCTTATCCTCCTTGGGGCTGCCTGGCCTGACAGTAGTCGAGTGTCCCGCTACCCTGGAGGGAATTCAGAGCATAATCCATAGTACAGCCTGAGAACAGGAAGGGGACCTGGGGAGGCAGCACACCCCTGCTGCCATGCCAAAGTGCCACAGAACACTACTATGTTTGCTGTGCCCCCAGCTCAGAGAGGAAGTTTTGTTTCATCTGTTCTGGCAACTTCACAGTTTCCCTTCTAAGCCCCTGAAACTGAGCTGTGGTTGTGTCACATGAGATGCAAAGGGCAGGAAAAACTGGGTTGGGATCAACAGCACGAAAATCTGGAAACACAAGTGAAGCTACAGCGTTACCAAGCATTTAAATCATAGAATCATGAAGATTGGTAAAAACCCTGCCCTTTGCATAGGTGCAGCAGATAAAAATCAGCAGTCAGGAAAGAAAAGCTGCTCGGAGAGCACCAAAAGTGTAACTCTGGGATAGACTACCAAGAAGCCCATTGGCCTCCTCCTGGGAAAGCTGTCCATGCCTAAACCTACCCTACAATGATGGAGGCATGGACAAGAAAGTATAAAGTTACTGCCTCTTGAAAACAAATACCCTTTTCTAACCCTTTCCACCCTTGCCTCTCCCTGCTGATGAAAGGAAAAGGCAACAGAGTGTATGTAGAGTTCTTTGTGGTGCAAATTGATAAAAAGGCTGCATTACTGGGTCAGACTCTATTTTGGTTTTCAAGGATTATGGTATGGATTTTAGAGCCTCAGGTTACTGATAGCACAGTATTAATGTATTCTAAATCTTGGGTTTGTCATACAGATTTAGCACATCTAGTAGACAGAACTAACTAAACAAACCCAAATAATCCCTGGGGTTTATGTAGGACGATGTCTCAGCTTCAGATGTTTCAAACTTTGGGTGTTCATTTCCTTTAATATAGTCTCCAAAGGTCTGCAGTTCAAAGGCAAAAAAAAGCTGAGCATTTGCAGTTAAATAACACTTTGTACTGTTTATTCCATTAGTGATGGTGATCCAGGCACTGGTATCATTCTTTCTGTCAGACTTTGACACTTGTATGTCATTTGTTGGATTGGCTGATAGTTACAAAAGGCTATTGCTTCAGTCATTGCTTGAAACACTGGAATGAAGCCTGGCCCTCTTGGACATTTTAAGTAGCTGGTTTATTTGTCTTTCCAAAGCAATTTATCTAAATAGGCCAACACAATCAAATTACATGGGATTCTAAATACATTCCACTGCCCAGTCTGACATCTTAATTAGAACTTTTAAAAAATAATGATTACTTTTTGGCTCCCAAAATTTCACTAACCTTTCTTAAAAGTTGGCCAGTGAATATCACTAGCAGCCACATAAAACTATTTGTTTTTTAAGGTTGATCAGAATTTCCACTGGCACATACCCTCGCCAAAAAAAAAAAAAAAAAAACCAAACCAAAAAAGCCACCAAAAAACCCACAAAAAAAAAAACAATGCTGCAAGAAGAAATACAATTTCTGCTGGTTCAAAAACACAAAAGCAAGGAATATCTGATAGTTACAGTTGTAATCTTGATCTTGCATAAAACCTTTTTTATCCACCTTTATCTAAAATACTGCCTTATAAAAACATTTATTTTCCAGTATAGTGTAACATACTTGTGTTGCACAATATTGTGAGTAATTTAAAATACCACAATGATTGCATTGGCTTCTCCATGCTGCTTCCAAATTTTTTTGCTGCAGGGACTGTGTAAGTGGAGCTATTGCTGTTAAGTGTCATTTTGAGTTTTTCTGTATTCATTTATAAATTGCCTCATGTGCCTCAAAGTGGACTATCATCTGTGAATGAGGGAGGATAAATATCTGCTCAGAGAGAGACTTTGGAGTGCATGAAAAACAAACAACATCACAGCTCAGAGATGAGGATTTAACAAGATGCTAGCTAGCATTACTACCTCCTTTAATTTTCTATGGTTTGTTAAAGTGAAATAAATTTTAGACACTTTACGAACTTCTTGATTGCAAGTCAGCTAATTTACACCAATCTTTCAAATAAAACAAACGCCACCACCCCACCCCCCCAATTTCAGTTGTCAGAATTGCAAATGGTTCTCTTAGTATTTTGTTCCAGGTGTGTTTGTCTAGATACTGAACTTGAGAGATTGATGGTTTCTTTTAAGATAATTGTACCTGACCACAACTTATATCAAAACTCCACTAGTCAAAGTAAAGTGAGTACAATTTTCTAGAGATTAAAATAAATTTGTTAAATATTAGTTCAGTTATCAGTTTTGGTGCATAAGAACAAGGCTCCATTAAATGGAAATTAAATTAGAAGTTTCATTCCAGCACGCCAAATGCAAAGCAGCCTCTTAGAGACACCAGCAGCAAGAACTGGGCCTTGAGACAACTTCAAACCATATTCATGACCACTTTCATTCTAAGTGACCAAAATGAACCTAGTCTGACATGAAATTCCATAAAAAGCAGACAGCTGAGGTGTGGGAGTTTCAGAACACACTGCTTTGATCTACAGATGTGCTTGTATTGTTTGCTAATGTAGACATAGCTTTTGTGACTTTGTGAAGTTTCAGCTTTCTGTGAGCACTTCTTTGTTTAAAGTAGTTTGCAGTATTTACTGTTTTCTTGAATATCACTTTCACCTTCACAGGTGTATGGTACTGTCCATTTACAAACTATCCGAATGAAAGTAACTGGATGAACACATCATGTGGTGTGTGAGCAACTGGCTCATAGGTCAGGCACAAAGGGTTAAAGTGAACAGGGTGACATCAGATTGGCGACCTGTCACTACTGGGGTTCCACAAGGCTCCATCCTCGTCCCTGTGCTCTTCAACATCTTCATAAACAACTTGGATGCAGGACTGGAAGGGATACTAAGCAAGTTTGCAGACGATACAAAGCTGGGAGGAGCTATTGACTCCCCTGAAGGCAGGGAGGCCCTGCAGAGAGACCTGGATAAATTAGAGGGCTGGGCAGTCACCAAAACTGAGTGGAGTTCAGCAAGGGAAGGTGATTGATTCTGCATCTGGAATGGGGCAACCCTGGATGTACGGACAGACTGGGGAATGAGAGACTGGAGAGCAGTACCAGGGAAAAGGACTTGGGGGTCCTGGTCAGCAGAAAATTGAACATGAGCCAGCAGTGCCCTGGCAGCCAGGAAGGCCAACCCTGTCCTGGGGTGCATCAGGCACAGCATTGCCAGCTGGGCAAGGGAGGGGATTGTCCTGCTCTGCTCTGCACTGGGGCGGCCTCACCTCGAGTCACGTGTGCAGTTTTGGGTGCCACAATATAAGAAGGATATAAAGCTATTAGAGAGTGTCCAAAGGAGGGCAATGAAGATGGTGAAGGGCCTTGAGAGGAAGCCGTATGAGGAGCGGCTGAGGTCACTTGGTCTGTTCTGGAGAAGAGGAGCCTGAGGGGAAACCTCATTGCAGTTACAGCTTCCTCGTGAGAAGAGGAGGGGCAGGCACTGATCTCTTCTCTCTGGTACCAGTGACAGGACAGGAAGGAATGGCATGAAGCTGTGCTGAGGAAGGTTTAGGTTGGATATTAGGAAAAGGTTCTTCACCCAGAGGGTGGTTGGGCACTGGAACAGGCTCCCCAGGGAAAGTGGTCACAGCACCAAGCCTGATAGATCTCAAGAGACATTTGGGCAGTACTCTTGGGCACGCAGTGTGATTCTTGGGAATGGTGCTGTGCTGGACCAAGAGTTTTACTCGATGATCCTTGTGCGTCCCTTCCAACTCAGAATACTCAGGGATTCTGTGATTCCGTGAAAATAATGAGCTTCAGAAGTTTGACATTGTGTGTGTAGAGTGCAACAACCTGCTTGTTGCAATTCTCTGGACATACTACTTTTATTGCACTGAAGATTCATACTACGTTTCCATTATCACAGCTAGCATTATATCTAGTATTTTCCATTAAAATTTCAGATTATTTTGCAGTGTAAGACAGTACCATTTGAATCTTATGATAGATTAAACAACATACAGAGGAAAAAAAGGTCAGTACCATGTATTGCTGTGATTTCTGCCTTGTAGTTCAGTTGAGCCAAAAAAGAAGCTGGTAAAGAGCCAGGCTCTTAAGCAGAGCACTCACTGGTTTGGGCTGGAATGGGTTCTCATCATGCCTTATTCAATATAGTCAGTCTTACCTCCTTTTCTCTCTCTGTATGAAGAGAGTAGAGATATGCAGTCAAAACCGAGGGAATCTGCCATCCTGAAGCCACTTCTAGTAAAGAATGAGCAAAAATTGACAAAGGGATGGATGGATGGATGGATGGACGGACGGACATCCAGCAAACAGAATTAAGCTATCAAACACTGAGGAATGCATATAGGAACCTGCATGAAACAGAACAGAAGGAATTAGGAGGGTCAGAGACTTGTGAACAGCAGAAATGTTAGCAAGATGGCTGCAAAAGACTAGTTGAGGAGACAGTGAAACAAGAATTCATCAAATGCAGAGTGAGAAAATGATGCTAAATGAGAGAAGACAGAGGATGTGTGAGGACAGAAATTCAGTTTGACCACCTAAGAATGTCTGCTCTGCATACATCCATCGTCTTGTGTTTGTGCAGTAGTTCTAGAAGCTGTGCTTTTTGCTAAGGAAGTGGTAGCCAGTTGGGAGTTCTAGGAGAGAAATTTAGAGATGAAAACAATGATGCCAAAGTGAGAAGTCCTTGCTAATGCCAAGAAAATATATGTGAGACAACAGGTAGAAAAAACTTCACATTATCAGTGATAGAAAAGGGAGTAAGAGTAACAGAGCTAAAATAATACGAGTGAAGACTGAAGTTGAGTAAGATGCAGAGAAAAGAGAAGGAAGAGGTTTAAGACCTAATATAATACATGAGCCAATACAGCATCTCAGTCAAAAACCAGAGTGCTAAAATCAATGAGATGACTTAAGGAAGAAATATTGATTTTATTAGGAAGAGGAAAAAGAACAATTAGATTCTTATTTATCTTCCTAAAAGAGTGAAAGGACATATATGCTGAGATATAAAAAACCACTGCAAACATGATTTTGTTTATTGGCAAACAGGTGAGTGATAATGCAAGATTATGAATAATAGATCAAAACAGTTTGCAGGCTGTTTATGGAAAGCATTGTGTGAAACAACAGCCAGAGTTGTCCTGGAAATGAAAACTTAACTGTTTTGCACGCTAAAATACCTTCTCTCATGCTCCTGAATGAGCCAACCTTTTTCAGATACACTCTAAATAAAAGACAATGCTTCGCTAGCCTGCACAACAGGATTTTCAACTTATCCAGGATATATATAATCTGTACTTCTGCAGCAGAACTTTCTCCCAAGCAGGGTAACTCGAAGCTTGTCTTAGTTTCCTTTCTGAGTAGTATAGCCTTGCCCACAGCTGTTGAGTTGCTGGTAAAAGAAGAGCAACATTTATTAACTGAATTGTTCATCTTCAATAGCATACTTGAAATTAAAAGTAGGACGGGGTCAAAACTTTTCTGAGAAAAGAAGCATACCAATTTTCACAGCAGAGAATGTGGAAGAGAAGAAAACAGGATCCTTCCAAGCATTAAAGATTTTTTTTGTTTTAACATTTTCTTTGGGAATTCCAAATACCTTTGGAATTTTGTCGGCTTAATCTAACCAAGCAGTGGATGCTTGCACAGGTACTGAATAAACACTGTGCTGGAGATAACTGCACAGTTTTTACACCAGTAAGCACAAAGAATTAGAGTTTCCAAGCTGAGCAAATGTTAGTTTTCCAGTTGAGTGAATAAAACCTGATGTACTTAATCCAAACTGATTAGGCAGTGCTTGAGCTTGTACTTTATGTAACTTCTTTATTAAGGTGTTTCTGTTGGCAAATGTTTTAAATACCCACTAGTTTGTTTCTGAGATGCTGGGTAATAACTGACATTTGAAAAGAAGGGGGAGAAGTCTAGGAAATCTAGGTAGGAAGCAGAACTTCCACTCTTCAACAAAATTAGTTAGAAATTAAATTAGCTAGAAACTTAAACCCTCTGTAATCAAAAAGAAAGCAAGACAGGCATCAAAGTTCAGTCTCTGGATGTCACATTGGGTGAAATCTCATCACAGTAAAGTACATTCCAGAATTAGCATCAGTTTCAGGAAGGACAAGGAACTAGGATTCTCTTTCTTTATATTGACTATACTCACTTTTCTTGAGCCATCGAGGAGCCTTTCAATCTCAGTCTTTTGATTCGTGTAAGTCAATAAGAATGCAACCCTGACAGTTCTCATGTGCAGGATCCAGTGCACCGGGTTCCATCTTTGACCATACAGGCAGAATTTTGGAAGTCTCACAACAATAACAGTAAATTCAGTATTTCATGCTGCAACCTAAAAGCTATTACCACATTACGAGACTTTCTTCAAATTTTGGCTATCTTCAAAACTTCACAATTATTGACCAGGAAACCTTCTAAAATTCAGACATATCACAGTTCCATTCTTGCTGATCACCCTATAATATTAATATACATCTTGGTTTTATGTTTTTTAAAAAGCCCTGTAAAAAAATTCACAGCTCTAAGTAACTAATATCTATAGTGGAATGGTCAATCCTTTAAGATGAGTGACTCAATTTGCAGAATTGGTATAGTTGACTTTAGATGCCTTCACATGATATTTAACATAACTTTAATTCATTTTTTATACCTTGAGGTATTCTGAATATTGCTATCAGTTCTGCTTTATGTTTGTGCTACAGTATAAATGGCAGGGTTTTTTTGCATTATGGAGTAGTTAGTTTTGAGAAGAACCCTGAAGGTGGTTGAAAAAATGGCTGCATATGGTTTGAATCAGAAACAGCCATCTGAAGGGAGAAGTAATAAGTAAATCAGCCAGCCAGCTAAACAACAGAATATAATTCCTGCTAAATCTTTGGCACGGAAGTACCCTACCAGTGCCCCAAAGCATCTGGGAACTGGGTATGATGTTCAAAGCCTGACAGATGGTGAGAGCATCCTGCATGTACTCAGAGCATGCCAGCTGAGGATACCTGGTCTTTCATGGTCTGAATTGCACTTGAACGCAAAAAAAAATTCAATCCTCTTAAAACTGAGACCATCTAGATGAAAACAATGTCTGGTAAATCTAGTTTTGCTGGTTTTGATGAGAAACAGAACAGGTTAGACATTGAAACAGAACACTAGAGGCTTCAGAGTGAAAATTGAAAGCTTCTCCCTGTGAAACTGGAATGTTTTCTGATCCATACTCTTCCTTAAATGATCTCAGGTTAGCTACTGTTTGTTAGTGAGATATTAACTCTTTCTGAGACAGATTTTTAGTGGAGGATTCTGACAGTCCTATTCCTTCTGGAGAGCAAACCGATGTCCCTTGGGGCAGGAAGCAAATTTAAGTGGTGTTCCAAGAAGTTTGGCTCCCTGGAACGTAGTTGAATAGGGTAAACAATGCAAGTCTGCACTGAGCAGCCAAGCAGCCTTGCAGATGGCTGGCACTTCCACAAGGTGGGTAGTCTCCACTGCAGTATTAGTTAAAAATTGGCATAAAACATGTCCCTTCCCATTCTTTGGGACAAAGCTCACACTAAACAAGAGGTTACACTACATATGCAGTTATTTTGCTCCAAGGTTTTTAGTTTTTTGAAAATTGTTTCCAACACTGACATCTTCAGCATGGTGGTTTTCATGGTATTTTTGAACTTACATGAGTTAATGATTTTGCTTGGTTGGTTGGGGTTTTTGGATAACATTTTATTTTTGTGAATTTACTAATTTTGTGTATCAGCTTTCTACTTGGCCGTGTTGGTGTGTTGGTATAATTTTGCTCCATCATAAGGCTTCCTAATAGTCAGTGCACATTCACCATGTGCCTCTTTAGGCACTTTTGGATAGACACCATACTGCTTGAAAGGTTTTAACTCTCTTAGATGTTCCTTCCAGCTGTTTTTAAAAGAAATATTCTTGGTTTCAGAGAGAATGCAATTGTGTAGATTTTTTGAATTTGTTGTCTTGTTTTTTCTTTGGTGGGTGTTTTTTTCCAGTTTTTTGTTTGTATTTTTTTCTCTTTTTTTTTCCTATTTCACGGATACCAAGTCTAAGGCTGATGCTGCAATTCTTTAATTATAAAGATTTTAAACATGGTTCTGAGCACTACTCAGCAACAACTCAAGGGCAGCTTCTGTTGTGGGATCCCTAATCACTCACCCATGAACCATTTGTTTATTGTATGTCAGAACATAGGACCAGTGTCAGAAGTGTGATATCCATTCTATAGACATGGAGTGTGTTCAAGTCTAGAGTTGTCCCTTGCAAACATGATCAGTTGTTAGTGTTGAGGCAGCAACTGACACTTTCAAAGAGCTGCACTGTCATTTACAGTTCATAAGTGATGCAACTTTGTATTTATAGGAAACAAAGAGCTTTGCTTCATGCTGTAGATACAGAAAAGAGACTTCAAATGTTTCTTTAACCTTGAATGAATCATTGGTGAGCACTTCTGATTTCTATTCCTAACCCACCTTTGAAAGCTTGAGTACTCTACCAGCTCTGCCATCAAAATCCTTGGTATGGATTGCTGTTGAAATCAGGCCACCTTCTGAACAATACAAAGTCAACATTGAACATGAAAAGGTTGCAAGTTAAGAAGCAAATGTTCCTTTCCCATGATTATAATTTCTTATTGGTTATAATCTGAAAATATGGTACCTTTCCCTTCTAGTGTGTGTGCCTTTTTTCTAAATTGCATTTTCTTTCTTTACCAGAAAGTTTATGGGACTGTTACAGCTTCTAACTAGCTCTGATTAAAGGCATGTTTCCTCTGTGCATATGTACTTTTCAGCACAAATTTGGGAACTAGAGGTGTCATCATGGCCAATGGCCATGCCTTAGTGCCTTATACTCAAAATCCCCAGGTTTGCATCAATAGAGCTACTAAAAAATTTGAGATTTGGCTGACTCTGCCACAATCAAGATTGTAGGCTGAATAGGAAAATTAAATAGAATGAAAAATCATAGCTGATACCTCTCAACTAAGATGAAGAGGTATTGATAGGGTGCACAGATATTTGTTGTTTTATATTCCATGCAGAACATGTCGTAAGTACTTTAGGTAGTACTGTTCTACTTTTTTTCTCTTACAATCTACTTTTAAGATCGGAAAAAAATTGCTTCAGTAACTTGGTAACAGAAAAAGTGAAAACTCAGTCAAGGAGACATTATTAGTATGGCAGAATCTGGATAGTTTTGTTTGCATTCTACAGAAGAAATTGGTATTACAGCTTTTGCTATCCAGATGTATTTCTAATGAGCAAGAGTCTGGAGACCAGTCTTTCCTCTTCATTTTCTTTGTGTGGAGAAACTTTAAATGAAATTACAGCCTGATTTCTGTAACTTGTAGGCCAACCTCCATTACCTTATATACTACCTAAGCTCAAGGCTGAAACAATAGTTGAAACTCTGAAGCTGAAAATAACTTTTACTGTGTAGCTGGTAGAACACATCCTGCTTATGAGCATTGTGTTTAATTTGCATTGTTTCATACCCTGTAATGGAAAGGAGTCCATAAGATCCTGGAATCTGGACCACAGTGTCTGCTTCCATTGTTGTTGAATTCAGTCCTGTGGAGACAAATGCAGTTGTCATCTTTGCTTTAGTATTAAACAGTACTCCATAATGACATTTTAGAGCTGCAGGCACAGTTTTGAGCTGTGACTGCAAATTGTTACTTGGCTGGTAAAAGTCAGTAGGGAGGTGTTAGAGCCATTGTCTGAAGTTTATTTTTGAATGCCTTCCATCTAAAAGGCAAGATGCCAGTTTCCTTTGGGTTCTTTTTTTCTGGGTTTCCCTTGGCTTCCCTAATGGATAACTGGTTTCTGATGCTAACAAAAATCTTCAGCATGTCTCTGTTTGAAGTTTTCACTCTCATTTAAGACATGGTGTAGGACCTCCAGTGACACATGAGTTTCACATACACAGTTATATATTCTGTAGGAAGGTATCTGATTGTGCTCACTGATGAATTTATGTTGAGAGAAGAACTTATGTTAAATATCTCAGATTTAGCACATGCCTTTAACGTCACATACCTGCAGCTGCTATTGATATTTATCCAGACCTTGACATGACTGATCACAGTCCATTTTTGAATATCACTATTCATTTCTTCCTGAATATTCACAGGGAGCAATAGTGCACAGCTGCCCCAGTGGGAGTAATTGACTTTACATATGAAGTTCACAAAAATATTTTGTCTGGCTGCTTGTCTGTCTTCTCATCTTCTGTGCAGTACGTGCCTTCTTAGGCTAAAACTTTTGCAGTGCAATACTGCCCTAGCAAAGATCTGTGTCATGTTGTGAATACAGTCAGTCCTGGTACTGGCAGAGGCCTCAGAAGGATGTAACAGTCCATATGCTAAATACTAATATAACAATGTCTTGATAGCTAGGAATTATTTCCCCTAATATTTAGCCAAAGGAACAAAAAGTTTAGTGTGTTTTTTTCAGCTTTAGGTGAGGAAATACAGATATGTCCATATTTGGAACCTTTAGCTCTTTTAAGTAGAAAACACCTTTTCTTACTAATGCAGTCAGATTGTTTGATTAAGTAATATTAGTTTTCTTGCTTTCACTTTCACCCTGCAGATATTACTAGGTTCAGTATCAATCTGTCAGCTTAACTGCTATGTGCTAGTAGTGCCCAGTCCAATAAAACATTAATGACTGACATTTATAATGGCATCCAAGGATTTCAAATTGTCTTCTGCTAAAAGTTACTTTACCAGTCAATCCATTCTTCATCTCCTTTAGCTCCTAACAAGGAGTTAAAGACATGAATCAATTACAGAAATTATAGTTTAAGAACATGTGAACAGCCATTCCTTGTCTGACCAGTGATCCATGTAATTTATCAGCCTGTCTGTGACACCGCCCAGCAGAAAAGGCCTAGAGAGGAATGTATTGAGTGAACTCTGTATTCGGTTTCCCTTAAGCAGTGGTTTAGAAACTGCATCCAGAGCACTTTCAGCAATGATAATACTTCCCATTATTCTGATTACTGAACCCTTTTTATTTATTTAGTGCTCAATTCACATAGTAATGGATTCCCCATTGTAATGATTTGTTGAGTGAAAAGTGGTTCCTTGTTTTTTTGCCTTAAACCTGTTGCCAGATCACCCATTTTACTTTCCCAGCCTGGAAAGCTATGAAGAGCAGCAGAACAGGAGCTGAAGGATCCTATCCAGATCCCATTAGCAGGACGGAAGGACATTAGGACCAAGAATGGCCATGACCACCAGACTCCATGTATTGCAACACCTGTTGCAAGTGTCAAGGCCCCTTTGTGCTAGCAGTGGAACAGACTTCTGAGAGAGAGTATGATGCAAAGAATTGATACACTAAACAGAAGAAGCTGTCAAAGTGGAATAATGAAAAAACAGGATTCTCATTCTTTCTGTCTGTTTGGAAAGAGCTAGAAAGTCACAATTACTGCTGCTGCTGCCTGGACAGTAGGCTGGGAAATACCCTTTTTCACCACCCTCCCACTTTTATTCAACTTTCTTCAGCTACTTTAGGCCTTTCCCACTTGGACTGGTATGAAGAAAAGAAGCAGAAATTATGCAAAGGAGTCAAAATGTGAATGGTCAGCAGAGAAGTGGTTCCCTCATATGTCTTGAACCTTATTGCACCAGGATCTCTGAAACTGGGATGTTCAGAAACTGCCCGCTGCTCCCTGCACAGGACCACAATAGTGCAGAACATAGACTCCAAGATGAAAAATACCGATTGCTACTCAGGGAAGCAAGCAGCTGCAATGGGCAGGAGAAGGTAGAGAAAGTTCCAGATCAAGTATTCTACTAAGATTTATAACTACAACAGCCTTATGCCCACACCTATTCTGTTGATGCTCCCTTGTATAAAACTGCTGTCAATAAAGGTGCATTCAGACATTGAGTACTAATATGTGAAGCCAAGTATGAAGCTGAGGTAAAATTTGAGGAAAATGTAAGAACAAGCAGTTCTCCCAGAATCTGCAGTTCTAAATTTGTAGCATGACTGCACCAATGAATGTCTTAAAACCAAACCAGAAATAGTACATGTAGAAGGTGACAGGAGAAGGTGAGTACAGGCAATTGCATACTGATATTTCCCCAGAATATTCTCCCAGCAACCACGAGTCTACACATCCCTCTAAGACTTTGATGAATTTTTTTCTGTGGGTTGTTCATTCCCTTTTTGAACCTGCATGACCTTTGTCTTCTATGGCCATAGCTTAAACAGCACAGTGATCAAGAAGTATTTCCTTCTGATACTTTTGAATCTAGCCCTTATCATCTTGCTGTTCTCTAGTTATTATATTGAAAAGGATACTAAAAATTCTTTCACATTTTACTCCTTATCTTTTAAACCACTACTATATTTCAGATTAAATGGTCTCAGTTTCAGATTGTGGAACCTTAGCTAATTAGTGTTTTTCTGGGTTGAGCTCCCTACAATACTACTATATGTCCTTTTTCGATAGCTCTTCCAATTCTCTTTCTTTTGGGGAAGAGAGGTCAGACCTACTTACAATTTTCACAATACCAATGAGTCAGGGAGTTATACAGTGGAATAATCCTGTTCTTATGACTGTTGGTGTTCTACAGGCTTTTTCTGACTGTTACAAATTATTCAGATTATGTTTTCATCAAACTATTTAGTAAATCCTCAAGATTTTCATCCTGCCTTGAATTAGTCAGCCCAGAGCAACAGTTTATACGTGAAGTTCAGGTTGTTTTTCCCCATATGCATTTATCCAAGCTGAATTTCAACTGTCATTTCTTTGCCAAGCCACTCATTATCATGAGGCTTTTCTGAAACTGCCTCTCTTCTTTATTGCCTTGAATAATTTAGTGTCAGCACCATTCTCTGTCACCTCAGTATTCTTCCCCCTTTAATTCATTTATGAATACACTGAGGGCCTCAGGTCCCAGCACAAAACCCTGTGGGACTCCACTGCCTTTTTGTTCTTTGGCTCTGTTTCTGATCTCCTAAACAGTTCTTTATCCATCCAAAGACATTCTCATGTTGTTTAGATTATTTAAGAGTCTTTGGGTGAGGAACATTACTGAATGCCTTTTGAAAATACAAGACCGTATCAAAGGGATACTCCTTGTCCACATTCTTAATTGCTTCTTCAGAGAAATTAATTAAATTTGCAAGGTATAATTTTTCTGTAAAAAACCACGCAAGAAACATATAGTGTTGACTCTTCTCTATTCATATGTGTCCACATGTCCATTAATTTTAATATGTAAGATAAATTCCACTATCATTTCAGAGGGCTGTGAGGCTCATTGGTGAGGTCTTCCTTGGGTCTCTCTGAAACTTCTGAAAAAGAATCAGCTTCATGTTTGCCATCTTGTAGTACCAGAGCAATTTTAGGTAAGATGCAATATACCACAATTAGTGCCTCACTACTTCATCTTGAGTTCCCTTAGAGCTTTAGGGTGAGCAGAAGTTGATGATGGCTTATAATTAATTTCTTATGTCTTTTGCAAGTTTCTTCCCATGATTTTTTTTTTTTCCTACTTTTTGACTCACCTTACTGTGCTATTTTTTCAATTAGAATGCCAGCACTGAAAGTTTCTGAAGGGGTGCTTTCATGCTTTAAAAGCCGATTTTATTCTGCTTTCTTCTGCTGCTTTCTGAGACTTTCTTTATGTGCAGTACTAGCGTGTCCTGAGAATCCAATAAATGGTGGCTATTCCAAGCTGTGGTTGGAAGCTGCTGATAGGAAGAGTGGCTGTAGAACAAAACAAAGTAAAAAGAAAGAAGCAGTGAAGAGGAAGGGAGTATATTTCTAGTGACCAAGCATCTTGATGTGGCTCTATAGAAGAGCAGGAAAATGTTACCTATGCTCCACCAATGGAGTTTGGATAGACTCATGATATTTTGCTAAAAGGCACACAGGGTGTTTATTGTAGAGCAGAAAATTGAACTCAAATCTTTAGAGTTCAGGACTGTCACACAGCCAAAGCACCAGATGGATCTCTCTTGCTCTTATAGTAAGTGCCATTGCTAGGATGATCTTAGTCCTATTAGCAAGTCAGCATTTTCACTGGAACAGTGGCCTGAATAATATTACAAATGAACTATAAAGAAAGGAAAATAAAAACAGAGAGATCAGGGCCGGTGACTTTCAAGGAGTGTGCTTCATTCTTAAACATTTGGCTGTTGCTTCTAGAGGCAGTCGTGGGAAAAGAGGATTAAACAGGGGAAATACAAGAAATGCAACTGGGATGTATACAGCTTCTCTTGAGAAAGAAAACTGAAAAATGTGGAAGTAGGTGGGGAAGAAAAAGTACTTTATTCTGCTAGCTTACAATGTCAAAAGAAAAGGTTATGTCAATATTTTTGTTTATTCTGACGATTTAATTTTGCTAGATGCAAATAACAGAAAAACAGACATAGAATAAAGGGAACAAAATGTCAACACGCTCACCTAAAGTATTATTTTTTTTTTCAATGGAATATAAGAACACTACTTCTATATGTAAAATGATGGTGCATTATAAAAAGTCAGCTAATGAAAAATGTTTAACGGGAGATGTATTTGTTCTCACCTATGGTTCTATGTATTTGTTCTTACCTATGGTTATGCTATCTGCTGATTAAAAAGTGGGATGCAGAATTAGATACTTTTCTTCTGCTCCTGGCTCAGGCACTGATTAGTTTGTAACCTCTGGCATGTTACTTCGCGTGTCTCAGCTGTAGAAATAATTGGAAATTATAATACAACATGAAATATTTTTACTGTAAATGCTTGTAAACATCTGACCTTTAGATGATTGGTGTCATAAGTCCTCAGCATGTTCAGATTTCAGTATATGTTGTGTATTTTAGTTTCCTATTTTTCAGCAGTAATTCTTTATATGAAGATAAGCTATCTTGACCCGTGTTGACTTTTGTGGTCTATTTCCCCAGGAACTGGAAACAACCAATTACTATTTTGTATTCAAAGCAGTTTCTTATATATATTTCTGTTTATTCTGGCTTAAATGCTATGGGTTGTATGCTTACTTTTAAAAGTATTTAATTAAAAGTAAATAAAGGACTTTAGAATTGTATGCTATTATAAGTGTTCTGAAGTTATAAACATTAAACATTTAGTTTTAATATAAAACATTTAAAAATGCCTCATACCCATTGTTCAATTTTGGAACTGCTGTGCCTTGGGCCCCACTGAAGTACAATGTAGGAATAGATAAGAAGTTTTGATACAAGTCTCTGACACACAGAATTGTCTTTAAACCCTTGCTGCTTGTGCCATCTGTGCCTCTGCACAAGACTCTTTAGAGGAGAAAGGAAGATGAAAGAGAAAAAAAGAAGGTACTGCAGGTAATAAAATATATGTACTTTTGCCCTATAAATATGAATAGCATTTTTATTTCTTGCAGTAACTTGAAAATGATTAGTCAGTTGTGAAATAACATTTATTTTGTATTGAAGACAGCTGAGCTACATCTTTTTCTTTGCAACTCAGATCTCAGAAGCTCTTTTTTTAAAATGAGTTTATTCCTGTTTTTGTAGATTTATTGTGACATTTTATGTGCTACCAACTAGTGTCGTAAATGTGTAGTTATAATCCTCTTTAAAATTTGCCCATCCTCAAGCCATCAGAAGCAAAGAAAATAATTTTACAGTACCTGGCAACATAACGTATTCAGTTTAGCTTCCATAATTTTCTTACCATGAAACTTTTAAACATGAAACATTTGTTAAATATTTTCCTGGCCTGATCAAAGTGATAAGGTAATACTGTGAAATGTTGGGACCTTCCAGTTTTTCCAGATAAAATATAGGACCTTCACCTCTTTCAGTGTTCAGAATAGGACTCTCTTGAATCTATTCCAGAAATGTAAAAATACATAAAAAATCAATACTTCTTGGAACATAGTACAAAGTTTGGAAGAGCAGCAGAGATAAGATAAGCTTCCTATGTGTGAAATCCTTTCACTTTTGTAAAGGCTTTCCTGTGTCATGAATTTCCAGTGAAAATAGTATCAGGAACTGATATAATGTCCTGAATGAAATGGAGTCGATCCTTTTTCCTCTCCTCATTTCACAAGTCCCTCTAATGGACTGTGCTATTCTGCACACTGAAACCACTGACAATATGGGAGTTGGAAGCAGGAGGACAGCTGTGCGGCCTTAAAACTCTCTGAGGGTGCCTACTGCTTCTGATGGACAGAACACACAAGGATGTTATTTTTTCTTCAAAGCTCTGGACACCAGTCTCTTGGATTAGATAGACAGTGGACCTACTATAACATAGAAACTCTTAAATGGAATAAAAGTGGTGCTAGAGAGACAAATTAAGACATAGAATAAAATATCTAACATAAAGGCCATGAGTTTAAATGTATTTTGCTGCTTGCGTTTTGGATGAGATCCCAACAGAAAAAAAACCCAAAACAACCCCAATCTAATATTTGGTCTTGTCTTTAGCTATGTAACAGGAAAATGTATTGCATAATTTGTCTGCTGCTTCCAGGTGCTTAAAAAAGCTCAGTGGTTGCTCTCACTAAAACTTGAGTGCTGTCCAAATGTTAAAATCAGTGTCTAAAAAGCTTAGTTCATTCTAGAAGGCCATGCCCTATGGGACAATAACCAAAGGACCCACTGCCCTACTTTGTCGCTATCATTGGCACTTCCCTCTCAGTTTTGTTGGCACAAATCTTTGTGAGACCATGTAATAAACTGGATCAAGGGCTGAGAAAAACACCCTTCTTTTCTGATAGGTTATTTTGAAGCAGGATCATTTCCCTTTTTCAGTTTGAAATGAGATACTACAAGCAGTTGTGCCATCAGTGGTGAAGGGATGCTACACCTCTTTCTAGCAGTGAGTGGTGGAGATGGAATACATCAAACTTCATTATTTCTGGATGGAAAATTTATTCTGATCTAGGCGACCTGATAATTGGTTAGATAAAGCTGTTGTACTACCAAAAGACTGCAGAGGGCATATAGGCACCTTCATGCATATAATGCATGCATATATCCTTCATGCATTGAAGTTCAAAGCCTAGGAAATCTCCTAGGCTTTGAGCAGGGAAAGGACATGTTATGATGTCTTCAGAAAAGCTGTGCATATTTGTTAATAATTAAAAAGAACTGGAAAGACATGTAAATAGTGGTCTCTTCTCTAGAGACTTCATAGTACAATTTGGAAGAAGGCAAATTGAATGCAATAATTAGAAAGAGAAGTATAGAGAAAATACAGATTTGAGATCAGATCCTGGTAAACTGCATCGGGTTGTTGTATTCATAATCCATCAAAAAAGTCTATCATGGTTTAGGAATGGTACTTCCCAATTTAGTGCTTCCACAGAGACTCTCCCAACAAAGCTGCCGCTCACTTGCTCACTCCCCCCTTTCCCCTCTTCCTCTCCTCTTTGGGAGGCTGAAGAGGAGGACTGGAGGCACAAAAGGTAAAGATCGCAGGTTGGGGTAGGGACAATTTACTGGAAACGGCAATGAGATAAGAGAAATGAACAGTAACAGCAAAAATACTAATGACAAAGTGTACAAGACAGACAAATGATTCACATGTGATTGCTTGAACAGGTGTTACCCGACCCCTCCCTCCGCCTCGTTTACTCGACCAGAAGGAGCCCCTTCTCCCTTCCCCTGGCAATGATGTGTGAGAGAGTGAACAATACCAGTGTTCTGAAAAGAAGGTGTAAACACCGATCCAGGCTGTATGTTGATGACTCTTGCTCAGTTTTGGGAGGTGGTGGTGAATATATACGCTGAAAGTCTATATATGCCTCATATTTCTAATTGTGTTTGTTCTTATTTCTCAAAATCCCCAGCATTCTTCCAGGGCAGGGAGCAGGCCCGTTGACAAGAAGCCGTGGAGTAAGCTTTCAGTTCAGCTTCCTGTGCTGTACATGTCCTATGAATAAATAAGGCTTCACTGCTTTAGGCTGACAACTTTCATCGAGTGAATTTATTTGAGACTGGTCCTAGTGTTTGGATTTTGTGTTTTTTAAGATCTGTAGAACAGATGATGTTGAAGAGAAGTGTTATGAAGTGGAACCTGGGTTTATCTTTTGAAGCTTGGTCTTTCCTTCCTCATCCTCACTTCAATTAGCACAGCTGGGGTGTGGCACTAAGCAGACAATCCCTCCCCCCTGCCCTTCAACAGCACATCTGAATGCTGATAATCTTTCAAATTGTCTTTAATTTGACATTCTTGGTGGTTAGCTTTGTGTATGCTTCATTAGTAACTAGGTACAGCACTAGTGGAAGAAAAGAATAGTTTTCTTTCCTTAGCTGAGAGAATTAATTCTTGGGAAAAATGTGAAGTTGTGATGATGCTGATTCATGTACCACCTAAGGTATGAAATGCAAGTAGCTTGCTGGATTTTTTTTTTTAATTATCTTTACTAACTCTTTAAAAAACCTTAGTATCTAACTCAAATGACTGGTGGCTTAAGAATACTGAATGGGGTAAATTTTTAATCTGTCTAGATCTCATTTATGGTTTCGCTGTTGCTGCATGTGTAGCAGCAGAAGGAGCCAGTCTGGTGTACTCATGTGTACCAGAAAAGTTCCTCTTGCTTGCAGGCACACGTGCATCTGGAAAATGGCTTTGAACAATAAGTGTAGAGTAGCTGTAGTAAAGTACAAACTGCTCCGTAGTATTTGTTCCTTCTCATTCACCTTTGTCCTTTTCTTCTTTTCCCTTTCCATATGTTGTATATAATGTTTGAGCCAAATTTCAAGTTCAGTAAGTACTCTGATGTATCTCAGTGCTGATAATATGCTAAAAATTATGTCTATGAAGGCATCCTGCTTGAATGTGTAAGCCAGTGTTCGGTGTTCAGTTCTGACAGGTTTCTGGATGTAGTATAAGGAGTAGTTATTCTTGAAGAATAGTTCATTACAGTCTGATTTTCCTCAAGATTTTTTGTTTGTTTTCTTTATTGTACTGGAGCTCGTCTCTGCTGAGGCTGGCTCAAAGAGGCAGACTTGTCCAGTGCTATAAACGGACTTTTAAGATGAAAGGTTCTTAGTCAGAAATTTCCCAGATCTGAGGTCTTTACCACAGCTGTTCTGCAAAACTTGGGTCTGATTTCCTTGTACTATAAAGCATTTTTTTTTCCTTTAGCTTTATAAAAATATTCTCAATATGAACAAACAAAATTCCTCTCCATGGTCTCTTACTTGCTTGAGTGACATCATTAGCCTTAGACTCAATGACATCTTAAACCCGTTATTTATTTTATAGTTTAGACGAAGGGACTAGGATTATATTAAAATTTTCACCAAAAATGGAAGCAAGTACAGAAAATAATACAGATGCAAATGTAGCTAACCTTTCCATTGGAATTTCCTGATTTTGAAAGTGGTTTACCAGACTTGGATCAGATTTTGAAACATTTATGCCTCTGTATAACTTTGTATATACNTCCATCAAAAAAGTCTATCATGGTTTAGGAATGGTACTTCCCAATTTAGTGCTTCCACAGAGACTCTCCCAACAAAGCTGCCGCTCACTTGCTCACTCCCCCCTTTCCCCTCTTCCTCTCCTCTTTGGGAGGCTGAAGAGGAGGACTGGAGGCACAAAAGGTAAAGATCGCAGGTTGGGGTAGGGACAATTTACTGGAAACGGCAATGAGATAAGAGAAATGAACAGTAACAGCAAAAATACTAATGACAAAGTGTACAAGACAGACAAATGATTCACATGTGATTGCTTGAACAGGTGTTACCCGACCCCTCCCTCCGCCTCGTTTACTCGACCAGAAGGAGCCCCTTCTCCCTTCCCCTGGCAATGATGTGTGAGAGAGTGAACAATACCAGTGTTCTGAAAAGAAGGTGTAAACACCGATCCAGGCTGTATGTTGATGACTCTTGCTCAGTTTTGGGAGGTGGTGGTGAATATATACGCTGAAAGTCTATATATGCCTCATATTTCTAATTGTGTTTGTTCTTATTTCTCAAAATCTCCAGCATTCTTCCAGGGCAGGGAGCAGGCCCGTTGACAAGAAGCCGTGGAGTAAGCTTTCAGTTCAGCTTCCTGTGCTGTACATGTCCTATGAATAAATAAGGCTTCACTGCTTTAGGCTGACAACTTTCATCGAGTGAATTTATTTGAGACTGGTCCTAGTGTTTGGATTTTGTGTTTTTTAAGATCTGTAGAACAGATGATGTTGAAGAGAAGTGTTATGAAGTGGAACCTGGGTTTATCTTTTGAAGCTTGGTCTTTCCTTCCTCATCCTCACTTCAATTAGCACAGCTGGGGTGTGGCACTAAGCAGACAATCCCTCCCCCCTGCCCTTCAACAGCACATCTGAATGCTGATAATCTTTCAAATTGTCTTTAATTTGACATTCTTGGTGGTTAGCTTTGTGTATGCTTCATTAGTAACTAGGTACAGCACTAGTGGAAGAAAAGAATAGTTTTCTTTCCTTAGCTGAGAGAATTAATTCTTGGGAAAAATGTGAAGTTGTGATGATGCTGATTCATGTACCACCTAAGGTATGAAATGCAAGTAGCTTGCTGGATTTTTTTTTTTAATTATCTTTACTAACTCTTTAAAAAACCTTAGTATCTAACTCAAATGACTGGTGGCTTAAGAATACTGAATGGGGTAAATTTTTAATCTGTCTAGATCTCATTTATGGTTTCGCTGTTGCTGCATGTGTAGCAGCAGAAGGAGCCAGTCTGGTGTACTCATGTGTACCAGAAAAGTTCCTCTTGCTTGCAGGCACACGTGCATCTGGAAAATGGCTTTGAACAATAAGTGTAGAGTAGCTGTAGTAAAGTACAAACTGCTCCGTAGTATTTGTTCCTTCTCATTCACCTTTGTCCTTTTCTTCTTTTCCCTTTCCATATGTTGTATATAATGTTTGAGCCAAATTTCAAGTTCAGTAAGTACTCTGATGTATCTCAGTGCTGATAATATGCTAAAAATTATGTCTATGAAGGCATCCTGCTTGAATGTGTAAGCCAGTGTTCGGTGTTCAGTTCTGACAGGTTTCTGGATGTAGTATAAGGAGTAGTTATTCTTGAAGAATAGTTCATTACAGTCTGATTTTCCTCAAGATTTTTTGTTTGTTTTCTTTATTGTACTGGAGCTCGTCTCTGCTGAGGCTGGCTCAAAGAGGCAGACTTGTCCAGTGCTATAAACGGACTTTTAAGATGAAAGGTTCTTAGTCAGAAATTTCCCAGATCTGAGGTCTTTACCACAGCTGTTCTGCAAAACTTGGGTCTGATTTCCTTGTACTATAAAGCATTTTTTTTTCCTTTAGCTTTATAAAAATATTCTCAATATGAACAAACAAAATTCCTCTCCATGGTCTCTTACTTGCTTGAGTGACATCATTAGCCTTAGACTCAATGACATCTTAAACCCGTTATTTATTTTATAGTTTAGACGAAGGGACTAGGATTATATTAAAATTTTCACCAAAAATGGAAGCAAGTACAGAAAATAATACAGATGCAAATGTAGCTAACCTTTCCATTGGAATTTCCTGATTTTGAAAGTGGTTTACCAGACTTGGATCAGATTTTGAAACATTTATGCCTCTGTATAACTTTGTATATACACGGATAACATTAGTCATTAGATAAATGTCTGCAGGAACATAACAGTGCGTTCACTTTATTTTTTTTCATTTAATTTTCTAGATTTTCCTTAAGAAAAAATAAGTACTTGAAAATTCTCGTAAAAGTACTCCCAAGTAGAATTACCAAGGCTGAGGGAGGTCAGTAGATGGGAACTTCCCTGAGACTCATTAATCACTAGGAGACACAAAAAATACCATGGACAGATGGCATATGACTGTCCTGCTCTTCCCTTGCCCCTCACTTATTTCTTGTCAAGCACTGAGTAGTGGGATATGGGAGACTAGAAGTCCACAGGATTGAATGCTATGGGGGGAGAGGAGGACTTGGGGCATTGAGAGTGTTAAGTGGAAATGTGCTGGTCCACAGGCTGGTGGTTGTATAGCCATGGCAAGTTCATTTTAGTGTAATTGAGAGACCTGGATTGCTTTGAAAAAGGTGACTTTTTGCTCTTGTGAGGACAACAAAATTATCTTCTCTCAAACGGGCTGATCAATTTTCATCTTTTTTGCTAAGAAATTTTGGGAAAAGTGAATCCCTCTCCTGTCTCCAAAAAGGGATCTGTCCTGCAAAGACTGGATCATTGAAGAAGCTGACTAAGACTGAAAGGTTTTACAATTATTTTCATTATGTGCAGCAAAACATATATCACAGACCTGACTTTTCCATTACTGCAAAATGTATTTTGTGACTTTCCCTTGTCTCGAGACTTCCTTTAACCCAGTTCTTCCAAACACTGGAAGATCTCTCCCCTCTCACAGCAAGAATTGTGTAGTAAGGTCCAGTCCCCTTTTCTTTACAGCTGCTGAAGCTGTTCTTTGCTCTGAGATCCTCAGATCTCAGAATGACCCTTTGGGACCAATAGTAGCAGGTGTTAATTGGAACAATCTTTTGGCTGCTATGATGCTCTCTAGGGACAAGCTGGGATTTAAAAGCCAAATGTGTGCATGCCAGATCTGAATAGTTAAAGCAGAAAGTTTGATGTTTCATATTTCAGGCTTCATCGTGTTTCCCCTTTGTACTGATTTTTAAATGTACAAATGGAATTTGTTTTAACTGGGATCCTGGGCAGGAGCCATGGTGTTCATTCACTTCACGGTATTGCAGATAACTATAGGAATAAGAAATAGTTTATTTTTCTCGTTTATTAAAGCTACTAAAAAAATTAAATCATCCTAATGTATTTAGAATCAATCAGCATTTGTGTCTTTTCAGCATAGTTTGGATAAAATGGGATTCACTTGGGCACTTTTTCAAAGATACTACTTATTCTTCACTCATTATGGTTGCATTGGTAGTTAGTACACAGACATTTAGAAAAAAAAAATCATCCAAATTTCACTATATTTCATCATACTCCCAGTATCTCCCTTCTTGATTGTGCTTTCTGTTCTTGACTAATGAGAGCTTGGTATTGAGTTTGGCCATCCAGCATTTTTGCTTTCTCATAGAGATACAAAGGGATGTGTCTTGTATTCCATCCAATAGAGATTGGGTTTTGACTTATTTTTGGATGCTGACAGATCTTCTGATGGAATGAACAGTGTTTATATATGGAAGTCTGGGCTTGCCTCTCCTACCTTTAAGCAAAACCTTTTCGACTAAATGTCTCTGTGGAGCCTAACCTTTGAGATAGGCCATGAGATGACCAGTGCTGGAGACTCCTACAACTGTAGGATTTCCATCAGCCTAGGGATCTGAAAAGAATCTGTTATTACTCTAAGGAACAACTACATACACAGGATAGTAGTGAATGTATTGATTTTCTATGAAAAAGGTTTTTAACAACTAAACTAAATAAATCAAAAAAGTAAAGCTTGAATTTTAAAAGCATTTTGTCAAGCTTTTAAAGGTTTGATAATCAACAATTTTTCACCAGACAGCTTTATGAAAATTTTTGTATTTGTGTATTTTGGGGTTTTTTTGAGCAAAACACAGAAAATGTTGATACAAAAGACTAATTTTTGTGGAAATTTAATTTCAGTGGCAAATTTTTTTTTATGTTGTCATTTCTCTTTTAATCCGCATTTACTGTAAGCATAAATTCACCGCTTTGGATGTTTTGTTTTGTTTTGTTTTTTTCCCCCACAGATATAAATGACCAAATAAGAGCAAGAACTGTTTTCTTCCACCACATAGAGTTTGTGAATTTCCTGCTTTTTGAAAAAACCAGCATTTTCCTATTGCGTAGTTCAGGGTAGGAATATCAGGCTGTACTGGAGACCAACAGCACATTCAATACAGCAGCAGAAAGCAAAAAAAGAGAAGTAAATCTGCACAGTTTTAAAGTTACTTCAATCTTAACCCTCCCCACCTTTTTAAATTTCTTTTCTATCTGTTTACCATGTGTGCCAACTTTTCTGGTGGAGTTTATATGGTTGAGTACTCTAAAGACGATCTCACAATGAGCCATAAGCCTTTTTCTAAGCCTTTGTAATGTCCACAACTTTTGATCACATCTTAGAAGAAGCAGTTGTGACCATTTGATGATAAATCATTTACTGGCATGCAAGGGTCCCCTGGGCTTTGCTCCCACTCTTTCATCTTCAGAAACTTTCTGCACAGAAATATTTTTTTCTCACTAGAAGTTCAGTGCCTTTGATGACATTTTAATTATATTCTTGTTCCCCCCACCCCCTGCCTTCTAACACGTATGTTGCTGCGTTGATGTTGTAGATTGCAGGGACAGAGAGTTAAAAATGCTTAATGCTGTGTGGATTTGCAGGCTCTGATCTGTAAGCAGGCAGCAATGACTTTACTGTCTCTGGGCTGACAAAATCTTGGCATCAGGCTACCAGAGAGACTTTGCACATCCCACCCTGTCCCCTATTTCCAAGGTGAACTTTGGTTTGCAGAATTGGATTGCCTCATAATTGCAGAACAAAACCAGCCTTTCAATCATCTCACCATTTACATTTGCTAAATTGTGCGAAGTTAGCACACTTTTTTTTTTTTAATTTTACTTTTAATGCATACTATGAACTCATGATTCTCATAAATGATGAGATATTCAGAAAGTAAGATCCCCAGGGGAGAGTGGTGGTCTATGATTTATGACAAATTTTCATGGGTCATGTTCTTGTTAGTCTTGAGGAGGTCTTTTCTGCAGACTTGTGTTGAAGACCAGTGTGGGCTGGGACCATGGGTAAGAATACATAGATCTGATAGGCACAGAGGCTAGTCTCTCTTCCATTTCCTTGTCACTGCTGCTGTGTTAAGAGGAGTGTGGGAAGCAGTCAGGTTTCTCTGGCATGATGATCCTTTCTGTGCGCGCCTCCCATGTTGGATGTTTTCCTGTGTTGTGCTTTATACCAGCCTTATACGTGGAGATTGCAGCAGGGGAGAGGGAGAAGGGAACCTGACCTGGGTGTGTTGCAGCAAGTCCTGACCAACATGGGGCTTTGGTGAAGCAGCTGGTATAGATTAGAAAAGCCCTTGGATTGCTTTCATCTATGGAAGGGCAGGGCTGGCGAAAAGCTGCCCCCAGGATAGGAGAAATGCATTGGTTTTTCATGGATCTCATCCTCAGCCTCCTCCTTAGTTACATCTAATGAACAATGGTACAGCTGGGAATGCGGCCACACACAGTTTGGAGAGTTTCTTTTTGTAACTAGATCTTGGGAAAGATTTCCCTTCAATGGAGAATTTCATGGATTTCCTTTGTGTGAGTTGTGAAAATAAACAAACAAACCACGTCCTGCAGCTGGAATGTTTCAGACACCATGAAATGAATTTGATTTCTCTGTCTGATGGTATACCAGGGGCACTGCTTGTAACAGATACCGTAATGGAATCTGAGCATATTTAGGTGTGGTTCTTCCAGTCAAATGTCCAGTATCTGGAATGAAAGTATATACTAAATATGAGATGTTATTTCTGTATATTTCTAATGTATTTTTAATTTTTATGCTTATGTATATATATTTAAAATATTTGTTAAATTAATAGGAATTTGGCCACCAGGGCTAATTTAGTGGTTCATGGCATCTGTTTTTAGGAGATTACCAGCTGTTTACCCTTTATTTCCTACAATAACTGCAACTGCTCAGACCTCTGTGTTTCCCACAGCTTTCCTGAACTGCCCGAGCCAGTTCTGCAATACTGAAGTGGCACTGACAAACGTTGTTACTTGGTTATTACACCTTGTTCAGGCAGAGCAGGTTTGCATATTTGTATTTCTTTTACTGTATTAGCAAGAATTTATTTATGATAATTTAATTTGGTGTGCATCTCTTAAGTTTCTTTCTTTAGAATGACGTTGCCACCTGGTCTGGTAATGCAAATGTGGTATTTTCTTTAGCATGTATAGTATAGAATTGCATGCTCCCACTCCTAGATGTGACAAAATACTTATGTCCAGAGAAGATGCACAAAAGAACAAATACAGTGTTTTGAATATTTACCAAATATGAATAGTGCCAAATATTACTCCATCTTTTGCAGTCATGAAGGTCACTCTAGTCCAATAAAATGCCCTTAGTAATTAAGAGAGGAAAAAGAGGAAGACAGAGATTTGGGTATGTGTATGGAAGTTAAGCATAACAATCCATGGTGTTGACTCAGCTTTCCCCCAAGGCCCTCCAGCTTTTTATGTTACAGTTTTCCCCCTGTTGAACTGGCACACAAGGGTTTTATGTAACCTGTCAATAACCAGCAGTATAGGGCTGGTTATGGTATGAAGCAGAAAGTCTTAAAGACACATGATGGATGTATTTGAAAAGAAGACAGACACAAAGAGGGTGAGGTTTCATGAGAAGGACCACAAGCCAAAGGGGTGACAGTGAACACATGCGTATTTTTGAAGTCCGCAGAACTGAACATCTCTGCAAAGCATCAGAAATGCTCCAGAGGCAAAAGACTGGGTGGCACCACGCAGGTGGTAGTAGGGAGTAAAATGCGCAATTGCTTCTTTCAGCATCCATGTCCAGTTGGATCGGTTTAAATAGCTAGTGTAATTTCAAGTAAGGGCATACGAGCACATCACAGATGACTGAATGCTGGTGCAGAGCTCTATTAACTTTTTCTGTTCATATATACCCAGGTCTGGTCACATCTCTTTCCAGAGTGAAAAAAACCAGCCAGAAACAACAGCATTAAGTCATGTACAGCCTTTGCAGGATGTCTGAAAGAATTTCCAGATATGATTTGACCTTCAGCTGTTTTCCATGGCTTGGTATAAAGCATGATTTTCCAATGCTTTGTCATTTTAATTTGTGGTCAGGCCAGTGAAAAGATTACACCTTCAACTTCCTGCTTTAAAATTATTATTGTTTAATATTTGGAAGGCGATTTAATGTGAAGAACTGAAGTTGAGAACTTTCCTCAGAAACTTGCAAATCATACTGGATGATCACAATGTGTAAGTGAAATACTGGCTTCAGGGATGACTGGGGAGTACCAGACAATATAAAAGGATTAGGTTGTCCATTAGCAAACATGTGCATATACACTAGCACCAAGCATGAACTTTAGTGAAACAAGTAATTTTAGACCCTAGTTTACCTCTACTGCAGTTTCCTGTTATCTAGTCTTAAAGCTGTTGCTGGGAAAATTCAGTCCCCACTGTGGTTTAAAATTCTCACACACAGGGTAAAAACTAATCCTGTATCTATAGATAGCCACAAATAAATCATATGTGCTGTAATGCATTCTTTTGCTGACATACTAGTTTTCTGACCGGTTTTGAATGGCTGAGGAGTCCCTTTCTAATGTTTTTAGATTACATGATAGAGGGGGTAGCCTCTCCCTGACAATTCCGCTGTTGTCTATGACCATGTTAGAGCTGTTTTAAAGTAGCTGGTCTCCAAAAAGATGTACTGATGCTCAAACTGAGGCCTTTAATAAAGACTAAGTGTGACTGTACTGATGTTTTACAAGTTAATGTCACACTTGAAAGAAAAGCTGAAAGGGGAAGACCCTCAGGAAGGGGGTCTGCTCTTGCTGTTCTTAATATTTTGAAGAGCACAAATGCAGTGAAGTATGCAGTATGTCTCCTCCATGGTTCTGATGGAGACTGAAACACTGAGAACTGCTTCCTAAACACTGTCCAAGTTGCAGCTACTCTCCTGCTTTCTCCTCCTGAGATTTAACCTTGTGGACTGCATCTACTTCTCCAGTGTGAGAGTCGTTGAACTTTTGAGGCAAAACCCTTTAAAATCAGTGTGAGTCGTTCTTCTGGCTCTTATCAGGCTTTCTGTTCTTTGGTGTTATGGTAACGTATGACCCTCAGTTGACTTGTAATTATACACTTGAGGAACAAAGAGAGTGATAGAATGAAGCTGATGTTTCATTCCAGTAATGAGCTGACTGAATAGGGGAGGATTTACTGCAGCTGGCCAGGGCTAATGGCTGTGAGTGTTGTAGTGGCTGAGAGCTCCCTCTCATCTGCGGGAAATTCTGAGGAAAAACTGACTCCATCAAGACCAAAACATATTTACTAGTGGGAATTAAAGAGACCACGTGATCCAAGGATGTCTGTCTCTGGGCCGGGAATGCTTACAGATAGGACATGAGGAGCCAGCTTATTGGAAGTTTGGGTCAGGACACACAAGCCACTGCTGAAAGGGCCTGTCTGCAGTTGTCTCCTGCACATCCAAAAGNTTCCCATTGCTGGTCTTCCAATTCTTTGATTAAGTGAGCAAAATGGGGACCTACTTACATACAAGGATCAGTTTAATCCTTTCCAGGTGCTGGGAATTCCCACTGAAAACTCCCTACAGCGTGAGTGCTGTGTCCTTCCTCTTCTGCTGTGATCCCTTTATTTGTATAGAAGGCTGGACTAACTTAAAAGCTGCCTTGAAACTTAATAAAACAACATTAAATGCGTAAGCCTCTGGTCTTCACCTTCATCCACTTCATCAACAGTGATCATACAGCAGTGCCTGTTTTTTCTCTACAGGTGAAAATGTTAACTATGCTGAGACTGTAAGCTTTCCTTGTAGATTTTGAGGTAAATTAATGCGTCTGACGTGTATGTCCATGTAAATGTATGTTGCAGTATCACCTAGTAGTGACAGATCTTGTCTGAGATACACAAAAGAGAAAGCCTGAGTGCTTACACGTTTACAAGCCCTATAATTATTCCTGTGTTTATTGTACCTTTGCTTTTGTTCTCAGATCAAAAAATAACGTATTAAAATAGAATCATCACCCTATCAGTTTCTTTTGTGAGGGATGGAGGAAGGAGTAAGAGAAAGAACGTGCACGCATGTGCCTTACATAAGCATATAGGGATGAATATCCACGTACCTTGGTAGACAAATACATTGGATGTGTGAGAATTGAAGAACACCAAATATTCTATAAAGCGTGTCTGTTCTCCATGCAGTACTATATCTAGGAGGCACATGAATGCTTGAAGTATAGAAGTCTCCTCCAGGTGCCTTGTTGCTCCTTTGGTACTTTTACATAAACAAGTAGCCCTAGTACTTGTGCATGTGCATCATTAATGAATAGACATAGTTTCTTTCACTGCCTGAATCTGAGAAAGATGAACATTTGGATGAGGACATTCTGAAATTCCACTTTGATTTTTGAATGTTAGCTTTCACTGAAAATGGTACTATGTTATAGTTCTTTCCCATTATCAGAATTTCCCATAAACAAGAATCTTGCTTAAAGCCAAATTCAACTCTTGTGAAACTCCAGAGGTTAATTTGGCTCATCACAGGCAATTACTGTTATATGGATTTTTAATCTGGTTTCTTCCTCTACATTTCTTTTTGGCTTGGACTTTGTTCTTGGACACACTCTCTTTATTATTCTATTGTTATTATTCAGCTGTAGTTACCCTGTGCTGCTTTTATTTCTGATGCTCATGGATTTAATTCAGAAAAAAATATACTTGGTATAGTACAGAATTTTGTCACTAGACCTATGAGATATTGACTCATATATGCCAATAATACTGTGAAATAATTTTTAAAAATTGCTACATGCAATATAAAAATTAACTTCAGAGCAAAATAAAAAACCAATCGCTATAGTTAGATAATCCTGGATACATTTTTCTTTCGAAAGCTCAGTAAGAAATCTGACTTGTGCCTCTATTTAGAGCTCATTAACTGTTCGTATTTAGTTCTACGCATGTGGTGCTTCCTTGTTTTTATATTTAACATTAATACTTTAATTGCCAATAGCTGAACAACAAAGAGCTACTACAGTCTGAGTATTCTCATTAGAATTTCTCTTCTGTGCAGTAATCTATTAATTTTAAACCTGAAAGAAGAAAACAAATTAGTGTAGGGAAGTAGCACACTTCTTCGATTCCAGTGACGTAATTCCTTCCTTTTCACAGAGAGTCTTCTGGCTGATAGACCTACTAAAGAAACAAATGCCTCTATCAAAGTCATCCTTAGGATTCCCTGCTTTCCTCAGTTGTTACCATCAGTTGTGAGGAAAAGTAATTTACACAGAGTTGGCACTCGTTCTATCACGGCAGAATTTGTTTTTTAATTTTGGACAAGGACCTTCTGTTGGAGAGATAATTAGAGTAAATATTTTATCATCACAGTGGACTGTCCTTCACATTGTTTTGTGGAATGGTGTTACTTCAGTTTTTTATAGAATATACTTGGAGATTCCAGGTATATTTTGTTTCACATTTGCTGCTTATGGCTGCAGAATTGATATGCACTGTACTTTTTCACAGAACAATTTACTTTTCTTTTGTCATTGACCTAATCTAAAAAAAAATATATATATTTTTACACTGAGAGTGAAAGGAAGGTTTAACAGCTTAGAAAAAACCAGCATTTTGTTTTCTGTTTGATACGTCTTGCTTAGTCCATTCTGTGTAATCTTCATTCCCCACATCCTCAGCAAGTACACAGCATATCTTCCACATGAGAGCTTTTCCTTGAGACCTGTCTTGCTCATATTTTTTCTTCCTTCTTTTTTGTTATTGCTCACTCACCACTGAGCAGGGACATTTATGGCACAGAGGTAGCTGGTACAGGAGGGCAAAGTCTGCCTCCTGAGATATCAATGACCTGAGAATAGCATGGTCTAAGTATATTTTTATGGCTTCAACCTTCCTCTAAAAATAGAACACTTTATCAGTTGGAGAGAGTGAATAGCTGCATCTGCTCCTAATCATGCAGGTGGTAATGACCCTGCCATTGCACAGCATTTTCTCCTTTACTTTCATATTTTAATTCTGCTTGCCACTGCATGAAACAAAAGGCATTTAATGATGTGATGCAACTTGAGGTAGGCGAGGGACACCTGTTCTAGTTCGATGTCCTTGCAGTACTTCGTAATGGAAGATATAGGCAGTTCATTACAAAATCTAAATTAATGCTTTATCTGGAAATATGTTGGGAGGATGTATGAAGCTGAACAAGGAAATGACAATCTTTAGGAGATACTATCTAAAGACTTCTGGCCTCTACTTTGTATTCTCTTAATGCTATACAAGCACCATTAACTGCAGACCAGCAAGTGGATTGCACTCAGTGTATCTATACAAGCTCACAGGAGTAGGTAGGTCAGTGTGCTGATGTTCCTGAGCATGCAGATGCTGTGTTACTGTGTTGCTGAACTTCAGCTCCACTCAGGGCTTTGTTCAATTTAGAATTGCTAGGTCAGCAACGTGCACCTATTTAAGGGGTGTCTATTGTGCTAGATATACTGAAGGGAATAAAGGGAAAAGCATACCTCAATTTACATCTGCCTAGAATTGACTGGAAATGCTTCTGGAACTGAACTGTGGCACTAAATATGAGAAGACAAATTCAGATTTTCAGCACATACTCTAGGTAACCACACTGAAAGCAATTGCACTAGATTTGCAAGAAAGAACTCAAGTAAAAAGCTGGGTTGTTATCATTTAAAAATGTTCAGAGAGTGGGTCTATAATGTCACTTATCTACCATGCTCAAACAGTAGCACTAAAGAGAAAATTATTTTAATGGTGAAATATGTTAGTTCTTTCATAATTTATCCTCTGATCCTGGCTCATTGTGTTTTTGCCTAGGATGTTTTTCAGTGTAATAGATAATGTTAAACTTGGCCTAAAGTGCATACAGGAGACCAAAAACTGAAAATAAACAACAGAGATAGTAGTTTTATAGTTCTTTATGCTTAGTTTTTTTTCAAATTAACGTTTAAGTGTTGGAGTTCAGACTCAGTGGCTGTTTAATGCAGTCTGATGCTTTTAAATTCAGTCTTTGTCAAAGTTACACTGCAGAATTGTTGCATAATTTCACTTTTTCATAATTAAATTCTGAAACCTTTCAACATCAAATATAACTCTGCTGTTTATCCTCATCTTCAAAAGATAAGCAATATGGTACTCCCTTCCTCCCTCACTTACGTGCTAGAGAAGATGGGAGCATCAGTGCTGAAAGGCATCTTATAGCAAACAGAGCTGCTGTGATCTTTTCAGGGTCCACTAAAGGAGATGGATAAGTTTGCAGCACTGAGAGTTGTGTGTCAGGAAGGTTTGCCTAAAACAGTCAGTGAAAATCTCCAAAGTAAGTTAAAGCTGGAGAAATTCTCACTTGTTAGGGCACTTAATCTACCCTGGTTATTTGTGTACCTTCAAGGAGCAAACTCGGGGAAAGGTTTAGCATGAAAACAAAACATCCCAAAGAGCTATTTTCTTCTCTTTAGTCTCCACAAGAAAAGAAGACAAGAGTTTGAGGAGGTCCCACCCTTAAACAAGATTGAGAGCCAGACCTCATTTTAAAGATTTTTGGCGAAAGAAACACAGACAAAAAAGTTTCCCGCAGCTAGTTCATTTGAATGGTGACCTTTATCTTTCTCCAAATGAAAATGAAAACTCTTCCTACGCTTCATGACCTCCAGTGAGGTTAGTCAGTTGCATCATGATGAGATGATGTTATATATCAACATCTCTTTCTACTGTGTCTTTTTACCATGTGTGTTCCATGTTAAGAAATTTTCTTCTTTATCTTTCTCTCTCCCATTTTTGCTCCTTCTTAACACCTTTTTTTTTTTTTTTTTAATTAAACGTCATCTGTCGTCTCACTGCCCAGCAGTGTGACTCACTTCTCAGTGAGAGGAAAGCTATAGGCACAAGAAAGGAATGAAGACACTTTTGTTTTTGGACCAGTTTCATAATCTTTTGCAGTTTAAGGAGTTACCTCTGCTGCAAGGGACCTCTGTGACGGCTTTGCCAAACTGCGACTGTTATAATGGACTCCAAATTAAATGAATTTCAAAATTGGCACAGAAAGCATACCTTTATATGTGTTCCTCCTAGGAATGGGTCAGAGAAGTATTTTTTAGTTGCAGTTGGTTAGAATGTTGGCTAGGAAAACATTAACTGTCCATTAAGAATGAATAAACTTTTAGTATGAAGTAGGATGCCAAATTCAAGTCCGAAATGTGATCTTTTTCCTGCATTCTCTCTCTTAATCTAGATTTTTAGTTAATTCTTATTTCCAGTAGCTGTTTCCCTTGGAAAACATTGTGCTTGCAAAAGCTCTATTTGTGTAAAGAGCTCTGATTTCAGCTATTATTTCTGATAGTTGACTAGGATATAAAATTCTCAAAGTTAAGCATACCATGTAGAACACAAGCACAGCATATATAATTTTAAGCCAAGTCTTAAAACATATGACTTATGGGAAATATTGAAACTGATACTTAATGGTAATATCATTGTAATTAACCCTTTGTGATGTCCTTTGTGATCCCTCTTAAAGGAATTTTAAGAGTGTTGACCTTTACTGCACACTGGCTCTTCTTTACCGACAAAACTGCTTTCTGTGCAAGTGATCTTTTTTCTTAGTTGTCATTTTGATACTTCTTCTTGCAGATCAGGTCCTTTTTTGCTTGTCGTGTGAAGGCCTATACATCCTCTGCCTTTGCAACAACAACTGTTATAGAATCTGCCTTCCAGTCATGACAAATTTCTGAATCTATTTCTGGGACGGCAGGGGAGAAAGATTTCTTACCTGAATCAACAATGCTTTTCGCTAGTATTGGCACAAGAAAGACCAGGACAGTAGTTGAGCACACTGTTCCTTCGTTACCCTTCCTGGACAAGGGCAGTCCATCTGCTTGCATAGTGCACAGCCCGGTAAAGCCCTAATTCCAAGAGAGACGTTTTGGCACTAAGATGAGTGGTTAATAGTAAACCTGCCATAGAGCATGGCTCAGCCTCAGTAGTGAGACAAACAAATGGAAAAGGTTTCTTCAGTCTTAGGTTTATATATGCCGCAGATTTAAGCTGAATTCAACCCTGAACCACGGTGTCCAAGCAGGAACATTTCACCAGATCAAAAGATTGGTAAAACAAGCCACATAGGACTAAAGTTAGTATATAGAAAAATGATTTTCCAAGGATTGGACAGAATCCTGTGAAGCATTGAGCTATATAGAGACGTGTAACTTATAGATAAGGTAACAGTAAAAAAAAACTGCTTTCATGATTTCTTGGGTTAAGAAATTTGTGTCTGGTACGGTCCCTCAATATGTTTAATGATGGCCAAGAACACAGGGAGTACTATGCATCATGGTGAGATTTACAGGAAAATGGGATCTCAGTGCAGGTGCCAGCTGGGAAAACGTAAAGAGCCCTGAAGAACTGCCATCATAACTACCCTTAAAATGCAAGCTGCGACTAGAGGCTTCTGGTAGCTTTTAGATTGGCTCTTCCTAGTGGTGTAAGAATTGGTTATAATAATTTTAGAAAGGAAGGTGTGTAAAAGCTCTTTTGCCTGTGGAAATATTTGGTCACTTCCAAGGCTATGTAGTACACAGCACAAATGGGTGGAAGAGCTGGGGCCTCTCTCTCTGCAATACTTTGTGGACAGAAGAGAAATATCTCACAGACTGGTTTCATCCTTTTTATATCTTTCTTGTCCCTCAGGAATGTGTTCATGTGCATGGAGAAGAACTGAGCACAGAGCTCTAGCAGGACACATGTTAGTTTCAAGACACAGCCATCAGAAAACCTAAGTAAGGGAATACATTTTGACCATTTTCATACCTATTCCCAAGACTGCATCTCTCCTAATGAGCAGTGGTGCTAACGTTTCGTATGCTATTTTGTTGTCTTCCCAGGAGATGCTCTTACCAATAGGGCGAGCACTTATAGTTGAGCAGCAAAGAGGTAGCAGCCTCAGTGTGACACAGCTTTACTCTCACAAAGGCAAAAATGCTGAGTCTTGCTATTCAAAAGGCTGTAAAATGAAAATTGCTTAATGTAGAAGTAGCAGTGCTAGCAACCTTAGCTGGGCTTTTATTAATATATGTGCACCTCCTTTTGGCAGAGATTACACTGCATTTAAAAACTGCTGCAGATGCTTTTTGGGGGATATAAGCCTGTCCATGTGGGTGGTGGTTTTTTTTAAACAGCAGCAGGAGATTTCAATCATGCTGCAGATTTCACACTTGAAAGAATTCACAAAAGGTCCCATCCTTAGTCTGCTGAAAAGCTATAAAAAGCTAGGCTTAACTGGTCTAATGTTGGGGAATATATAAAAGGATTTTCATCTAGCAAGCAAACAAAGGTACATCAGAATGAAAAGAAAATTCACATCTAAGGAAGAACTGGAAAAAAATTGTAGTTTTCATCTCTTTAAATTAGGCCTTGGATGAGAGCCTGAAAATTGAGTCTCTAGAAGGATTAGGAAGTAAACATCTTCACTTTTCAGTCTATTACAAGATTATATCAGAGCTCATGATGAGTTGTTAACGTGATGAAATACCCAAAGTTCAAGGCACCAAACTTCTGCTGATGGCTGTATTTGGTAGTTGTTAATCTAGCTTCTTATTGCAGATTTAGAAAAATGAACTGTTCTGACTTAATCCTCTCTCCTTGGAATCACCAGTGGTTCAGAGATTTATATGGTTTACCCCTCTCAATAGCTCAGTATCATCTTTCCATCTTCATGTGTCCACTTGTCTGTGACAAATAAATGAATAAAGAATAAATGCTCTCTCTCTTCACCCACCCCACTCAGTACAGTTTTGCATCTTACTCAATAACAATTGTGAAATTTCAAACAATGATCCCTCAAGTTCATTCTGAATGCCTGGGGCTTCACAGAAAGGCAGCAGCCATGTCACATCTCCGTGCCTTTAGTCCACAGTTCGGTATTGCAGCTTTTGAAGGAAGAACTGGATTTCATCCCTGGTCTTTGGTGATCTGCTGAAATAATAATGCATGAAGGTTGTTTACCCTCTAGTAATGGGTAGAATTATAGAAGCTGAATGCATGAGTGTTTTCTTCCCAGACTTCACAGCAATCCATCTCAGATATTTTCCAATATGTGCTTGAAAAAACATATTGAAAAAATGAATGTGTTACCTGTTGGGAAAGGTTTCTCCTTTGCACTCCCTTAGTATTTCATACACACCTTTCAGTAAGGAAGTTTATAAATTAACAGTTTCAGAGAGATAAAGGAGTAAGAGATGCAGCAAGGTGAGAGTAATTTTCATTTAGATTTCTTAATAGACACCTCAGGAAACTCATATTCCCCATACAATTCTACTGCTTCTGTCCAATGCATCTCCATGTGCCTCAGATTTTAGGTATGAAGAAGCAAAGATAGGCCATAACAAGGCCTTGTACACACCGATAGTTGCAGTGACTGGGCAGAAGAGTGGGTAGGAGACAGGACATGACAAAGTGACCTTCAATTCTCTGTCTGAACATTAGGTTTGGGAACTTATTCCATCAGGCACCCAAATCCGAGCACCAACTTTGTGACCTGTTCAGACTGCCTATGGAGATCTAGTAGACCCTCTTGACCCTCTTTCACATGAAGGCTGTTCCAGTTTTATACCGCTTCTTTAATATTTTTTTTTCTATTTTATGTAAATCAGACTGCCTTCATTATTCATAGGTGCACTTCATCTGGTTCTAAATCCTGCAAATCTCATGATATGTTATAGCCCTAAGCCCCATAGGTACTATTTAAGTGGAGACAAGTCATCATTAAATTCTTTTCCAACTCTTGGTGAGACATGGAATTGCTGGCTTCTGGAACAAGCTGACAAATCAGAACCATAGAATATCCTGGTCTGGAAGGGACCCACAAACATCATCAAGTCCAACTCCTGGCCCTGCACAGGACAGCCCAAGAATCACACCATGTGCCCGAGAGCATTGCCCAAACGCTTCTTGAACTCTGTCAGGTTTGGTGCTGTGACCACTTCCCTGGCGAGCCTGTTCCAGTGCCCAGCCACTCTCTAGGTGAAGAACCTTTTTCAAATATCCAATCTAAACCTCCCCTGACCCAGCTTCAGGCCATTCCCTCAGGTCCTGCCACTGGTCACCAGAGAGAAGAGATCAGTGCCTGCCCCGCCTCTTCCCCTCACGAGGAAGCTGTAACTGCAATGAGGTCTCCCCTCAGTCTCATCTTCTCCAGGCTGAACAAGAGGATAGAAGGGAAGTATCTCTTCACTGTGTTAAATTTCTTGAATTCTGTTCCCTTATTGCAAATTTTTTAAAGTTCAAAGCAGTGCAGGAATGAGAATCAATACACTTTACCTTTATCCTTAGTGATCTTAATGGTACTAGAGTTACATCTTGGAAAGATTTCCTGGGAATTTCTGTCCTTCAATATTTTCTCTCTGCCAGTTTGCCAAATCCAGCCACAACATAAAAAAAGTGACTGGAGATGATACTGTTTTCCTTTTGGCTTCTTATGTGGCCATATGACTCAGCAAGAGTTGAACTCCAGATAAATGGTGCTAATACACATTTAGAAATGTGCATGGGTAATTCAAACTGAGTCAGCATTTTTAGCACTTTCTGTGACTCTCTTGATTTTCTGTTGCTTACAGGAAAGCACTGTGGGAGAGGAGAAAGTAGGTGAGAGAGTGGTAATAAAACACCTGTGATACCTGTTTCATGTAGAAGCAATGGCAAGAGCATGTTTTATGCAACTGCTTCATCTTCACCTTTTCCTTTGACACATTTGTTCCTTTCTTCACATTGTCCTATCCCATAAAAACGTGCTTTTTCTTTTATTGGAAAGTTTGTTTTGTTTTTCTCTTTCAGTTCTTCTGTTAATTATATTTAGAGAAATTGTTCATATCACACATTCTCTGTAGGCTTCTCCTTTATGTGTCCAGCCAGATGTGAGATGAAATTAGCCTTCATGGGTTGTAAAGCACTCTTAGAGCTAAATTTGGGGCTGGGAAGGAGTGTGATATTTATGCAATGTAAACAAACCATGGAAGTCAGCAAGGCAGACAGGATGATTGGGAAGTTGGACACAGATGTCTAAACTGGCAGCCTAGGAGACCATTTAGGGTAAGAGTGAAGTATGCAGCAGCTGCTGATTGTGGCGAAGGAAGCTTGGATGTATATAGCTTGTAGCCTCTGTGAAATGTGCACTCAAAAACCACCTAAGATCTAGTTAGAGACAAAAGCCTAGTATAAAAGAAGCATGGTTACATTGTTCTTACAATTTTGTCATGAGGTCTGTTCTCAGATGTGAGGTTGATTTTTGTTAGATCAAGCTACTTGATCTACCTCTTCCCAGGGCTACTTTTCCATGAAGGAGGTGGTGGTTTATGTCCTTCTCACTTTAAAAATGCTTTGAGACTAACAGTAGTGAGGCAAAAAATGCTAGTGATGATTTCAGTAGAGATTTGTTGAACTGTGGTAAAGGAGAAAATATTTTCAAAGTATCTGAAGAAATGGACCACCGTGTTCTCGCATGGTGTGAACTGGAAAGGCTCCAACTTGTGTCAGTGGATCTGTCCTAATCTGTGCATCAGCTGACAGTCTGGCTCTCTCTTTATGAAGATCATTTCATAAATGGGTGGAAAAGTAACATGCAAGACATCTGCCTCAGCATAAGCTCTCCCTGCTAGAAGCACACAGTGCTCCAGGCAACAAACGGGATGTTGAAATCAGAAAAAAATGGCACAGTCAGAACTCCGGCATCTGAGAAGCTGTACTTTTGCAGAATTTTCAGCTGGTTTATAATAGTGTTTCAGGACTGGCACATTAACAGGTTTAAATGTGTTTTAATCCGCTTATGTAATTTAAGCACCTTTGGGAGTGGTGAGCATTCATTAAATTATTTGTTATGGTGGGAGTTCTATCGTATTGAGCCAGATGCTGCATTCCATGAGATATGCTATTGTGTCTGGCCCAAACTAAGCTGAATAACTCCATCAAATTCGATTAGCCTATAAAATAGGTCTCTGCTATGTATTAAAATGCATCAGAGCACATCCTTGGCTCTTCTAAGCACCTGAAAAGTAACTTTATCAGCCATGCTACAGCTGACAGTTTTCCCCCTTCCTTTGGTATTACTTTTGACTCGTTCTACATCATTACCCATCCTACAGACAAATGTTCATAACAGCTGATTTAGTTGAGAAGGAGAAATACAGTGGTGTGAAATGGCTCAGAGGTCTCCTTTATTGCTGTATATTGCAGAACATTATCAAAATTAGAACAAACTTGATTTTATGGGGAACAAAAAAAAATTGTTCAAGTCCATGGTCTGTATTATTTATTCTCCCTCCGTTTTGTGAATTAATACGCTTGTGAGCAACATAGCCCTGCATAATTTGCAAGTAAAGATCCAGTCCTGTGTTTCTCCCATGCCCAGATTGCTCTTGATCTGAAGAAGAGTTTGGAATTTGCTAGGAATATGAAAGCAAACCATCATATAAGGCATATGCTCTCTTGGCATGGGTTACAACTGAGGTAAGACCAGACCAGAAGTCTCATACATGTAAATAATGTACACAAGTGCAGTATAATTTCTTTTCACTTCCTTTCTGAAACATTTTATCTAAGAGCTCTACTTCATTTATTTATAGTTGAAAGTATCGACAATTATTGAATAGGCCTGAACTATGTTTTCTGTCTTGAATTCTCTGTTACCTGCCAAGGAAGGATAATTGTATCTGTTTGCAGAGCACCAAGCACTGTTCCTTTGTGACTTTGTGCTCTGTAATCTGTGCTTGAACCAGTTCAGTTTGACTCTTTTGAACTGACTGTTTAGATTGAGGCCAGTATCCAAAGCCTCTATTATAACCTGTTCTCCAGTGTAGCCTTTTCTTTTACCTTTTGCTTCTCCAGTGTCGCCTTTTCTTTTACCTTTTTGCTTGTCCATCTTCCAGGACCAGCCTGGCATTCTGCTTCCTGCCAGTCTGCCCAAGCTCTGTATCATCTCTTATAGCCTCTGGGCAGATGGGACCTCATCTGTCACAGTCTACCCACCCACTCTGAGACACTGATATCTTTGTCTCTTAGTTCTTGAAGGTTCTGGATCCTATTCACATCCCTATTGCTGCTTCACATAGTCCCTACACTTTCATTTATTTAGACAGTAAAATATACAAAAGACAGTGTGCCAAGTCAGAAATTGTAAAACACAATCACTGCTAAATAATGTGCCCTACAAGAGCTATGTGTAGGTTTCTGTAGGTGTCAGCAGCTGCAAAATATGTTGGGTTTGAGTCCTATAAATCCTTCCTTGAGAGAAACAGTTATGGTTTGAGCAAAAGCCAGGGCTATATTTTTTTTATGAGTTAAATAAATAGAAGCATAAGTTCTTATGTCACATTTTGAAGATTACTCTTCTCAACTTGCGAACATTCAGGCATCTTTTGGAATAAATATAAAATATTTTTATGGAGTGTGGAGGAAAACAAAAACCCACAAGAAACATAATAACCATGTATATCATCTGTGTGATAAACTGAAAACTAACAAATAGTTTCACTGGAAATTTGGCCAGCTTCAGGGTTCTCAGCTGCAACTATCTGAAATGAAGCTGAAAACTGTCACAGAGCAACCCTGAGCCTCTTAAAATCTACTTGTAAATCCAAATAGGTTTAAAAGTGAAGGCCACTGGGATGTGTTTGCACCTCTCTTCCCCAGCCATATAGTCAGGCCTCATTTGATGAGGAGCTCCATGGTCCAGCCCTGGCACAGGCACTGGAGGGTCCCACTGACCGAGAAGTTGAGCTCTGTACTGTCATCCTCTGTGTGGCCATGGTGAAATCAACCCTGGCCACTGTGGTTCTGTTAGGTTCAATTTTTAATTAATTTGGTACTGTCTGCTCAGCAGTGCTCTGCTCATCTAGTCTGCACCACTTCTGAGTAACCTCCAAGTGGAGAACATGGTGAGGAACCCACTCCTGGAAGGAACCCAAGCTCCCTGGCACAGTGTCAGACCCACAGAGAGAGAGAGAGAACGAGAAAGAAAGCATGAGCTGTGCCTTCCCTCTTGGACCTGTTTTCCAATCTCAGACTGCTGAATGTAAAAACAGGAGCAAGTGCTTAGTTCAGTGCCTGTCTTATGCAGCTCCTGTGCCTTTTCCTTCACTGCAGCAACTCCAACACTCTCCTTACATTTATACTGCTGGAATACAGACAAATGTAAAAAGAGCAGCAAATATGGTTTAAAGAACATATGGCTGACCTAAGACTTCACTAGGTCCCTAGATGTAGTAACTACATCCATTAGACCATTCTTCTCCTAAAATATTTAAAAATGAAAAAGTCCATCCTGCTGGTGAAGTGATAGGGTCCGATGTCACCTGTAGCCTGTGAATGACAATTTAAGCAGTGCTCATCTAAGGTAACTACTTGTGTTGAATACATTCTCCTGAAGCCAACCTTTTAAAAGTCACAAAATTTAAATAAAAATGTTTATATGCACATGGATTTTTATCACGTGCATCTGGAGCCAATCAAACATTTCCCTAATGAAATACACTATGACAAGGACAAGCTTGAAAAATACACATGGATTTTAGGAAATGTCTTTGATGGAAAGCCAATTTTTCAACCAGGGCAAGCAATAAGCATGAGCTTTGTGGAAAGGTGGCACATGTTTTAGTAAGCCATTTTAAATGGGGTTCATCAGCTCTGAACTAAATATTATCAGCAGTGCTACCAGGTTTAACAAAGGTGAAAGGAAGGGATGTTTCTGAAACGCCCAGCTCATTTAGGACTAAGAACAGTTAATGAGCTCCTGAAATGGGAGGACTCGTACCATTGAATTTCTCAGAATACTTGGAGTATATTATCCCTGTTCTTTTCCCACTTGAGTAGAATGAAATGCCATCACTACCCTGTTTGGGAGCAAGACCAGCCCATTATTTACTACCTTATGGTAGCCCAGATGACATAGTATCTTGAATTCCTTGTGTTTATTTTGAGATTGCAGATGGAAAGTTATAGGGTTCATTTCTATTTTGCTGTTGTTTCTTGTGTTTGTACTAAAATACCAACATAGTCAAAATTTAACAGTCAAGATTTTGTTTTCTTAGATTCAAAGGCAGATAATTCATCATAGATGCTTTTGGCTCACCTAAAAGGAGAAGAAATGTTGTTTAGGCTCTCCTTTACTGCTTTGATGCTGGAAACCATCCTGATTTATAAACAATGTTTTACTATTAATAGTTTAATCAAATGCAAAATATTCCATTGCAGTGTAAGAAAGAGTAGTTACATATTACTGGCTGAAGTATTTTTTTGCCCCATGTACTCGGTTCCTTAGGTAACTTTGAGGAAATGCAGTTATACTGATATAAGGGGAAGCAGCAACAGGCCTATGAAGAGAATTTAATAGGCCTCAGGGTAAATCTTGTTTTCTTGAAAAGTGTTTTCTTCTATTTCATGGTAGTCACCATCCCAGTTTGATTTCTCCCAAACAGAAATTCTCTGCTGCTAAAAAGCTATGGCGGGGTAGCAGTAGAGGTAGATTTATCTTTCTTTGCCAGAACTTCCTTGTTCTTCTCCGTGTGTTCAGATGTTGAATGAAGCACCAGCTTCCACAATGATATCGCTGTTTATTGTATCTGTGGAGTTCCTATCTTGAGATATCATGAAAGAACACATTATTTGGAAAAAGTTGCATTGCCGTCCCCTTATAACTTAAAACAATGTAAATATGCCTTTTGAAAGACACCTGAATACTGACACTCACATCTGCAGATTAGTTCATCCCCAAAGGTTAGGTAACTCACACTGATAGGACAGGTAATAGAAAAAATCAAAAGAAACCAATTAAAAATACTCCTCAGCTACTCAGTGGGGAACAATTTTTCCAAACATAGTTTTGTGAGTTTAATTTATGTTGTTACAAAACCTGTCTGTGTAAAAAAACCAGTAAATTACATGATTACATCAAATGTTACAGAATAGAATTATAGTGTAAGAGCCCTAATGCAAATTCTGGTGTGTGGCTGAGTAGCAGAACAGGCAAGAAGTTGCTGTGCAAATGATACGTGCCATTACAGGGCCTGAAGGGAAAAAATAGTAATTCTTTGATAAAGCGTGTACATGGTAAGAAAATATTTTAATGAAGAAAATATCAAAACTATTCACAGAGTTTATAATTCAAGAAAGGCATGGTTTTAATGACAGAACAGGAGAGTACAAATTACCCGAGACAACACAGTTCTAGTGTAGAACACAAATGGGGTCATTTAGGAGTGCTCCTAGCCTCAAAACTACTCCCAGCATAGGAGGAACAGCTCAAACAGGCCAAAACAGTCATGGCTGATGAGGTCTGAATGGCAGACACACCTGCTGACATTTTTCTAAGGCCAATTTTTTATAACCTTATAAACAATCGCCAGGTGGGGCAAACACCACGATTCCTACTTTTACCACCCACAGCAAAGAAATTGCTCTGTAGGAAGCTCTGAGACCTAAGAAGCTCTGAAATTTCTGGTGAGCTTGGACTGAAATACAAAACTAGAGCCTTGATTCCTTGTGGTTGCCAGTGTTTTCACTGCACTTGTGTGAGCAGGAGTGCTGGCATAGTAGGGGTTAGCACATTCTGCTGATCTGAAAAGACTCAGTGCTCTGTCAGTTCTGTGCAATATGCTCGTTGATCAGAAGCCCTTAGCTCGTGCTGGGTGCAACTAAACAGCTGCAAAGTTTAAGCTTCATTGTTAGGAAAGTGAGGTCTGATGTGGTTCGAATTTGTTAGGTGCAGGGAGATACTCTTCATTGAGATATATAGAAAAAAAGCAATGTGGATGTGAAGAGCCTCAGAACTATATCATGCCCGCAACTTACACAGTCTGCATAGCCCTCTGGATTCCTTTCAATATGAAAAGGTCCAGTAGACGTCTAGGAGGATATTCTGATGTGGATGCTTGCTTTAAGAGGATGGAAGAGGAAAAATGCAATGGAAAGTTGAATTGGCATCGCAGCCCCAATCATGCTAATGGCAAAGAGCCCTAGGATTTAAATAATTTAGGATATTGCCTTTAATTGGTTCTGGTTACATAATCTTCTGTTAATCTCTTTCCTCCCACTGTTTCTCTGAAGGAATGTGCTCTAATGAGTAAATGTTCTGTCCATTTTATTAAGGATGGAGTGCTAGCCGTAAAGAGAGTTCCCATAAAAATCACCACACAGAAGTGGATTAAATGACAAACACTAGGACCAAGGGCCCCAGTGTCTGGAGTCGTGTCATTATCAGAGAGTTTAAGCTTCTGTCTTTTGTCTGAGGGGAAAAAAAAAAGACTTTAAAAACATAACTACTGTGTAGTTGAGGAAAGTAGTTTTTGAAAACACAAACATGCCTGAGAGTTATGTACTGTATCTTAAAAGAAAACCAATTCCAGATTCATTGTCTAAGTCAATGCAACAATGCTCTTCATCTCAAAAAGTTCCTTATAGTGCTTTGCAAGCACACATTACCCCCTCCTCCTAGCCCTGCCCCCAACACACCCCCACACACATCCAGGAAAAAAAAGAAATCTCATAACTTAACTGAGGTGCTTCAGCTCAGGCCACCTACGGGTATTGACCCAGAGGTCAGGACCAAAGTCCTCAAATTCTGTTCTGTGTTGTGGACACAAGAAGTAGCCAAAATTTTATTCCTGACCAAGTGTTCTTCGTAATCATGTTTTGTACACTGAAAGTCAGGCAGGCACGTGCAGTTGTCTCTGCTTAGCCCAGGCAATCAGGCTGCTTGCAGAAATCACTTGCAGCGAACTGTCCTTCCACATTCCAGTTTTAGAACATTGGCTCCTCATGGGCTATGAGTGAAAAAAATTTCGGCCAGCAGTTTTGCAGCAACTGAATCCAAGGCGCTTACTTTTTTTTTTGTTTTTTTGTTAGAGACTTGCTGCTTTTAGGATATTTTGTCTTTATTTAGTCCCCTTTTGCAAAAGCAAGTATTGTCAGCAATTCACTATAGAGAGAGATGGAGGAGTCAACAAAATGGTTGCACTGGATTGTCACTGATGGCCCTTATGGAGTTAAGACTACAAAATAGAAGGGTTTACCAAAAGTATTTGTAGCTTCATGTCAAAACCTTTTTACATCACTTAAGGGTTCAACTATGGGAAGAGACTGATTAGTAAGAAAGGGGAAATGACTGTAAATAATTTCGGGATGAGGGAAATGATAAGAATATCCCCTTTGTCATTCTGGGTAGAGTTGAGGACTAGGAAATTTACCTTTGTCATTACACCTCACTAGGAACAGAAAACCATAATGGCTTGGGGGGTACAGTGACCCTTTCCCAGTATGGTTCAGTAAGAAGAGAACAGAGCCTTCTTCTATGGCTGTCTAGGACACAAGCTGCCCCTTCCAGCTGTGCTGGGCACTCATGATGAACAGTTCTCTTTTCTTCCTGTTGTGGTTTAGGAATGGTGTTCTCCAATGTAGTATTTCCCCTGAAATCACTCCAAGCCACACACTTCTCTCATTCCACCCTTCCCCTCACCCTCCTCTGCGGCAGAATGGAGAGGAGAATTGGAGGCACAAAAGATAAAGATCATGGAATGAGATAAGAACAATTTACTGGAAACAGCAGTGAGATAAGAAAATGAACAGTAACAGAAACAAAATAGAGGGTATTAGAAAAGAAATACTATTGCTCACCCCAGAAACTCCCAACGATAGACAATACCCGTCTGCTCCCTCTGCCACGACAGCCTCACCACTCCCTCCAGCTCAGAGGCATCACCCAACCTCTCACTCTGGTTTGGAACCAGCGTTGCCTCATCGCTCCCTCTGTCATGCTCCCTCCACTGGAAGGAACTCCTTCTCCTCTGAAGAGGCTCCTTTCCCCCCACCCCAGCAATGATGTGAGGTGGTATAGGATAACCTCCTTGTCCTGGCCATACCCCCTTCTGACTATGGCAAAAAATTAACTCTGTCCTGGCTGGAACCAGGACACCTCTGCACTGGAAAAGATTAAAGCATGAGTATGCTTGTTTCCCCAATAGGAGAGTGAATCAGTTTACTTGGTTCTTGAATGGGAAGTTTGTTTGTGTGCTTACATCTTTGTACACATGTGTTTTTGTGATTATGTAGCATGGTTGACATTTTGTTGAGGAGATTAAAGAGTTACACACCTGTAGAGAATTTTAGAGTACCTATTTTTATCCAGGCACCTCTGCCTTCTCTGCAAACATTGCACATAGTAGATTATTGTTAGCTGAACTTCTAGCATGAATAATAATTTCAGCAGCTTTCATCAGCAAGCTGTAGACATTGAATCTGCTTAATGGCTTATTTATTATAAGGGTCCTTAAGATCTTTCTGCAGTCTCTCTCTGGTGCATTTTGGGATATGTCCTTCATGGTCCTTAATGTCAGCCTGCTGGCAGATATACTGTTTGTATGTTATATACGGAAATAGATAGTCTTTTAAGTCACTCGTCTGCATTTCCTCATGTACGTATATCCCTGCCAAGGCCTATGAAGGCACAGGTGGCTTTGTGTTGTTTCACCTTCAGAACAGCAGGTTTATTCTTTTGAACATTTCATCGTGATAACATTGTTCTCTAATACTGTTTTCTGAAAATTGGACCAAACATCTGATTATGAAACTTTGAAATCTTAGCTGGCATTCAGGTTCCTGTAAGCATGCAATTTTGCTTTGCATGGCTTAAAAATTTGAATCCACTTATTTTCCAGTGAAGTGTGATTCTGATTTAAGTTTTCTAACTTACCAATGTATAGGTCAAGAGGGCTCTTACTTTGGAATGTACCCTTGTGAGAAGACAGAATGAATTCTGCTCCCCAGCATTACCTGTGGTTAGAGATCAGTGTGTCAGGTCCTGCAGCACTGCAGTGATTTTCATTTGGAATGGATTTGTTTGACGTGATCATGTGAAATGAGTTGTGGTGCTGCCCCAAAGCGGTGCCAAGTAGGACCCTTTGACAGGGATAAGCAAATGCTTTTCTCTTGCTCAGAGTTTCTGTGGTAGAATTTTTTTGTGCAAATATAGTGAAAGAATGAATGTTCAGTGGCACAGAACACAGCTTTGGTATTGATTGGTGTTACTGTTGCATAACATTTAGGAACTCTGTAAGAAGCAGGGACAAATCAATCTACATGTGTTTAAATACTCAGAAATAAAGCAGTGGAAAAATTTTGGGAAAAGCCAATGGGATCTTACCGGAAAATGATGTTTATTAAGCACTGAGCTAGACCAAACTCTCCTGGTCTTTAACGAAGCCATGATTTTAAGAACTATTTTAGTTCTGAAGCAGCAACAACAGACAATGAGTATTGAAATTAGTGGAAAGTCAAGGCATTGTACAAAATACCCTTTTCAGAATTTGATTTTCACTTAGCAAAATTAATAATGGGGATCAGTAAAAACCTACGCGCTTGCAGCTTTTAAATGTAAAAGCATATGTAGTCCCAGCATATATATATATATATGTGGAACTTTTCAGATCTTTAGAAATACATACGTTTACATCATGTTGAATTTACACACGGTAATATGAGGTACAGAGAACATAAACACCTGTATCACCTAGAGGATTAATGAGCAAAGTGAGCTACCATCAACCTGTCTTTGTTCCCTATCCCAGGGAATGAGGAACAGGCACTGTGCGTGGTCAGTAGGCAGATAGCATGACATGAGAGTCTCCTGCTTGGCCGCTGTATAAGACTTTTATGGCTACATAACTGTGTCTTTTACTAAGAAAGCCATGGCCCCTTTATTCCAGCTAAAAGTGCTCCCTGTCACCCAAGCAGACAACCTCCTTGATGCATACTTGGTTTTTAAAGCTCGGTCTGCATGTGGAAGTAGATTCTGGTGTGACAGCAACGTAAGTTTATATATGTGCCCACAATATATTTGTTATACACCGCTAGATTAATACTGGGGGGGTAGGGATAATTGTAAAGATTGTCGGTTTAGATTCACACTGGAAATAAGACCACAACATAGGTTCTATTTCTGTATCTAAATGTCCTCAATATCGAACTAGATTCAGATATAACATTTTTACCTCAGAGCTGTCTCTGTAAATTTTGGTATTTGATTCTGGTATATTTTTTTCATGCCCTTTTTAATTGGATGGTTTTTAATCATGCCTACTGGCACATGAAAAAGTAAGTTTTCTGACAGAAAGAATGTATTTCTTAATAGCTGAAGCTATGCTCTTTTAAAATCAGCTTTGAGTCTGGAAAAAACTGTTTTGTGAGGTTTCCAGAGGTTCCTGCCAAAATGCCATGAGATCATTACTTCACATTTACTTCCAGATTTATCTGGAACCCAGAAGTGCAGACACAGAAGAGCTGGAAGAAGCAAGAGTTCATCAACTGTTTCTGAACTTTCAAAATGAATTATTTCTGGTTCAGTCTGAGAAAAACAGAAAAGTTTGGGTGGGGAGGAAGTTGACTTTATTTCCCAACACTTTTCTGTTCTAAAGTAAATCCTCTTCAGATTAAAGATCACTTTGATTAATTAGAAGATAATTATCCATTTGCTGACTAAACAATAGTTTCTTCTGTTGAAACTAAACAATAATATCTTCTTACTCATCATCTTTCATGCGTTGGCAGCAGATCTTATGTACATACTGGGAAAAAGGTTTGGTCCCTCTGGGAATGCATGCATGTGGAGGAAAAAAAACACACTCATTTGAGAAGGGTGATTATAATGCTGCACACATTACTTCAGGTATGTGCAAGTCAAATACCCACTGACCTGAAGCAGTCATGGTTCAGACAGCCCAGCATGGTTTACTGCCTGCTGTGACCTGGCGTAGCCTAGGACAGCGTGAGGTTTCTCGATGCATGGCTGGCCGCCTCTCCTTCCCTAGGAGTGGAAACTTGAAGGCTGGTGATAAAAGGAAAGAAAATGTGCTGTTCAGAGTTAGCTTTTTGAAGTCATGAGACAAGGTAGGTTCATGATTTCAAATTAGTGCTCGCAGGTAGTGGTCATCCTTCCCTTCCTTCCACAGCTGAGTGGTCCAGATCTCAATGCTTTTCTAAGTGCTGGGCAAAGACCAGCCCTACTGTGGTGCCAGTGCAGTGGGGATACCAGGATGCCACAGAAGTGATGTCTCGTTTTGCCTGCCTCTTTTGAACCTTCTCGCAAATTTATTCAGGGAGATCTATTACAAGAAAATTGATTTGTGTAAGATAAAATACTTACTAATTTCTGGAAGGGAAGCCAGTTTAGACACATTTTTTTCCCCATGTAAGTTAAGTTTTTGTTAGTAGCACAGAAGCAGACAAACCTCAAGGAAATTCAGGCTCTTTTTTGATAAAGGAGAATATAATGGTTTGCCTGTTTTTACAAACAGCCTAATGCTCCTAAAATCAAATTTTTGGTGTATGCCCAAATATACTACAAAAAAAAATATTTCGTGTAGTATTTTGGTGCTTCTGTTTGGCTCCAGCTGAGACCGAGAAATGTAGAAGCCATTTCAGACATGAATAATTGTAATAGTTTGCATTTGTAAAGTGATCCAGATACTAACAATAATGGACTGCAGTTGGAGTGTGAGCATGGTAAAATGGCTCTGTTACAAGCACAGTTCTTTAAATGAAGTGGTGAAAGGGAGGCAAGAATTATATTAGGCCTGGTGTACTTTGACTAGAGGTATAGCAGCCTATGAAACTGAAAAGGCTGTTAATTCAATCACTGAAATGATTTAGCACAGAAAAAATGAATGTGAGGTAATTTTAAAATAAAGCTAAGAGACTTTAGTTGCCTAGAACTTAGACTTGCTTGGAACTGCAAAAAAAAGGGACAGGTGGGTACATCACATCTTATCCTTTTTCATTGTATTTTACACACAAAAATAGAGACAAAGACAAATAATTTAGACAGGTTCATCTAGTGGCTTCCTCTTGACACTTGAAGTAATCTTACTGTTCTTAGACATATTTCACCTTCAACTACAGAATGGTCTAAGCTTTTCTAAGTAAGAAAATATGAGCACTTTTGTAACTTACAAAGAGAAAGGGAGCAGGGGAAGCTTAGAGAAGGCTGGCATGATTTACTGTGTTTGGAAAATAAATGTAGGCCTAAATGTTCTTGAAAAGGAACAGATGCTTTCTCTTTCACTGAGGATCCTTAGCAGCATTTCTAGTATCCTGATCCATGTATATTCTCGGACTATACACTCAGTCAGATACAATACATGTCAGTTTGTTGTGTGAAACTCCTTAACAGTAGTCACTGCCTATTCAAAACACATGGTAATCAGTCAGTTAATGGGGTTACCCCATTGATAGTATCAAAAATATTTCTATAAAAGCAAGTGGGAACTCCATTTCCAGTAAATTCGATTTCATAAACACCTATTTAAGACAACCAGTGTTGAATACTACTATATTCCATGCTAAAGAATGCGCACAGATACAGTTTGTGCTTTAACAATTCTTGCAGGGTCATAAAGGAAAGTATAAGTTAGTGTTGACTTTTTAAACGGTAGTATTAGCCTTGCATCCCAGGAAAATCAAACAGCAAATCACATTTATGCAGTACTCATAAATCAGTAATACACAAAGCTGAGCTGGACAACTTTTACACGACATCACTGACAAACTGTGAAATACCCAATAAAATTTCACAACATACCTGTGGAACAAGTTTTGCAATGTGCAAATAACACAGATTCCCCACTACCAGGAAGAAAAAAAAAAGTCTTTCAACACATACGATACAAATTCTACAGCGTACATGAAAAAACAAGTTCCACCGTATGTATAGGGGTTTGAAGAATAAATATAGTATCTTGATAGTCACTAAACCTGAAGTGACCCATTGTCTCAGGTTGAATCAGTATTTGGTTTTGTGGTCTTTCATTGCCTCGGGGTTTTATTACGAATGTGAATTATTGTGAGAACTGGTCATTTAAATGAATTGTTATATTTCTGACCTGAAATGCCATGATCAGTCAGGAACTTGCCTGTTACTGGCCCCAAAAATTGGCCCCTAACAGATTCATAAAGCTTCCGAAAAGCAGAAATGCAAATAGAATGGAATATAACCACCTGAAACATAGAAATGCTTGTGCTTGGTTTTAACTGTGTAAAGTAAACAGATTAAAGAAGCTACAGGGAGAGGGAGGAGGAGGCCAGACAGGCAGGCAGTATTATGGTATTAGAAGATGTTCCTTCTAGGAGACCAGTAAAACAGCAATGGATGAGAGATAAGGGGTAAACATCTCTAAAATGTGGTGACCTAGACCAAAAAAAAAAAAAGAAAAAAAAAAGCCTTAGATATTAGTAATGTCCACAGTTGTATAATACTGTCTAAAGAACAGAAAGTACATAAAGGAACTGACACTGCTAGTATCAGTCAATGAACTAATTACCACTGCCCTTGAGCTGGAAAGATGCATCTCTTCATCTGTGTCCTGGTTCCAGCCAGGACAAGGGTATTTTTTGCAGTAGCCAGGAGGGGCATGGCTAGGACCCTGAGGTTATTCTATACAACCTCACACCGTGTGCAGGGGGTGGTTGGGAAGGGGTCCCTTCCACTCAGGAAGCGTGGTGGAGGTGTTGGGTATTGCCAGTTTCCATCTGTTGAGCACTCGAGTGTTAATTGTTCGCCTCTCTCGTACACGCTGTTATCAAGATTGTTGCTGTGACTGTTCATTTTTGTATCTCATTGATGTTTCCAGTCAATTACTCTTAATCTGTGATTTTTACCTGTTGTGCCTCCAGTTGTCCTGTCCAGCCCACCACAGGGGGAGGAGGAAGGGGAGGTGGAGAGTGAACTAGCAGCATGTGGTTTGGAGTGTTTCACTGGGAGCTCTAAACTGGGGAGTACCATTCCTAAACCACAACAGTTAGTCATTACTTTTCAAATTATTTTGAAATATTTGGCCTTGCAGCTATGGAGGCACATGAATGTTGCTTTAGCCATAGAGTCTCTGGTCACAAAATGTGCGAAAGCTCAGCTTGAAGAAAGGAAACGTATATTTCCTTGTTTTTAACTGAAGCGAAAAGGAATGATGAAAAAGAAGACCAGAAAGGCAAGGAAAGGCCGGTCACAGAGAGAGAAAAGAAAAAGACAGGAATACAGATACAGAGAAAAAGGATGAAAGTAAGACTTATCACTTCCAGATAGTCACTTTGGGGGGGTGTTACAACATGAAGAGCTTGATTTTTGCTTAGAAACAAGTGTAGAGCCAAGTAATATCCAGTTCTCTGTAGCTGTGAGAAGGGGCATTTATGTTTTTCCATCCCAAGCATGTGACAAAATACTTGGCAACATATTGTGTAATGGTGGAATGCACAAGCCCATCCAGGTGAGCAGTACTGTACTTTAGGCTATAGCACCTCAGTACCTCAGTAATTTTACCAGTAAACTGATGTGCTGCTGTCACTGGTGATTGCAATGATGACAATATTCCTGTGCCTACTAGAAATCCTCAAAATCAGGCCAGAGAAAATAAATCTCTATTATTTATACAAACTGCCACTTCTCTTTGGAAAAAGGTGAAAATTCATCAAAGAATGACAGGCTTTGTTCTTTTCAGATTTCTGTGAGATCTAGTCCAGCTACATCCAAGAGCCAATAGAAAGTTACTGTGTATTTATATATTTTCTTTTCAGTGCTGCTTATTAGCAAAGTAATTTAGAAACATGTAGTGAATGAATACTTTTCATGTGCAAGTAGGAATCAGAATCTTGTACCTTATTCCTGCCTCATCTTTCAGGTTTCCTTTCTGGCCTTCAAGTATACTCTCCTATGTATTTCTTTGTTCCTCTCAACAAAGGAGACTCATGATGAAAGTAGGGCACCTACTTAAGTGTTTAGTTGGATTAGAGTTCTTCAGAGGATTTCCTAATCTCTGGAAAAAAATTATTAATTGTTGAAGCATTAGGCTCTTCAAGGCCTAGACTTCCAAGAAATTCAGCTCTGAATCCTGGGCTGGGCTGACCAAATCATTTTATGATGACCAGACCTAGGACTGTGCAGGGTATTGGCTTCTGAGTGCAGACAAAAATAGGAGGAGGTGAGTGCTGAGTGAGTAAAATGAGATTTAGAAACCAAAGAAAACTAAACCAAACCAAACCAAAAAATAACCAACCCAAAAACCGCAGTGGAAGAGAATGCATACTCCAGTTACAGTTTAAAACTTTCTTGGTACATAGTCATGGAAGATATTGTCTGCTTCTGTCTTTGTATTTAACTTTGTCAGACCAGCTTTCAGGATGAGAAAAATCAAAATTGTGTGATGACACTAGATTTTGAGATGCTGTAGTTGACCATGAAGCCTTGACTGTGTTTGTGATGGTAATAGTTTCCCAAAAGTACTGTGCCTTGTAAGGTAAATCACAAAGTTAACTTCAGCTAAGTAAAGTTTGGAGGAAAAGTCCCTGATATGGTTAATTGGCAAATGCCCATTTTTTTGCCCATGTGAAAAGCATCCATGTTCAATGTGATGACATTTTCTTTAATCTGATTAGAAGATGTGAAAACTATCAAATGTTCCCATACTTGCCCTATGTGCTCGAAGACCTTTATGCATTTCTTATACATTGCTTAAAAACTAAAATTACTTTCCGGCTGGCCTGCACACACTTAGGTTAATTTTAGCCAGTAGTTGCATTTCTCATAACCGAGTCCCTCAAACTGTCTTTTTATCAGAGTTTGCCAAAGGGCTCCCTTAGAAATGCTAGTTCTTACAACTCTCACCTCGCTTTACTGTGACTAAGCCCTCCTGAAATGCTATCTGTTCCACAGAGCATTCCTTCTGCAGCTGTCACATGCTGCTGTGCTTGCTCTCTATTTACTGAACTGCTTTATACTCACTCACATAGGACTCTCAACTTTTTTTCAAGGGAGAGTTTCTATTCTGTCGTGTGTGTTTTTTCCTTGGTTGCTAATATCTTATGGTACTCTATAATGACAGAAAAGCTGATAACAATCTTGAGTAGAAGAGGAGATCAGCCTGTCTGAATGCTGATATAAACTGAAATGATGGTATGAAATATGTCAATAAATCATCTGGCAGTGCATTTCAAGCACGTTAGTTTGCCAGTGTGAGTAAGCACATTTGCTGAGACAGGTCAGACCTGGGATAACATGGGCTTTTTCTAAGAACTGATGGCTTCCCTGGTATGTACAAATGCTTTGTAAGTTTAACCTGTTATATCCTACTTCACCCCAAAACCCTTTTCCCCCAACTCACCACCTTTTAATTGCCTCCTAGCGCTGTGTTTATGGAAATACAGAGCTCTGAAATTTCAGCCAAGGGCAAACTCTGCCAATATTTTTTTACCTGGAAAAAATGCTTTTCAAAAAGAATAGATAAGGAATAGTTTTAGTTTTAATCCAGAATTGCACAAATTAATTGGCTACTCTGAGGCATAGTTATTTGGCATAACATGTTGCTTTGGAAGCTGTTTCCAGGTACAGCGTGGAGCAAATCAATCTCTTTCTTGTTTCTGGGAGTTCCCTGTCCTTGCCATGGAATTGCAATAAGCAGTCAGAATGCTGTGGTCAGTGGCATAATTGGGTTTGGTCCCGGAAATAATGGGAATTCAGCCAAAGCCTCTGAGGGAAAGAGAAAGGACTCTGTAAACAGTTGTAATTGGGTCTGACTGAAAAAAATCATTAATGGTGCTGTGTCTTTTAAACTGCTAAAGCTGCTCTTATACTCTAATTCTCCCCCTAAATGTCTGCATTTTGTGCCAATTGTTACCCCTATGTTTATATGGAAAACATAATTCCCTTCAATTCTCTATTGAAGACACAGGTTGGATCCTTACTTTCTTCCTATACTTTTTTATCTCCTGCCTCTAGTACGAGAGGCACAAATGCTGCCAGAAGTTTCTACTGCTCAGTGGGGCAGCTTGCCCTACATAACAGGAGCACCATTGCAACTCCCCACTTCTACCACCACCCATCACCACTGTGGTTGGATGTAACTCTGCTGATAAACAGGGTCCCCACATGCTGACTGAACATTCTGAAAACACCTGAATTGTCCTCTGCAGAACAGAAATGACAGGGAGAACTGCAGAGGAAGGCAAGATACCCCCCAAAAATCAATCAAGGTATCTCCATTGTGAAAGAAATAATTGGGAGACACGAAAAACTGCTGGATGGGTGGGAAAACAGCTAACTGTTGGGAGTAAAACTACAGCTTTGGTGTCTTTTTAGGTAAGAAAGGAAAAAAATGTTTTGTATATATCCATACGCCTTAAAGAAATTCTCCATGTAAGAGGGAACAGAATAAATGAAGCTCATAGATTTTCATGCAAGAAATTTCTTGCACAAGAAAGTGAAAAACAGTGCTTAGAGCAAGGATGGTGCTACCCCATTATACAGCTGAGCCTGTATGCACCTTTAGACAGGCTGGCCCACTTGTATCTCGACATTTCTCCGGTTCTTTCATAGGGAAGTGATGCCATGTTTTCATCTTTTTGTTCCAGTGGATGGCAGATGCAGCAACAGGGAATGACTTTCTTGAGATGTCTTTTTTCATCTTTAAGAAATGACTGTCATGTGAGGCCTACAATGGCAGAGAATGAAAAAAGAGGCATGAAGAATGACCTGTGTGCCTGAAAGCTTGGCTGCTAGTTAATCTGATAAAATATATTGACTCTGTCTGCAGACTTTGTTCCAGATAGAAATAAACAAGAGTCATGGTCTAAAATCTAATGTCAAGACAGAGTATTGTTCACATGAAAAACCAAAAAGCTGATGAAACTGAAGTGCAAGAACCAGAATGCAGACCTATCCTGTCTGTGTTGGCTCACACTCAGTAGTGAAGGCACTCCAGAAAGGGGCTTTGCTGATATCACTTAACTAAAAAAACTTGTGTCAGACTTGGTGTGTAATATATCTAATGACTTGGAAAATATACGTTGGATAGTCTCCCTGTGGTCACGGACCTAGACACAGAAAGACAGCCATATTTTTCAAAAGTCGAGATTATTGCTCAGCTTTCACACAATCTGTACACATTAAAACTGGCGCTGTTTTCTAATTATTGAAGAAATGCAAAATTCAGTGGAGCTGGGGAATTACTGAAAGGCTGTAATAATTTTGAAGCCAGACCCACCCATATTTAGGTGGAAAAATGCAGTGGAAGAAATGCAACCTGAGAATTATTTTCTGTATAACTTCAACTCGAGTTCTCATCCCAAATTCGGTGATGGACTTGTCCAGATTTCTACATATCTCCCTTGCTTCATCCCACAGCATCTGAATGTTTAAGATTGCTTGGAAATCTTTATGATGCCTGTGAGGCAGAGGTATTCTTGTTTTCCTTTTGCTTTAAGGAGGAAAAGAAAGATGTGAATTGCCAACGGGCATGCAAATATCTGTGCTAGAGCCAGGAAGAAGGTACATGTTTTCAGTGTACCAGCCCAATGCCTGAAACGGCAGATTTTTTTTTCAGTCATGTCTATTTATGCAGTACATAAATAGGTAGACATGTAGTGTAATTATTTCCTACTATGTGTTTGCTCCATGGGTGTTTTACATAAGTGCTGTGACGTTGGAGCAGGCCTTGGTCAAACACACACCAAACTCACATCCTGGAAGACTCTTTCAGTGATGTAATATGTACAGAAAAGTGGCTCTAATATCTTCTATATTCTTGGCCGTGATTCAGGGTCAAGAGGATATTTCCAACAGTTGCTTTTTTCAACAAAGAGTGCTCTGAAAACCCAGGCTGTGTGAACTGAGCAAATGCTCAGAGCACACACTTCTATAAGAAGCTTGCTTGCCTGCTAAGCAATTCTCAGCAATGTCTTTGGCTGCAAGCTATTGTTATTTGTTTGTACTGTGGCAATGCCCAGAGGCTGCAGTCGTGGATCAGGGCCCCATTGTGCTAGGTATTCTAAAGACACAACAAAAAGGTCTTTGTCATACTCTTAAGGCAAATCTGAGGTGAGTCTGGGAAAAGAACTTTTCCAAATCCAGAGTTCTAGGGCCAACTTGTAAGCAGTTTACTGCTGTCCACACTTTGGGTTTATCCTTGGTTTTCTCATCTGTATTGTTTATTCAACACAGATAATAAATGAACTCTGAAAACTCGATGGGAAATGCAGAAATTTGATGTAGTTACTTATATTTCTTACTGACCTTTTAAATAAATAGCTATCCAGTGACTGACAGAGGTGCCTTGAGGACTTTGTTGCCATCTTTGTCTCCCTCGAAGTATTTTGTTGTGGGGACTAAAGTGACTAAAGACTAAAGTCTAAGGCAGAAATGACACTTGCGATAACCCAGCCTTTTTCTGTGCGTGTTTCAGATGTGTGTATTTCATTTCCTTCATGCATATGGCATTGCTGGGGGTATCCACAGGACAAGAGGATTTTTGCACCTCAGGCATTCACCAGCTGCTGGCACTTGAAGTCACATTCCTTTCTGTATCACATCACATTTTGTTGCTGTGGATACTCTTGTGATGCCAAAAACAAAGGATTAGGATTTACTGTAGCCCTTCCTCTCCTAGAACAAAAGGTTCTGCTTCTAAATGTCCTATCTGCATTACAGGCAAGTGGAGCACTGAGGGTCACTGAGGAGGGATGGGGCTGGAGCTCTATAAACACTCCCACCCTACACTTGTGGCAACGATGTCTTTGTCTCCCCAAAAGGCTTTGGGTGAATAGAATTGGGACTTAAACTTGTAGTGAAGTTACTTAAGTGCAAATACCCACAAAGTCATGTCAGATCCGCCTCAGCACTTTGGATTTTTATCTTTTCTGGATGTCCTCTATATACCTCTAGTCTCAAACTACGAATGAGAATAAACTTTTCTAGGTTTTGGAGATACTGCTAGTGGTGTGTGGGATAATTGAACCCACAATCACAGGAAAAAGGTCTGGAAAGTCCCTCGAGGCGGCTCTTCATTTGTTGGGGAATCAGTGTGTAACGCAAGAAGATGGTCTGAGGCCATAGTTTATATTTTTCTGACCCTCAAAAGCAACTCTGTAGGAATTGAGTGTATTGCAAAATCCACATCCAGCTAACAAAAGAAAAAAATGTTACGTTTCTGGCAAAAAAAAAAAAGAAATGTAATATTCATTCTCAGAATAATTCAGCATTTAACACTTGTAATTCTTACCTATTTTTGTCTATATGCTGATTAATTAAATACCTTATAAACCCAGTTTGGGATTTTTTTTTTTAATATTCTTATGTTCAAAATAAAAGTTAAATTAATACATTTAGCCACTGCTGGTGGGCTTGTTTCATTAGCCTTCTCTGCCATGGATTTAAAAACTGAGAGAACAAACGTTTATCAGCTGGAATAAAGACTTTTTTTTGGTTTCCGTTTCTGTCTTCTGAGATGCATTCCAGGCTTTCAAAGAAGCCACAATAAAGCTCTAATTTTCTATTTATATGCTCAAACATTATTTTCATTTATATATCTATAACCAGATAAACATTCTGAAAATTCACATTGCAGTATAATCACTTTGTTCTTCTTTTGGGATACTGACTCATAATTAAATAGATGCAGATGAAAGACAAAAATGTGGCATTGAGACTGTAGTGTTGCAATAAGGGGAAAAAAAGATGGAAACAAAGTTCTAAGGTCAGTGAAGAAGATTGGAGTAGGAACTCGAAAATCAGGTTAATGCTCTGGTGCATCCACAAATACCCTGTACCAATCATGTACATTACAGCCAGTGTTTTATACTTTGTCTTCAAAATGGGGATAATTATTTTATTGTGTTAGAGGCCTGTGTGAGAATACCTATTAGTGACTGTAAAAAAAAAAATCTGATAATATGATAACACGTAGGTATCAAGAGAAACAAGAAGCTTAATTAGCATCTCACTAGAGACTGATATTCTCCGCAGAAAGAGCAATAGACTGAGTTACTGAACAGCCAAAATTCAATCCTTTGCTGTTTATGTAATGAGCTAACTCACAGTTGGTATTTGTTGTGAATTGCACAGTGAAAGAATTTGCTTTTAAAATGCCTTTTTGTTGAGTCTTGAATGTGTTGTCCAAAATGTCTCATTTTTAACAAACTTTCAGAGAATTTGAGCCTGACCCGGATTCTGAACCTGGCCAGATTTAACGCTGCCAGGCAGCATCTGCAGCTCTGGGTTAGGTAGCTGCGGGAGCATTTCCAGGGTAGGGCTGCACACTCCAGGTCTGCAGCCTGACTGGGCTTCGCCACCCAGCTGGAAGGGACCTGCTGGAAGGGCTCTCAGGCTCCTACTGTGAAGCCAAGACTTACAGCATTGGAAGTTTGGAAAAGGCTTTTTGGATCTACTGGGCAGGCCCATGCCACCGCTGAAACACAGACTGTATGTAGGGTCTCCCCTGTTCCAGGGCACAGTCTTTTCATGGCTTGCTCTGGAGCTAGGGGAGCAGACAGGAAAAAAAGTGTTAGGTTTGTTGTTTTATAAGTCCCTGCCTTAAAGCAAACAATTTCCGTCTGGGGGACAAAATGTTCCTTAAATAAAAATATTGTATTTCTTATAAAATCTGTTAACGCTGCTGAAATGTCAGAGATAATGATTGTAATCATTGCTTTTAAGGTGTCAGAAACGTACGTGGGCGTACCAAAACAAAGCGTAGCCTACTTGAAGCCGATCACATGTAGCAAGTAGCAATAGTGTCTGAAATATTGTAACTGTCTAAAGTTTTTAGAAATGTCTTTGTTTAAAAATAGGATTTACCCATGGATTTTTAAAACAATTTAAAACAATGACAAATTGGGTCATAAGAAAATACAATTCTATTATTTTATTTTTAGTCACTTTTCTTCAGGAATAGGATAGCCAAATTCCCTGAGTTCTTTGAAATGTTTCTATTAAGCTTCAAGCTCTCATTTGTTCGTGTGATAATTTTCCATGTCTAACCTCAGTTTTATTAGAAAGGAAAATTTCTATGGCTTGACTCACTCAGTCCCTGTTTCATGCTGCACTGCAAAGGAAAAACAGCTGTTTTCTCAGACATCTCTCAAGCAAGGTGATGTGTGTTTCCATGTAACTCTTGCAAATACAGTGCTGCCACTTTTACAAAAAAAGGTATTGTGACATAGTTACATCCTTGAGATATATTGTAGGGTGTTAAGAAATTAGTCTTAGCCAAACTGAATGTGGATTCTTAAAATAACTTGTAGAATTTTTGGCTTCTGTAACATTTTTGATGTGGGAGATCTGCTAAGAGTAATAGAATACTAGAATAACTGGGATCGGAAGGGATGTTTAAAGGTCACTTAGTCCAACTGCCTCTGAAATGAACCCCATCTAACCTGACCTTGATTCTAGGAATGGGGCAGCCACAATTTCTCTGGGCAACCTGTTCCAGCGTTTCACCACTCTCATAAAAAATTCTTCCTTATATCTAGTCTGAATTTATCGTCTTTTAGTTTAAAAACCTGCTGCAAGAGGCCTTAATAGAAAGCTGTCCTCATCTTTCTTATAAACCCCCTTTAACTACTGAAGGACTGCAGTAAGGTCTTCCCAAGCCCCAGCTCTTCCAGCCCATCCTCACAAGAGAGGTGCTTCATTTTTGTGGCCCTCCTCCGGACTTGCTCCAACGTGTCCACATCTTTCCTGTGCTGAGGATCCAGAGCTGGATGCACTGCCCCACTCCAGGTGGGGTCTCATGAGAGTGGAATAGAGAGACAGACTCACCTCCCTGGCCCTGCTGGTCGGATTCTTTTGATGCAGCCCAGGATGTGGTTGGGTTTCTGGGCTGCAAGTGCACGCTGTTTGCTCGTGTCCAGTTTCTCATTCACCAGTACCCCCAAGCCCTTCTTTGCAGTATAGTAAATGACCTATCAAGGACAAAGTATGTTTGTTCTGAAATTTAAATTCACATATTTTTTCAGGCATTTCCCCTTTCTTAATCTTAAAATTTGCCTGTTCTACAAGGAATTTTCCTTAAAATTGACTACAATATGTCTGAAAGTCCTTGTGTTCAGATAGCCAGAGGACCTTAAGACTACTCTCTCTAGCAGGTTTCCTATGATTTCCAGATTCCTTCTCATGGGGCATCCCTGCAGGTTTTCTGGACTATGAGATTTCAGAGCAGCCCATCCATCTGGGTCTGTCTAGGCTAGCTGATGGCACTGCAAGTATCAATTTCATTCAGAATCTGCAAGCTCAGGGAAGATGCTTATAGAGGCAGCACAGAAAACGTGTATTCCAAAAATGTTTGTTTGTACTCTTTAGCTTGTGAGAAACCAAAGATATCAGTTTCAGTGTGACTCAGGTAAATATTATATATGAAAAATATGGGATTTTAACTAATTCAAAGTCCTTCAATCTTTGTGAGTTTACACACATCATTACACAAATCATTGTTATAGTGTAGTGTGTTATCTTTAGATAGAACATGCTAAAAATATATATAATGTAATGCTAAGAAAGGTATAAAGCAGGTTGCTACTTGGGTACATAGGATAGAGATCTTAATCTAGTACATCCACCAATGATAGATCTCCAGCCATTGTTGCTGTACCTTCAGCTGGTAAAGTGTCATTTTTGTGTGTCGTTTTGGCTGCTTCTCTGTGTGTCTTCAAGGAGTGAGGAAAAGACCCACACCTTCTGCCCTTGGCTCACCTTGCAGGCAGTCTGTGGAGGAGTGCTGGTGCATGAGGTGCTGCAGGCAGCTGCTGAGTCCCCAGGCACTGAGGGGACCGTGTAAGAACACTGCCCACAGTAAGAAGACCATGGTCTGTGTTGGAGAAGACCAGGCCTGCAACAAACAAATATAAATAAAATGTTTACCTTCTTATTTCATGAACTTCTACAAAACTAAGAGTTCAGCTTCGAGAAAATTACACTGGCAAACCCTTCTCTGTTGTGAGCAGGGTCATGCTGTCTTCGTTCAAGGAGGAGTTTCATATTTTGGCCCTAGCTTGCATTGTTAAAGAAATCTGGACATTTCCTAGAAGCCTGAAGATTTTTGTCTACTAGAAATGCTAGAGATCTCCTCATGCTAAGAAAAACCACAGGCTTCTCCAATTACAAATATAATTGTAATTCACAATTAGAAGTTACAATAAAATAACATTTCCTGAAGAACCAAAGACCAGTTTAAACTTGCTGTCATTATTTGCAGGGCAGGAAGGATGGAACTAGATTGTAGCTAGGACTATTTACGTGGCTTATACATTGCCCTTAGTAAGAGAAACATTATGCCCGATTTGGACACACTCTTGAAAGGCAAAGTGAAGCATTTGGAATAAGAAAGGCATTTCTCAAATGTCTTTTTCATCTTCTCCATCATTCAGTCCCAAAGTGTTCAAGACACATTGTTGTCTGTCAGACTAAACAGAGAAAGGAAAGCATTATTCAATTCTTGAAATATTTCAGTGCCCACACATCTTCAGTTCTCATGACTTTTTTTTTGTCCAGCCGTTTGTGTCAATGATATTATCTATTCAGAGAAGTATGAGGCAATAGGATAGAATGTTAACTTCTATAATGTCTTTCATTCCACGTACTGCCCCAAACAAATGCTTTACCAAGTTAAATAACATAGCTATAGAACTGAAATATTCCAGAGGGAGAGGCAAGGAAAAAGCCAGTGTTTTCAGTTGAAAGTGGAAAAGTGATGGCAGCTTCTAAGGCTTGTTCTGCGATGCAAATGAGGATGTTTTAATAACCTCAGTTCTGTATTTCAGGGACTTTGTTAAGGGCAGGATGCTCAAGCGGAATTTGGAAGAGGGCATTTCCAAGGCATGAAAATAGAGCAGAATGGCATTTCAGTTCTATTTAACCACTTCAGGTCTATCCTCCTTTCAGGTTTTTTCTGATTGAGTTAAAAATGTAGAAGGATATAGTTTTCCAGACTAGTGTACATTGATGTGACTCTTAATTCTGCAGTATAATGCTGGTTTATATTAATTAGAGGTGTGACAGATCAAGAAAGTAGAAATATTAGGATTTTGTGAGGTTTTGTAATTATGAGCTGAAACTTTCCTAAGACAGCCTGTGAGATTTTTGATACACTTAGGTAAGATATTCTCTTTCTGTTCAGAGCTTAACGTCCAGCACACATTTGAACTTCAGTTCTAGTCTGAAGTTTATATTAATCAGGTCTGAATTCTTCATCTTTAGAGTATTTTTCTGTCTTTTATCCTATTCCCACTGTATGGATACAATTTGCAAATATTGTCTCACTACTTAATCTGTTACTGATGAATCACTGTAGATAGAAATCTACATCTTGATAGAAATGTATACAAAAGTACATGCTAAACTAGAATAGAGCATAATTACATCACAGTGAACTATTTGGCAGCTGGCTCATTAAAATAGTCATGGAGATAATTTTTAAATATGTATAAATAAGCGTAGTAAATGCTATATATATGTGCTTTCCAAGGAAAGTTGTATGTAATCAAACTGATAGACTCCTTACAAATATTGGATTAGTCACATTTAGTGATTTATGGAAGTAGACTGGTTGTCCTCATGAGAGTCAACAGGTACACCTTTTCTCTTTGACATTTGTGAGTCATTAAAAAAGTACCTCAAAATATGTATGCTTGACTCTGAGACTAGCATAAAATTACACTGGGAAATGCCCTGAAGTCTAAATGCCTACAGAAAGAAATATGTATTTTTATGGTTAGCTGGACATTGTGAAGAAGCAGTGATGAGATGAAGAGTGTGTAAATTCTCCCCTCCTTGTACAGTGGAAAGTGTTTTCAGTTTTATACTACTAGCATAATTCTGTGAATGAAAATTATAAAAGTTATATGAAAAATAGAAAAATTCTACTTGCAAGAGGCAGGTTATATTTAACTGAATCTTTAAAAATGAAAAGGCACTATAGATGAATATATTTGTTTACATTTAGGCATGAAATATGTCTTCGCATAATCCAGTAACAGATATTAGACACTTTAACAGTCTTCCAGTAATTTAACAAGGATGGAACAGCAGTGTAGGTAATGGTATTTAAAAGTTCTTAGTTATTGCTTGGTGTTTGAGGTTCTGCAATCCTACCTCTGAATTTATGAATATATTTGTCAAACAATTCTATACTTTAATCAAAATCCAGGATTTTTGAATTAACAATCTGGCTTTGGAAGGAGAACTCCTATAAAAAAGTCATGGCAGCAGCAGCTGGCATGGGTCTACATGATACCTTTTAAAAGAAACTTGATATGGGAATGTCAGCTGGTCAGCAAGTTGCATCTGCACCTCTCTTGAGCTTCAGCTAGAGGAATATGCAACAGGAGGGTGAAAGGAGTATTTTCTGCTGCTTTATCCTTTTACTGTTTGCCACAAGTACCATTATCACAAGCCTTTTTCGTGTCATTTGTTCATCCCTGCAAATATTCTTCAAAGAAAGGTCAGGGAGCTATAGAGCTAAGCTTAATACTGTTTTTGATATTTACTATAAAGTGCTGCAGGCTCAAATCCAACTTGTGAGATGGTCTGACCATTCCCGCTTATAAAAACAGAAATGACCACATTAACTAATGACTCAAATTAGGTCCAGCTGGAATCCTTAGGTGAATTAATAATTTTCAAAGGTACTAAGCAAAAAGCTATTTCTCTGCCTTCTGAAATAAACTGTGAGTGCCCCAAGGAACTGGAAATAACTGATAGTCCTCTTCATGTAAAACCTCATTTATTTTCCTTTTAACATTCTCAGAAAATCAAAATCTAACACACCGTAACCATTCTCAAAATCCGGGCTAAATACTCTGTGCTGTATTGCCCAACTGGAGAAATAAAGAGGAAATTATTCTCTCTTACATATTACAGTGTATAGCTATTCAATGACAGCATTCTTCAATTAAAAAAAGAATTTGAATTAAGTAGATCCAAGTCCTTTTGGTATTTTTCTCTACTGGTGTATCCATGTACAAGCAGTGATACCATTGCTCTGATCATCCCAAGAGCATCCCCTATAAGGGCGGGATGTGTTTCAGCGCTCACCATATGACATAATTTTTGCAATGAAATACTGAAAATATTTTTTAAAATCAAAGGTCCAACTAGCTTGGTGTCATGCCTGTAGCAGTGGCCAAATATGGTTGCAAAAAGAACCAGAATAGGGTCAATGTACAGATGTTTCTACATCATACTTTCCTGACATTCTGGGATTTCCTAATGCAACAATAATATTTCTCCATTAGAAATATAAATTATGTACCCCTTACTTAGTTGTGGGCACCTGTCTTATGGAAAATAAGTATGTCCAGATAAGCATGTATGCACACGCACGTAGTTGGTTCTTGTCAGTGTCTTAATACAGATGTAGATAATTTTCATTCTAATGCCAAAGTGCGTTCTTGGTCTAGGTGGGCCATGGCATAGAGAGGCCTACTACACATCAGTGTGTGTTTAAAATTTTCACTGATTGTCTAGTAAGTATAACCTTGCTGGCTCAGAACACCCAGCCTTTGTGCCTCAGTCCTCAAAGACTGGACACTTGAAAAAACACAGAATCACAATCACAGAAACTTTAAGGTTGGAAGAGATGCCCATGATCATCTAGTCCAACCATCAGTTTAGAACCATAATCACCCCTAAACTACATCCCCAAATGTCACATCCAGTCACCTCTTGAACACTTCAAGAGATGGTGATTCCACCACCTCCCTGGGCAACTTATTTTATCTAATATTTAATCTGAATCTCTCCTGGCATGACTTAAGGCCATGTTATTTCATTACACAAAATAGTAATAAAAAAATAGTAAGGGCAATTTTCATTGTCTTTTGAGCCTTAGGTTTGGGGAATGTTTTTTGACCTTTTTTTCCCCTGGAAGATTTTAAATAAAAATTTGTTTCCAGTTCTTGAGGTGTCATGTAGTCATATCTTCAAATACTCTGAGCTGTAAGAAAAGCAGCAAATATAGCTAGCATTGACACAGCAAGTAATTTTTAGGTAAAAAGCTTCAGTCAGGCTTTCACAGCCACTGCTACATTCCTTCTTTATGATGTTTTAGAAGTTCCAGACAGAAGAGGAAGTGCTGAAATACTCAGAGAAAGGCACTTCTCTGCTCCAGAATGGAGTTCTGTCTGGAACTCAGTGTGAACCACTGGACCTCATAAGAAAGACTGTCCTTGGGTGAGGCTGATTCTGGCTTCTACAAACCTATGGCAGCTGAAGACTTGAGCTAAGATGCAGGGCAATAGACTGTGACCTTTTGTGTGCATTCTTCCCATAATTATACAATAAAAATGCAGACTGTTATTTCTATCTTGCTAAATATCAGCTGTGAGTTTGAAACTGTCCAAGATACAAAACAACACACTTTCTCTTTAACTTAAAAGCTAAAAGTAGGCAAAAGCCACAAGCTGGAGATCAGGGATAGCAGCATGTCCTACAAAAAGAGGCATAATATGGCAATACTGATGGGAACTTGTGTTTGCCAGTTGGGTAGAAAATGAAATTTTTCCAAGACCTTCTAGGAAAAGGCAGTATGGAGTTGTTTTGGGATGTCAGAAAACGTTGACAACCCTCAGGTGGGATAGCCTTTAGGAAGGTTAGAGAATAGGTTGAGGGAAGGATTTGAAGAAAAAGAAGTCATCATTGTGGACTTTCCATAAACAGTGAGGTAAAAGGTTAAGAAATAATAGCAGAGGAAGAAGAGTTTTTTTATTTACTGAAATTATATTTGCCAAATGAAGTGTTGTTATTCAATGAGAACAGGTGATAACAATTCCTGAGAAGATATCATGGGTCTCATGACCATTTAATCCTTGCTCACCTGTGTACCTACAAAATCAGAGTGGGAGGAAAGCTCTGGGGTTAGTTCAGCAATTGTCTTTTTGACATGAACCTGTACTTATCTTCCAGATGACCAAAGGAACTTGAGCTGTGTCTTGTACTCACTGACAGTGCAGAAGGTATCATAGATCTTTCTGATATTCGGTTAGCTTTGTGCCTCCACCAAACCATGGCTGCTGAGGTAGTTATGCAAAGCTCTACATCGTGCTGGCTGAGCTTTTCCTGTATAATAAGGAATACTTGTGTAAAGTTAACCCAGAGTAGATTATCTACCTTGCAACTCTGTGGAGCTCCAGAAGGGCCTGCAGCACTTCAGTAGTTAGTTGGTTTGTATTCACCCTGGGTCTTATAAACCGGAACGGAATAATTCTCTTCCCCTTCTGAGTGCTTTCTGAAATACCTGTGTACCATGTACCTTTCATGCCACTTCACTAATTTCCTCTCGTTCTCAAAGTATCTTGTACTTTTATAAAAAAGGCTGAATGGTGAACTTTGTCGCATGATAAGAATTAACAGGCACCACAGCTTTAAATCAGTTGGATTAAAGTCAAGCCTGTCAGCACAGCCCACTGGCATAGCAAAAAGATGATGTGAGTTATGATGTATCTCCTGTGTGTTGTAATTTTTTGTATGTGGAATAGTTAAGGAGAAATATTAGTGGTAGTTTCAAAGTATTTCACTCTGATGTATTATCTAGAATTCACATATATTTTTAAACAGGTAACAAATGGAGATATTTTGCTCCCTGATGAAGAAATTACTTTACAAATTAATTTGTTGTAATCAAAACCTTTTCCAGATTTATGCTACATTCTGCAATAATTTTATTATGAAGGTGCTGTAGATCCAGAATAGAATTTCTAGTGAAGATGAAATGCAGTTGCAAAGCAGGTATAGCCCAGTGTGCAGGGCCATCTGCCTAATTCCAATGAAAAACCTAAAGTTAAATCTCCAACATCCTATAAACTGTTAGTGCTCTCTTTTCACCCCAATCGCCTCATGACCAAGTAACAGAGGTTCCTTTGAGGATTTATGCTTTCTATAGTATCTGGTAATACTTAAATGTATTATGACTTAAAATAAATGTGAAGAAAAAAAAAGAAAAATAGTTTTAAAATATTTTTAAAGAAAATAGAACTTAAACCTATGAATTTGGGGAGTCACAGCTGTGCATTTTGCCAAGAAACAGCAAAGTTAAGCAAAAAAGTTTTCTTATTGTTTACCTTGGTCATCCATCTTAAATGCAAATGCTCCTATTTCTGCTTATGTCAACACTGGAAATAGAATAATCAGGTTTTTAATAGGATTTTACTGTGGTGAGGATCAAATCCAGTATTATCCAATGACTTTGTGAAGGAAATTATTAACTCCGGAGAAGTGACTACAGACAAACTTGGAGAGAGCGAACAGAACTATAAGCAAAATTTATGTCTATCCATAATGTTGTTTTTGGCACAAAGGAAAATGAATGAGCAAGTGCAAGGATAGGAAATAGTTGAACTTTGTCAGATAGTTTTTGGTGTTCTGAAGAGGACTGTGAGTAAATCAGCAAGAAAGAGAAAGCTCTCAGGTATGGCCATGCAATTACCTCTCCTTAGAGGAAGGATGGTGAACCGTGGCTCTTGAGGTGAGTGAAGGTTACAGCCAAAGCAGGTCATGCTTTAGGCAGAACTGGAGTGCACTTTAAAAGTCAGTCTCAGTGTGGAAAATAGGGAGATGATAGGAATTGGGGTTAGTAACAGTAAAATAGGGAACAGCATTATTGACACATTGAATACATTACTCCTGTGTGAGTAGTGAACATGCAAGGCACAAGAGCCCATGCTCTGAGTTTGGGACTTGCTTGTTTTCAGGCTAGAAATAGACTTGAGTTTATTTTGTGTTTGTCCTTGGATCTGGCAATGTTATATCTTGCCAAGAAAGGGTTATCTTTTGATTGCTTCCACTACCTTTTCCTCATCCACCTGTGGTGACGAGCTGAAAGGGCTGATACAGTGAGGCAGAGGTATTTCCTTATGAGCTTGTTTCAGTTCTGAGCTTTAAGGTTGCTCGTCCTTTGCACTCTAAAGAAAGCAGAGCAATACAGAAGTATGCAAACAGCTTCTGGGTTGCCAGATAATAGAATTCCCTCATAAGTTAATGAGAGGGCAGGCACTCAGGTGACATCAGCTGTGGCTCTGTAATTGTTTTTTTTTCCCATGTATGTGCAAGTCTGGGTTGTTTTAATATCTGAAAATGCAGAGATTTTTGCTTTGTTTCTTGCATTCACTATTCTAACATTCTTCTTTTTTTATAAGCAAGAATCAATTATCCTTTGGTAATTTTGATTTTAAAGCAAATATTTAAACACTTATTTATTTTCTGCTAAACGTGGGCCTGAAAAAGCATGTGTTTAAACAGTAATTTTGGGGTGACATTGAGAGTCATGGAGACAAGAAAATCTACTTTTTTTTTTTTTTTTTTGAGAGAAGAAGAGACAGTAGTACCTTCTGTGAAAATCACATCTTTGAGGAAAAAAGCTTCAAATGTTTTCAGTTTCCTGCAGGTATAAGATGAACTAAAAGCTTCCTTCCACAAAACATCTACACTTCCTTTCATAATAAAGTGGATAGAACAGCTTTGATTTTGGCCAAATTAAAAAGGGGACATTGGTGCTTGCTGTGAAGTGTGTATCCTATCCTCCTACTGCAGAAGCAAACAGAGCCTCTTTCTCTACACTCTGATATTCAGTTGGATTCAGTACTTGGAAACACGGTTCTGCGTGTGTTTAACTTTCGATGCACGAATAATTCAGCTGAAGTCAAGCTCACATGTGATTCCACACACCCTTCTTGGGAAAGCAGTCATTACTGCTGGGAATATTCCATGCAGCTACGTGTATAAGGGCCACCTATACCAAGAACAAACATAGACAGTGTTGCCAGGGAACCCCAGGAGATTTGAGAGTGCACGACAGCAAGAACAGACTGAAAGGGTCTGTCCTGTACTGCTTGCACTGCAGAACTACACACTCTGGATTATAATCAGCCCCTTGAGGGCTGCTAGTCTATCCTGCCTGTATTTCACTGCAAATCATTCCTCTCTGTTGGGTATATAGCTGCTATGACACTGCTGAGGTCATTTTACTTGAGCCAAGGTGGCAGTCACTACAATGATCAACTTATTTGGCAAAACATTGACGGCTTTATGGTGAAAGTAATTTCTGAGTACCTGGAGTCCAGCACATCCTTATTTATTTTTGCGTCAGAGGTTTTTAAGGTTTTGGCTGCACCATTAAAACTAGTCAATCAGGTAGATCATATTGATCAGCCATCTTTCTTCTCTCTGTCACTGTACTTACAAGCCTACCCTTGCATAAGGGTCAGAATGTTCTTATTTTGTACTATGTATTGGTCATCCAATGTATTGGATGTATTTATGTATTTCTGGTTATTTTTGGACCATGTCACCACTTGTTTTCTTCTTTTTTCACAGCTTCTTAAAAATCAAGATTCTTGTCTTCACCCTCAGGACATTTCTTAGTTTAATTCATCTACAGAGGAGGACAGTTGTAGTTGTTATTCAGGAACAGAACCACTGAGCTCAAAGACTAGCTATGCAAATCGTCTACTCTTTGTAGCTTATTTTATTGTCATGATGTCACCTCTACCTGTCTTCTCTGAGCATTTCTTTCATCATTTTGTCACCTGGTTCTATGCTAAAATGCGGGATGTCCTTTCTGAATGAGCCAAAAGACTACAATACTGACTCTTAGAATCATAAATTCATAGAATATCGTGAGTTGGAAGGGACCCACAAGTCACACCATGTGCCTGAGAGCATTGTCCAAGTCCTTCTTGAGCTCTGTCAGGCTTGGTGCTGTGAATTCTTCCCTGAGGAGCCTGTTCCAGTGCCCAACCACCCTCTGGGTGTAAAACCTCTCCCTAATATCCCACCTAAACCTCCCAACTCAGCTGCATGCCATTCTCTTGAGTTCTGCCACTGAGCCCCAGAGAAAAGAGATCAGTGCCTGCCCCTCCTCTTCCCCTCTTGAGGAAGATGTAACTGCAGTGAGGTCTCCCCTCAGTCTCCTCTCCTCATACAGCTTCCCTTCAAGGCCCTTCACCATCTTCATTGCCCTCCTTTGGATGCTCTCAAATGCCTTAATGTCTTTTTTACATCGTGGTCCCCAAAACTGCCCCCAGCACTCGAGGTGAGGCCGTCCCAGTGCAGAGCAGAGCAGGACAATCCCCTCCCTTGCCCTGCTGGTGATGCTGTGCCTGATGCACCCCAGGACAGGGTTGGCCTTCCTGGCTGCCAGGGCACTGCTGGCTCATGTTCAACTTGACACCAACCAGGACCCCCAGGCCCCTTTCCATGGCACTGCTTTAAAGCATCTCATGCTCCAGTCTGTCTGTACATCCAGGGTTGCCCCATCCCAGGTGCAGAATCTGGCATTTTCCCTCGTTAAGCTTCATACAGTTGGTGACTGCCCAGCCCTCTCATTCATCCAGGTCTCTCTGCAGGGCCTCTCTACCTTCTAGGGAGTCAACAGCTCCTCCAAATTTAGTATTGGCAAACTTACTTAGTGGTTTTGTTTGAGTTTTTTTTGTTGCTGTTTAAAGGACTCTTGTGTATTTTGCTTTTGCTGTGTACAAGGCTTTAGTCAATGTATACAGTAAAAGGTATCTGTATACATGAGGATTTGTGAACACAATATAAGTGTACACTGGCAACTGCATTGTTTAGCCTTTGACTGTTGTGTGATTAGCTCTCTGGGCTTTGTATGTGGAATCTTTAGACACTAAATGCAAATTAAAAATAAAAAAAAAAGGCAGGACCATAAATTCACATAGCTTTGTCTCTTGCCTCTGGAAATTGTGGATACAGTCCTCTTAACAGCAAAAATAAAACCAAATTGATGTGGCTGATGAAAACAGAACATCTCTAGTTTCAGACACTAATTGAAGGTCAGGAGGTAAAAGTGAGGGGTAACTAGGAATGTCTTAACGGACTCCTGCCCTGCCATCAAGGCTTTGAATTACAATTCTTCTGTTTCAATCTTCACTGCTTCGCAGAAGTATTATAGAAAGTAATTAATTGGCCATTGTTTGTGAAATTAGTTTCTAACTGCAAATGAAGAACAATACAATTTTCTCAACTTTGGCAGAGACGTGACATTTTGATTCCATTTCAATGGGTGTAATAATTTTCTATTTTGGTCTGGCTGCTTGCTGAAAGGGAAATTGGTGTGCAAACAAATTTTTGGAAAATGCTTTGTAGGAAATTAATGGAAGAGACCGGTATGAAAACTACACAGATGTTACAAATTCTAGAATAAAACCAAGTTCTGGTCAGGGGCAGTAGGAACCACAACCACCTTTAATAGACATGAATACTTCATTCTATTCGACCTGTGATGTTTAGAAGGAAGAAGTAAAGACAATGACATATGTTTTCATTAGCTTCTTCCATCAAGTTTGCTATTTAAGCCTTTTATCAGAAAGTAACAGCAGTTTTATTTTATTTAAATTGATATCTTAATTAAGTGAAAAGCAGCACTGCCTTTCAAACCTTTTTATTTTTTTTCCTTCCCCTGAGATAAGATACCAGAGTAAAGTTATAGATATACAAAGAGCATATATATTCAGGAAATATGTGTGGTATTTCATCTTTATTTCAGAAACTTCAGTAGTGGACTCTCTTAATAGGCAGTAATCTGCAATACCAGATAGTGCTGATAACCTGAAGAGTTCAGGTAAGTGTAATAATATATTTAAATTATTTTGGATGTACAGGAGCACATCTTACTGACTTTTTAAGAGGTTCATTCTTTCATATACTGGTACAGAAAAGAGTTTTGAATGAGTTCTTATGAGCTTTGAAATTTTAGTCAACCACATAGTATTCTTCTAACTTTAAATACTACAGGAGGCTTTCTCTGTGTGAAGGGCTGACAACTGAATATATTTGCATAGTATGTTACAGAGACCTTGGGAAGTGTGAGGAGGACAAGGAAGGTGTGTTGGCTGTTTCTCATCATATCCCCAAGTTCGTTTGTTTTTCTGTGCTCTAGCTCTAGCTCTGAACTACTCTTTTATATTCTGTGTATAGAACTTCAGATTTGTAAAAATACTGTCACTGGAGAGCTTGTCTCAGTTATATTAGCAACTTTGTGTCTCAAATATGTACACATTTCCAGTACCTTAGTGACACAGAGAAATATTATCATTCCCATTTTAAGTGCAGAAATTGTGCAACTTTCCAGCATGATATAGCCTCTCTTTTTCAAGATGAGACTTAAATACACAGGTTCTGGATTCAAGCTCAGTTCTGAAATGATCTTCCCCTTCACCAGAAAGGGAGAAACTATACTTTTTCTAATCCAGAATTAGAATTCTTCTTTAGCCTAGAAGCGCTGGTTACCTTTTAATGTATGAGCAACAAATACATGACTAACCAGCTCCTAGAAAAAAAATTAATTCTGAAGGCTGAATCCTTGGCCTCTTAAATTTCTTCAAATATTGAGCTCTGTGACCTTCACTTAAGCTCTTTAAATTCACACAGCATCACACTTAACCCTTCTTTCCTATTTGGCTTTATTCTTTCTCTTAAATAGTGTCACCTTCAAAAGCACGTGAATGGGCCTCCAGAAATCTAGGCTTAATTCCTGGTCTTGCCACAAGCCTCCTTCAGCCAACACTTTATATTCCCCGCTTTCAGTGAGTTATGGATTTAGGACTTTTGGCCTAGTGAAGGTGGGTGAAGGGGCTTTGATTTTTCTGTAACTCCAGTACTACTATGATGCAACTACGAATAACCGTATTAATACTATGTTTGTGTACATAGACATACACTGGGTCTCTCCCCCTCACACCTGTGTCGTGATTTGGGCACATGGAAAGAAAAATAAATAATGTAAAAATGTAATAATTTAGGACTTGTCAGGCTGAGGGATGCTATCTCTCTGCACAATCTCAAGAAATCATGATGAAGTGCCTAGGCAGGGAAGAGACAATGCCCTGGAGTTTGTTTCCCATGTGTGTTCGGGTGTTTTCTTCTCCACCCCCTCTCCTATTTTACTGTTCTTCTTTCTATCACTGCAAAAATTCTCTAAAACATTCTGCCATTAACCAATGCGTATGCAAGTGACTTAATTAAAATAACTTCAATTATGTTAAATAAAAGAAATTAATGATATCCATTAAAACAATCATTGTTGTCCACATCAAAAAGATTTTAGCAGTAAGACAGGATACATAGATGAGAACTGTACAGGCAGCAGGACATCGTATATATATTCTGATAATTAAAAAAAAAAATCAAAATTCCCTTTAATCTTGGTTTAGTTATCCTGTCAATCAAACAGTTTCTTAAGCATTTTATTTCTATTGACTCTGAAGGAAACAATTCAGTGAAAAGTATGAAAATATTTTACAAGTGATCGGTGAGTTACATGGTGGTTTACACTGTTCTTGCTATTGTGGTGGTTGCGGCTGTGATGGCAGTGATGGCTGTACGTGAAGGCTCCTTTTGTATCAGGTGCTGCACAAATGCTGTGTGAGGAGAAATCACAGCAGTGAGGAGAAACAGGGCTATAAGTTCTCTAAAACGAAGGCAGAAGAATCTGCAGGTAAGTGGTGAAATGACTTCTGTACCTCCAGAAGCAACCAAAGAATAAGAGACAGAGTTAAAGCAAAAGACTTAACAGTGATTTAAAACCAATTTAAAAAATCCAGTAGTTAATGAAAACTATTTTTACGCTAGGAAAACTTAGATAAATGGATAGAGAGGCCACAAAAAGCAACTAGTAAGACACATAAACTAAAGCCTGTCAAGGCTAGGATTAGACCTTATAACTTGACTCACAATTCCTTGCAGTAAGCAAATCATACTGCATGAAATTAGTTGTGTGTTTTAGTCATCCATTCTCTGATTAATTTTGGGGAAATAAAACATCATCATAAATAATTTTAAGTCAGTACAGACAATTTACTTAGTCTACAGGGTTTTCTTTCCCTAAAGGTCTGCTTTTCCTAATTCCCAGATAAACTGGAACACCCCTGGTAAACATGATCACTATGCTTTTCCACATTTCAGAGGTAGAAGGAAAACCCTTAGGCTGTATGAGCAATGTCTGGCTTGCCTGCCTTTTGTAGAAGCCTGAGTATTCAAAGAAAAGCCAGTGTTTCTGCACAATACAGTAAAACAGAGACTGCCTTTGGACTGCGATTGCCTCAAATATTTTTTATGGAGTTCAATGACCCTGCTCTTTTAGAGCAGATGGCATCAGCTGCAGGTAGTTTCACCATGGCTTGTCTTTCTTTTTTTTTTTTCTCTAAAATCTATTTATTTTATCCTTAATGACTCAGCTACTTTTGCCAAAAAGGCTTTTTAGTTTTTTATTCCTCACAATGGGACAGAGAATGGTGTTGAAAGGTATTGTAGCTGGCATAGCCTGAAGGCACTGTGAAGCTGGGTGAAATACTTTGTCTCTTTCTCACTGTTTAATCTTGGCTTACAGTCATACTAACTTATTAAAACAAAATGGAAAAAAACCCAACCCACCCAAATATTCCAGCTTGATTTTTATCATGAAAGGTCTTCTGTGCCAAGAAGACACCTGGTTAGATCCAGAGTGTTGTTTTCCAACATTGCCAGATTATTAATTGTATTTCTTTCTAAGGGCCAGGTCGGAGTTTTGAACTCTAAGCATCATTTACTTCTCCACAAACAAAACAAATGTATAGGATGGCTTTTATTAATTAACCCATCCTGAGATTGCAAGGTGCTAAAAAGACGGCACAGTTGTATTAGAAATTTGGATTTCCAGATGAAATTTTGAATCTTCTGAGCTGTTATGGCTTTACCTTTTTATCAACATACCCCAGGATCTTTACATTCTTCATATTTCCAGTATAATTTCAGACTTCTGCTGAGTCTTTATCAGATCTCTCTTTGTTTCTGACCCTGAATATTTGGAGATGAGCTCCTGAACTTGCCAGTTCTGAACCCTATGATCATAGCGATGATGCAAGAAGTCAGGAGCCAACTGGAAATTCAGTTGCAAAAGTGAAAGTCAGAGCTACAAGCATATAATGAGCCCAAAGAGACATTTCCAGAAAAAAAAAAAAAAAGCTTGGAAGCTGCTGTTCTAGAAATGAAGTGGTGGCTGTCAGTTGCTGTTATTGTTGGCTAAATTATGACAGCAGGCTGAACACTGGAGAGCAACACACACGAGCACCTTATGTGATCTTGCAATGAGATATTTTAACTGCAACCCACTGGAGTAAAAGGAGTACCAAAACTGTACTGAGAGGTATCTACAGCAGAATGAGACTGAAATAACTGTCCTTCAGTGCTATGTTCCTTCAAGAATGACACTGAGGCTGACTGTAGGCTCCCCACCTGGTATTTCCAGTGAGCTCTGGATGTACATCATATTTAGATCAGCCCTAGGGATGTATCTACTTGCCCAGGCAGCAGCTTTCCAGTCACCTCTTTTGATAGCTTTGGTCCGAAAGCAAAGCCTGATAGATTCTCCTATCATGATTCTGATGTTGCTTACCATAGATGCATATTGGACTTATAGCATGATTTGAAACTGAGGCTTTTGTGTATCTGTCTGGGTCATATGATTATTCTGGAGCACAGAAGGTTCCTCAAATGCTCTGTCACATCATGTGGTTGTAAGCTCCAAGAGCAAAGAGCCTTGTAAATGAGGACCTCAGAGTATAAGGTTCTTTGTCGCCTTTTGTTACTTGTCCTTTCTATACCATGGAAACCATTTCCTTTATGCACCGTGAAGTTCATCCTGACCAGGGTCTGGTACGTATTGTTTGAGCCATTTCACTCTATCATTACAATGTATTTTTTCATTATGACATCCTAGTTAGTATGTTGTTTGGTCTGAAAAATTAAGCAAAGTTGATTCTGGGTTAAGTGGATGAATGTGTTCCAAGAAAACATCGATGTTACACAGGAAATAGCATTAGTAATTCATAACAAAATCATGATTCTTCAATTTGAAGTACTTCAGAAATAATAAAGCTTCTGTACTTTGAAGAGGTAAAAAAGCTGAATCATTCTCTTTGATATGAACCCTGAGGGTTTTGGTTTTATAGTTGGTTTGATTTTTTTTTGTGTGTGGGAAGCCTCTCTGTCTTATATGAATTGTATGGTGCTGCTTTACTGCTGCCCTTTAGGATCCCCAAGATTAGTTTGTAGTGGCCCCACCTGAGTGTCTCTTGGATATTTATCATGTAGGATGTATTTGGTAATAAACCTCTTGGCCCACCACTATTTCCCTTGCTGCCAATATGCAAACATATTATACTTCCTTCAGGGCGCAGTGGGTGTTATGTGCATAATTAACTTGCTGCTTAAGTGAGCTGAGTAGTAATGGCAGGAGGCTTCTTTAATATGAATCAAATATGTTGAAGAAAATGTTGCTGCTAAAAAAAATAAAAGGCACTCACTATTGGGAAAATTACTTGACCACTTGTAGAAGTGGAGGATATGAGTAGGATGCTTAGGGAATGAGATTTTAAATGTAAATTTTCCAGTAAGATTACTGTTTCTCATCAGCTTTCATATTTGTATCAAATGAGAGAGGTGAAGATGAAAGGCTTACTCACACACAAAAAGTGAGCCAATGATTAGCACACATTATTCTCCTAGTTTCCTGAACTTTTGAAAAACAATTTGCTTTTTCCCCTTTCTGTGCAATTTTAGGAGAGGTTTGTTATTCTGAATTTAAAAATTAACGAAAGGGTACTTATGCCATTGTAAGCGTAAGATGCATCCACATCAGCAGGGCCACTCTCCTCTTCACAGGCTTTTGCAAGGTCTAGCATAATTTAGCAAAACCTTGCAATGATCTTTCTCTGCCAGTAGAGCAACAAAAATTGGGCCAAGGTAAGTGTGATCTCAGATACAATCCAGCTGAATTTGTGTTATAGACTTGCACGGTCCAACGCATATTCCTTGCCCAAAGGAAGATGCAGGGGGGATATCACATCAGATGGTTATGCTGTTCAGAGGTACATCAGAGGTACATTGAGTCTGGAGAAATGGGACTGCATGAAGTTTGACAATGGGAAGTACAATGTCCTGCACCTACAGGAGAACCTGGCCCCAGTAATTCAGGGTGTCTGGGAAGCAGCTTGACAGAAACGGATCTGGGTGTCCTGGTGGACTCCAAGCTGAACGTAAGCCAATAATGTGCTCTTGCAGTACCGAAGGCTATCAGCCTCCTGGTCTGCGTGAGAGACAGCACTGCTAGCAGCCCAAAGGAGGGGACTGTCCTCTCTACTCAGCGCTGGTGAGGCCCTTCATGGAGTGCTGTGGCCAGCACTGGGCTCCTCAGTACAAGAGGGCATGAACAAGCTGCAACAAGTCCAGCAAGGACCATGAAGCTCACTAAGGGAATGGAGCATTTCTTATCCTAGGGGAATCTGAATAAGCTGGAACTGTTTAGCCCAGAGAAGAGAACTCAGGGGTGCATATATGGGTCATATTGTCACCTATATTCATGTGCTCAGTTCCTGATGTGGGTGGGGGTGGGGGGGTAAAGAATGTGAAGGTAGACTCTTCTCAGAGTTGCTCAGTGACAAGAGAAGAGGGAATAGACACAAACCAAAACACAGGAAAGTCCACTTAACAGAGGAAAAAACCTTTTTGTTGTGAAGATGGTCAAATAATGAAACAGGTTGCCAAGAGAGGTTGTGGAGACTCTGTCATGGAGTTTCAACACCTGACTGGAGAAGGCTCGGAGCAACCTGCTTTAGCTGACCCTGCTCTGAGCAAGGAGATTGGACCTTATGATCTTTGAGGGCTCCTTTTAATCTCCACTGCTCTGTGATTCTGTGTAGCTGTCTATAGGTAACTGAACTGTATAAGCAGTGGGGAAAAATTGCTGCTGTATTTTGCATTTCTCAGCAAAACTAAGGTGTCCTGGAGTGATCTTTTGAGAAGAAAATATAGAGGTCAAAAACCTTTTGAACTGTAGATATTGTAGGTTTGTCAAATCTTCTGCAAGAGAGGGGGCAGAAGTCACATGCCTTGAAATTTCTATCAATTGAGACAATCCTTTCAGAATAATTGTAGAGAACAAGACTATTTTGGCGTGGGGTGGACTGCACAGGTCTCTGCCTGTGCAGGTAAATTTCTGAGATTCAGGTATTTCAACACAAAGGGACGCATGTTACTAAAGCAGTATTTTCTTTGTGTTATGTAGATGAATTTGTACACGACAATGACTCAAAAGTGAAGTTTTAATGTACTAGCAAAAAAAAAAAAAGAGAAGGTAATCATCAAGGGGAGGTGACTTGCTTTGTACTGTTGTTACCCAAAACAATTTGAGCTAACTCTCTTATATTCTGGATTGTGTGAAGGATTTATTTGGGTAAGCAAGTGGGATGTAAGAAAGCAAAATGTGTGAAGCCAGGTTTGCTAGTCTAAGTGTGTCCTTCCTGGTTCCTGGAATGCTTATTCATTCCTTACATCTTTTGCCCATCTGCAGGACCTGAAATTGGAGGTTTTGTTGATTTTGATGTTGTTCATACCTTTAAATATGCCTAAAATGTTTTTTAAAAGCTGATTAACAAGGCCTTCCCAGCATGGTGTGGGAGTTCACTCAGGTATTGCTTACCTGCTTAACTCTTTTACTGCTTTCCTGATACAGCATAAAGGATTACCTTTTACTGCATTACCCCATTAATTTTTATTAGTTGCTGTTCAAGTCCTTAGCTCAATCCACTCCAAATAATTAATGTGATAAGACATAATACCCTAATATACTTATTAATACAAATGAGTGGAATCAACTTTGCTGCACACCTGTTCTCAATAATCTGCGCAAATACTAGTGAATTATCATTGCCTCTCAGAAATAACATCCACAGTGACATCTTGTTATTCTTTGTTGCTGGCTGATGAAGCTCATGTTATTGCATTGCACAGGGTGCTTTGGAAAATACAGCCACTGTGACTGTGAACTATGGCTGAACTTTATACATCTTGAAGAGACAGCTCTAATCTGCTTGTGACCTCATGAGAACTGTCTGCCTTTATGGCTGTAAATGTTATAATACAAAAGTGTCACATAAATATCAATGTATTAAATATTACTAGAGTCCAAAGGGCAAAATCAGAAGAGACAAAGTGGAAGTGGACTTGAGTCTGATGGCTGCAAGTTGATCCTCTGTACAAGGACTTATTTCCTTGAAATTTGCTCTGGCTCACTCAATGTTGTGCAGGCCATCCATGACAGAGGGGATCTGTAGCCCTCTATAGTGGTTTTAATCATAAGGTGCCTGGAGGAGAGGTGCTAAACTGGCAACATACCTGGCCTTCATCATACATTGTGAAAGAGGAAGAATATGCAGATAATGTAAATTTTATCTAGTAAAAAACGTTTAACATATTTTATCTTGTCTCAAAACTGTTATACAAATTTAATTCCTTTTTCCCCTCTTCATGATAAAAAAAGTAGTTGCAATCCTTGTATCTTTTTTTAGCTCTGACTTGAGTCAGTCGTTGCCCACGTTGTAAGATGGGGACAGTGAGACATACAGGCATCTTAGAATCTGTCAGGAAGTCCGTTGCAGATCACGGACTAGACAAAAGGGATTCATGTTTCCAATCTGGGAGCATTAAGTACTAGAATATATCCCATTTCCCCCCTCTTCTCTCTCCCACTGTCTGTTTGGTGGAATGGCTTGTCTACATACAGTTAGGAATAATTTTCATATGACCATAGCCTGAAGAAACTACTATTCAAGTTTTCAGTTCTGCTTTTTCCAGCCATGCAAAGTGCCAAGGCTCTGGGCTTGAGCTTAACTCAGGCATTTTAGTGGAGGTTGGAACTAGATGATCTTTAAGGACTCTTCCAACCTAAACCATTCTATGATTCTTCTGTACCGGCTTCTCCAAAGAGAACATAACACGTCTAAGTGGTACACTTCTCTGCATTTTCCATAGACAAGTTTATAAGGTCTTAGATGCAAGCAGTAATTCCATGTTCATTTTCATAAAATCTGCTGACCAGAAATCAAGATTTTGCTGCTCTTGAACACTTACAGAATGTCTGCTAAAGACCTTCAGATGTCCATGTATCCCCAATGACTTCTGAGAGCACAATAAGAAGAAACTGATGTGCCTCTGAGAAAGAGAAAGGATGCTTTATATATATTTACTTAAAATATCTTTGGAAGAGACTGCTGAAAATGGTTAGGAAAATTGATGGAGTTCACTAGCCAGAGGGATCTTTTCCTGCTTCTCAGTAGAGACAGCAATGACTGCCTGGGATTATTGTAGCACTGCATGGATCAGTTGGATACAAAAATGATCTTGCACAAGAAAAATTGCCTCTGCGAGTTTAATGCTTTATGGATTAAAATTTAGTATGCTTGAAAATTAAAAGCAAAGTTGAGAGATACATCCCAAGCCCACACAGATTTGTTAGGAAAGCAAAAAGTGTGTTGGAAAAGGGAAGGGTGAATAGTTGTATGGGAAAAGGGACGGAAAATTTTCACACAAGGTGGTATGGCCTCTAGCTGTGAGAAACTGAAGGCACTCTTGCATGCTTGCTGCGTGCAGCCCAGACATTTTGGCCGGCATGATGGGGACAATGGCAACAGGTATGGAACCGTCACCTTAGCAGAGCAGCTCCTAGCAAAGTGTAAAAAAAAAAAGTAAAATGAGGCTGTGAAATTCAGTTGGTGAAGCATACTGCCCTTTTACTGGCCACGTCTTTCTTACAAGGAACAAAATAAAGGTCTCTGATGGGAAGTGCAGCATTTTTCTTGAGGGCAGGAGTGCTGAGAACAGCCCTGTTCTTAGAAATAGTAAGGTGTGGTTTCGCACAAAAAAAAAAAAAANTTTTTAAAAAAAGAAAGGTGGTGTTTAAAAAAAAAAAAAAAAAAAAAAAAAAAAAGAGTTCTTTGTTTTATAGCTATGAGTATCACTGCTGACATGTAACTGAACAATTCAGGAAAGACAAACACCTCAGAAAACACATAAAAATTGCTGAGGAACTTCTCCTGGTAAAGTCAGTGGGACTTTTTGCCTGGTATGTTGAAAGGTTGAAATCTCTGTAATAAAGAAAAAGAGAAAAAAAGGGGAAAGCTGTGATGGATAATTTAGGGCTTGACCTTAGAGCTTTATTTGTGTAAGTCATTTCACTCTTTTCCAAAGGCTTATTCCATTTGGTGAAGAATTATTTTTTCCTAAGTTATGTTGCTGTGTTAGTTTCTTAATAGTTTTCAGACACAAAGGTATTTGGGGACATATCTTTCTCTTGTTGAAGTAATGACCAACACTTCTCAGTTATTTCAAGGGTACTTTAATCTTTTCAAGGCTTTTTTAATTAAAGTGAATTATTCAGTATGTGTACAGTACTTTGAAAGTACACACAGCTACGTAAGCGCTAAATGTTTTTACTATTCAACTCATTATCTTTTACATTTATCATAAAACTAGCTGTGACTTAGCTGCTGTTAAGCTTCTTAGTTCTCAAGGAAAATTAACGTTAGAAAATGCTTTGACTTTTTTTTTTTTTTAAACCATGGCAAATTACTACTACTGCTGATTACAGCAGTGATGACAGTGTACGAGCACTGCCTGAACCAATGTAGAGACCAATTGTAGCTACACTTCTTTAAGAAACTGTACACTTATGAGTTGCTCTGCTGCACTTGATCATAATGGTCCCATCTGGAAGCACAGACACGTGAACATGATTTGTCATTGCTCCATTTTTTTTACAGACACCATACATGCAAACAATACACCCTTGGAAAATGGTAACTAAGCACCTAACTTGTGTTACTGGTCACAGGAGGTACAGCACAGTGGAAAGTCAGAAGTGGAAGACACCTACAAGGCACTTGCATTCTGCCTGTGCCTATGTGTTTGAAAGCATGGCAGAGGTTGTCAGTGGCTTATTTAAATGCACACAGTGAATTGTTTGCTGACTGGGGACAGGTTTTTTGACTCTTAATCTACTGTTCCATCTAAAATACTTATTTCCAGCACCACGGTTCTTCTGATGTAAAGAGAATTACATTTAACTTTCTGAATCACTACATTTCCTTTCAAATGCCTGTTCAAATATTGTTAGGAGGAAATGAAAACTAATGCTCCTGTGTACATGCTCACAGCATTTATTGAAATTGTCTGTCGTGCTGAACCTCAGAACAAGCAGCTTTCACCATCTATAAAAACTTCACCTTTCCCAAGAGAAGGCTACCTGCTTGGAAGTTTTTTCCTTCTTCAGGTTAGGAAGGTGGTATAAGAGACCTCACAACAGATATTTAGGCAACTATGAAGAGCAAAATGGACTTGGAGCAAAGAACATGGTGAGGGGATAAAAAGCAAAAATCCTAGACCCTGTACTTGTGTTAAATTTATTTCTAAGACAAAGTTTCGATTTTTTTTTTTTTAAGTTGAATTGTCCCATTTTATAAACTTGCTTTTGTAGGGTACTCTAATATTAAATCATCAAAATCTTCTTTACTTGACCCTCTGTTGTTGAACATTAGTTGTGGCAGCATCAAGTAAATAAGAACCTGAGAATCAAACCTGCTATTATCTTTCTATTTCTGGCTGGAATGATTCTTTGCCTCGATAAAAGGGGTAGAAAGATATACTGAAATAAAAGAATTACGGAACCCTGAAATTCAGGTTCTGGCTTGTGACTGCAAATTGCTGAAATTCTCTGAGGCTCTGCCCCTTTCTCCACTTCATTCTTTCAAACTTTTCTACTTAAATTGAAGATCTTCAAGGCAGGGATTTTCTATAATATATACTAATTCAAGGCTTAGCATAGTTGATGATTTAACTTAAACATCATATTTAGTAGTGACATGAACAAGCTGTAAAGAAATGAGCGTGAATCACAACCCTAATGTCAGGAACTGTGGTAGGAGATGGACGAAGGCAGCCATGGGATTGTGCAAGTGTCACTGGCTTCTAACCACAGAAACTGAAGACTGAAAGAACATGTTTTTGCAAGGCATCCTAGGCCTAAATGATTTCTAAACAAAAAATGGCAATGAGATCAAAATTAATTAAAAACAAACTAACAAAACCAAACAACAAAAGAACCCAAAGTGGGAATGGGAAAGTTAAATGTCACTAGAATCAAAGCAGAAGTTTCAGTAAAGCTGCAGTCTCAGTAAGCCTGAAGTCAGTGTCAGTGGAAGACAGAAAGTATTCTTATTTCTTGCAGTACAAAGCTCTTGAATACTTTCTACTGCTCACATTGTTGAGTAGGTATACTGTCTAGCATCGCTATTATCTATGGAAATACAGCTCAGAAATTTTCTGCTTTTCATGTAAAAAATGAAACATTATTGAAATAGTAGGTTTATTTTTTTTGAGAAGTGACTGACTTGAAATATTTTTTTTTCCCTTCTGGAAAATACTGCCATGGGGAAAAAAAAAGGCATATAAATTTATACATATTTAACATCCCTCTTTCAGAAGCACAATGGGAACTTCTTGCATTATCACTTAGATTGTTTTAGGATAATAGAATTAACTTTTTCTCATATAGCAAAGAAAATGTTCTGTATGGACAGTTTTTCAAACTGAAGAAAATTTAGTGGAAAACCCAGCATGAGCAGATAATCTGAGTAGTTTAGGAAAAGCTAGAGCCCTGGGGGTAAGGAAGGCTTTGAGCAATATCATTCATGTGTCCCACATACATTTAACAGCTTTTAACAAACCCATGAAACTGAAGGAGTTCATTAAAGTAATGCCAGTCTTCAAATGGCCTGAAAGCTCTTATTTATACAGTTGAATAAATAAAACCAAGATGTTGCAAGGAGATTTGGACACCTGCAATATGGTTTCATTCAAAGATTTGTACTTTTGGTCATGAATATTGAAAACATTGAAATGAAAAAAGAAGCCTTGGCTTTCAGTCTTTGATATAAGAAGTTCCATGTCCTCACTTAGGGAAATAAATTGCCCATGAGCTCCTTACTGCCTCATCCAAGAAGACCTGGGTATTTTCCTTATTCTCAAGGTCGAAGAGCTACAAACTCATGGATTTCCCAGAAGATGCAAACTCCTAGAATATTTTGGCTGCAAATTCATGATTTCTAAAAGGCATACAAATGATGGTAATAGAGTATTGACAAAACCGAGAGAAGCAAGGTTAGGCAGGAAATTAGAATCCTACTGAAAAAAAATTCAAAGTTGTCTGATCTGAGACTGAGCATTGATGGTATTTGGATATATATAGTTACTAATCTCATGCATCTAAGAGGCTATTCTTGAGAAGAAGGTCAGTGGTTTGCTGGGAAAAAGGAAATGGGCTCTTCTCAACCGGAAAGGGTGGGGCTGGAGGGCTTTTCTAGAGCTTTGAGCCAAATTACTTAGAAACGGCTACCGAGAATAATAAAATTTTATACATATTTCCCATCCCCTCTTCCCCCGCATCTCCCCTGGTGTTTAGATGGGTAGGAATACATTAACATCATAACTTATTGACAGCTATGCTCTTAGCTGCCAGAATACTCCTGCATGCATGTATTTCATGTGGATAGTCACGTGAGAGGTAGACTTTAAATTCTAGTCCCTGCTTTTCTGGGGAATTTGGGAGTTAATTTACAGAACCTACAAGTAGATGAAGTTGTGCTCTTCTCATGATCATAAAAGTCTCTTTTGCTCTTCTTGCGCATTATTCAGAGTATTTGGGCTGACTAATTTTTCTTCTAACAAAGTCTTCTGACTATCCTTATTAATAAATCAGCTTTCCTGTTTTTCTTTAAAGAAACTGCCTTATCTTTTAGGGTGCATAGGGTGTTTTGTTTTGTTCCAAAATTAGGTCTGACTCAGACAGGTGTGTTTTAGCATCAGTTTTGTTAAAACAGGGAGACGATTTTTGTTTTGCATAGAAATTTGGGGATCATTAGTGAAGGGATGTGAGGAATTCTTCTAGTCTCAAATTTGTCACTATTATGCAACCACACCCATGAGTCATTTTTTTCATTTTGCCATCATACAATGAGTGCAGGCTCTTAGAAGGTGCCAGACTGACAGCTTTGAAGTTTACAGAACAGGTTTTGCAGAGGCATTAGCAGTCCCAGTTCTCCTTGTGCGCTTCGATCTTTCTGAACGTCTGCAGCTTGATTATAAGACAACCTCAGCTACTGCCTGGTATATCTAGGTATAAATTGCCATTTCTTAGGATATTCTGTTCTTTCCTTATCCAGAAGTTACCCAGTTATATGGCCTTTTTCTTCTTTAGTTCATTTGAATACTGTCCCAGTTTGGCACCTATTGTATGAAATGACCTCTAATTGTAATGCTGCTTTGTGGACTCAGTGGGCAGTGAGGCTGACTTCCTTTATCTGCTTCGGGCACTCACCTCCAAATTGCCATGGAGAGCTGCTCCTGTGGGCAATTTGCATTCTTCTTACCTGTACTCAGCCACACTGCAGATAAACTTAAGGAATCGGATCTCTGGGGTATTAAATCAACACCTCTCACAGCTGCCAGTTTCACAAAATAATCAACTCTCAATTATGCAGCATAATGGCAATGGTAGAATAACCCAAATAAAACAAAACCAAGGCTTATACAAAAGGTAAATAAATTAGGCAGTAAGGATAGATTTAGTGTGCTCACCCTGGAAATTCCGGATAAGCAAATTTCTGTAGAGAGCAGTGGCAGCTTTAAGCAGGCAGAATGGGGCTGGGGATGAACAGTGCTCCATTCAGACGTGGTGATGTGGCCAGGAGTGATGGAGGAAGGTAAGGCCTGAAGAATTCACACCATTGATAATCCATTCAGATAACACTGCAATTTGTGTGAAAAAAAATCTTTTTTCATTAAACATTCTTTCTTTTAAGAAAATATTGTTATATTATTAAAAATAAAGAACATATTCTTTCTTTTAAGAAAATATGCTGCTGATCGTAATCAAAAATTGTAAATAGACAGTGAATGCTCAATGGCATTTTAAGTGAGGGAATTCTTGCTTAGAGATGGGGGTGATTTTTCTCTTTTGGCAAAGAGAAAAAATGCGGGTTTATGAGAGGTACAAATTCTTGTTTGGCTTTAATAAACAAATTTTGCCCAGGGCGGCAAGGCTAAGCTAAACTTTTCTCTTCCCCATCTCTAGCCGTATCACTCTGCAGCTGCACAATTCTCCAGGGATAAGCTCATGGACACACTAACTAGCTCTGAAACAAAAAGCTTCATTCTTTGGTTTTGGCAGTGAAAGCAGTGAGAAGCAGCAAGGCAGGCACACAGGTTATGCTGAATCCTTTGGGATGATCTCTCCCATGAACCTCCTGGGGGTAGGACCAGAGCAGCAGCCTTGCTTGCCTGTCACACTGAGGTACTCCTTCACAGCTGTGCTGCAAAGAGTAAGTGCATTCAAAATAGTCTTACGTAGTTGGAGAAAATAAGGCTGAGTAACCAAAATATCAAGCAGTCTGCTTGGTTTGTACGCTAGTGTCTTGAAACAGAGTGATTGGGTGCCACGGTAGCTTACACAGGTAATTAAGCAACAAGCAAGTAAAAACCTACCCAAAAAAGTGAAGAGGTTGTAAAATACACTCTCTGACATGCAGAAAGCTAGTATGGATCCACTATAAAACGAGATTAGAGGAAATGGCCTGAGCTGTAGTAACTCCACCTCAAATTGTCTGTGTCCAGGTACAGTTATCAAGAGAGTTGCAGCAAAAAAACTTACCTAGGGACTCATGTCCTAATCTTCACGCTACTGTGGTTGAAACTGGAAAGAAACATGATGCTATGCATGGTTTCGGTTTTGATGGCACTGATTTTTATAAACATTACAGAATATGAACATCTATACCGATACTGTTGACTTTAGCCACATACGAGGTTTAGTAACAGTAAATGCTTTAATGTTGTTGGCTTTGCTCATTCCACCTTGACAAATTATGGATGATATGTTTAATTTCCCATTACTGAACCTGACTGCTCCTTAGATTACGAGAGGACTTTTATTTTCTTTTGCTGATGAAGAACTGAGGTACATTGTAGGGCTATGCCCAAATTATATAGGAAGGTATGGCAGAGCAGGTAACTGAAATGAGCTTTAGCTGAACCCTATCTCAGTTCTTTCATGCGAAAATTCAATCCAGCCTAATTCTTCTTCATGTATCAAATTCATCCAGTTTTGCTTCAAGTGGGAATGCTTCAAGACTTCAAGGCTCTCTTAATATCTCAAGGTCTGAAAGATCTAGGCTTTCCTTATTGTTTCATGGTCATCTGCAGGGAAACAGCAAGACTGTTGGCTTCAAAAGCGAGATTATGCTCTACATACTTGGCTTTCACAAAAGACCCAAATAGTGATTTCCCTTGTATTTTTGATGTCTGAGAGAAATAAACACACGGATCAATTGTTCAGTCAAGAAGCAGAAAAACTAGTAACTACTGTAGAGAAGTGAGGTTAAGAGTTCCTTCTCTGTTGAGGGCTGCTGGACTCTACTGTCAAGCTGACTAGTAGTGCCTTGGGCCCTGCAGACAGGCTGCTTCTGAAGACAGTAATGAGAAAAACGATCTTTTCACATTTACTTACCCAAAAGATGTATGATTTTATGGTTGTATTAGGGACTTATCGTCCATCTCTTGACTGAAGCTCCCAAACACACAATCTGTTGTAGTTCTGTTTATGCACACAGTCTGCATTATAGGCAAGAAAGGTGGCGCAGTAAATATGAGCTACCATCTCACACCAGTGCTCCATGGGCTTCCTGCTCGGCTCCCGATGCACTTCAAAGCTCTGTAGCTGTCTGGTTTCCAGCTGTCTTACAAACAACCTCTTCACCCATGAAGCATGCTGTGGGTAGGGGCAGTTGTTTCACAGGAACCCAGAATACATTGTGTTCCCAGGGTAAGTTCTTGCCTGACTTTACCTCCAGGGAACAGGAAGAGCCTGAGCTGGACTGTCCTCAGAGCTGTTTGCAAACTGTTCTCAGAAACAATGGCCGATGATTCATCTGGCACTGTCATCAACAAATCTCCAGGCCTGCCGGTTAACAGACCTTCCCAAAATAAAGAAAGGGGACCTTCCCAGACAGAACCATGTATTTTTCAGTGATGGATCTACAGAAGAGTAACTTAGGCTTAAGAGTGCTTGTAATCAAATGATTACATATGCTTGCCCGAGGTCAGACAGTAAGCTAGTTTAGCAGCTCAGGGGACCCTTGTTCCTGTCTTGTGCTCACATGACATGAGCACACTGACTCATCCATGTGTGGGGATATATAAATGCCTTCTCATAACGTGTTTTTGCAAGTTTTAGTAATAAAGCCAGATCTGTGAGGTTGCAATCCTCCTATGGCAACAGAACACTGTCATCACCAACATTTGACTTAAAAATAGTTTGAAAAAGAAACTCAGGGTTGGTTTTTTGGGGTTTTTTTTTTTTGTTTTGTTTATGCTAGTAATGCAGAAGATCACTGGTTTAATGTGTGCAACCTTTTAAAGTTATTTCTATGAGTAAACATTTGCCGGAAGATATCCTGTCTGGGTGATATCTTTTGCAAATGCCTGAAATTAAGCTACCTAAACAAACTTTTCTTTGGTGAGAACAAGACAAGACATGGAGTGGCTTTTCCAGAGGTGTACATCCTAGTATAATGACAGGCCAAGTGATATTACAATGTCTGAAAATTAAAGACCCCAGAGTAGGGAAGATTGATGGTATTTACCTTCTGCATTTGCTAGCAGTGAAAGGATAGTGGTGACAGATAAAGACTAAGATATATTAATGAAGTAAGCTTGTAGAACCTCATCAAGGATGTGAGTTGACAGAGGTTAGATATCATGCTGGCATCTCTGGGAATGATATGTATCCGGTGAGGAGAGCCTACGTAAGCACATAGTGAAGACATCCACTGAAAACCAAAATTATGGATGTCTGCAAGAGGAAATATGTGAAATATTTACCTAAGGGATTTAGAACCATTCTAAAAAAAACCCAAGTAAACACGTCTACCGTAGCTCCCCAAAAAATCGTGTGAAAAGAGGACTGAGTATTGGACTAGAAAGGTGAAACAAAGAGAAGTGCAAATGAACAAAAAAACCCTTCAGCATGGGGCTGTAGGGGATACTTGCAGTTGTTAAAGTATAAATGGCTCTGCCAGAGGAAACTTCTGTTTTTTTCTTTACATGCTTTTAACCAAAAGTTAGTTAACCTTAGTAGAGTAGTGGATGTAAATAGCTATCATAGAGGAATATTAAAGTCCTTGAAGATCAGTTGATTAACAGCATTTAAGCATATACTTTTTTTAGGCAGGGACCTTTAGCTTCAAAAACTCAAATCCATAAAAAACTTCTTTTCTCTCTTTCTTATCTCCTTCTCTCACACATCAGTAGATGAAGTCAGTTATAGGTGTTCACTTATGTTACCAACAAAACAACAAAAGGTATATAAACACTATACATGTACTTCAGGCAGGTGGGAGAAAAATGTACAGAAATGTGCCCTTTTTTGGAATGCATCGACTCACACACCTTCCTATAAAAGAAAAAAGGACAAAGGAAAAAAACAAACATGAGAAAAAATCTGTCAACAACAGAAGTCTGTGTTGCTGTGTCACCTTCCATGTCGCATGAAAATACTTCTTCCAAAATTTGGAAGCATGTTGTAAGACCATTCAGAAGCATATTGGGTTTTTTCTTTCTCCTTTTCAAAGCAAAGCAAAGTTCCACCCTTGCTCTCTGTCTCTCTTTTTTTCTCCTCTCTCTTTAGGGAGAAAAAAAAAAAGTTTTGAGAATTTCATTTTTTCTATTCACTGCAGTCCTGGCCAAAGTAAAGCCCTCTTTTACATTGACGTCAAGATCTTTACTAAGATTAGGGTTTCATTTCTCTATTGCAGCAATTAGCTAGGGAATGTATAAAAGGCTTCAGGGAAGTAAGCTAGGACTCCAGAGGGGAGAGCACTTTGCACCACAGGCAGATAGCAAAGAGAGAGTGCAGGGAGGAAGGAACAGAAAGTTTGTGTACATAAACCTTTTTTTAAAAAGTATTGTTGCACCTGGTAGCTAGCTTTACTGACACAGAAATGAGAGGTCTGTTCAGTGCTTAAATAGCTGAGAAACAATGGGATAGTGCAGGAAAGTTAACAATTAACAGTCTCAGCTTAAATTTTGTAACTGCAGGGAACTGGAAACACAGCTGCCTCTCTCTTCAGCAAAATCAGGTCTCCTGGTTAAGAGAAGAATTTCTGTTAACATCTAAATTTCTTAAAAATAAGCAGCTTGCAGTTGAATGAGTATCGTGCTCTTATGGTTTTAACCAGCCTGCTCATACTTAACTATCTCTGCTTATTTTAAAGAGAGCAGCTGTGAAAGGGGTAATGAGGCTTTTGAAACGCCTTTTGCTTTACTCTTTTCAATGAGGGTACAGGGCAATAAAGAGAGCTGAAGGTATCCGGCTGAAGAGAAGCAGCAAGGAAGATGGGTCTGCTAAGTGTGGATTTGTTAATCACGCTTCAGATCTTGCCGGTCTTTTTCTCCAATTGCCTCTTTCTTGCGCTCTATGACTCTGTGATTCTCCTGAAGCACATGGTTCTGTTTCTGAGCCGCTCTAAGTCTGGGCGCGGTGAGTGGCGGAGGATGCTGACCTCGGAGGGGCTGCGCTGCGTCTGGAACAGCTTCCTCCTGGACGCCTACAAGCAGGTGAGTACGCGGGGATAGGGACTGCCAGGCTGGGGTGAGCATCCCGCTTGTCAGCGGAGAAGGGAAGGGAGCGACTGCGTGGTGCAGACTATCACCTATCTGATGTTAAGTTTGACGGGAGAAGTATAAGCTGAAAGGAGCAAGGGAGCGGTAGGTACTTCTAAATCGGGGTTAAGGATTCACGAAATTCTGGAGCTGCCGACTCCCTGAGCTAACTCTCTGTGCAGCCTTGGCCGTGTCATTCAGTTTAGGTGTGCCTCAGTTTCCTCAGCAGCATGAATAATAATCTTCATGTTTTTTAAAGTATTTCGATATCTTTGTGTAAGAGTAATTGTAAAATACTCTAGATGTTTTCACAGCTGTAGGTTATTATTGCCGTGTGAGATCCTCAGATATTATAAAAAACTGCATCTTCAGACTGAGCTCTACACAGATGGATGTTAGCTATGTAACTAGAGTTGTTTTACCTAGAGTAAAATATAGAAATGAACCATTGTCATTACACTGGCGTTTTCTCTTACTCATATGTTAACTTTTATATTGGAGGAAGCATCCAAGTAATAGTAAAACTGTGCACAAATTGAAATAGTTATCCTTTTTCCTTCATGAAAGCAGTGACAGAGGGACATGTCAGAGATTAAAAATGAACTTGACTAGCTGTCGGACAGCTGCCTGGTGATTTAAGTTAATAAAGACAGTAAGAGTTATGCAACATGTACTTTTCTTTTCCTTTTAAGATTTCTTATAAACATTACCCAGTGGTACTGCCCAGGTGTCATGAGGTAGCCAGAATTCCCTTTTATAGATTGAAAAGGTGGACCCAAACCCATGAAATTTCTTGCACAAACCACCCAGTTAGTAAGTAGAAGAACTGGATTCAGAGCTCTGTGGCTTTCAAAACAGTGCTTAGTCTGTTAATTTGTTGTCTTATTTAGACATTCTAATTTAACATACCCCATGTGATGCCGTAGGGATCCTGTCCAAATGATACTCTACTGAAATATTTCTTTTTGTATTGCCTTCTCCCCAGTTCACTTTCACACCTCTACAGTAGCCTTTGTATTTGCTCTTATCTAAAAATGTGAAGAGCTGGTGATGTTGGTGTTTGCTGGCTTTGTGATATGGAATACCATCTGCTTAGCCTGAAACTCAAGCCATGGGGACATTAATTTTCAGTGTAAGACAAATATAAATAACTTTAGCTTTTGCCAAATGGGTCAACCTCTTACTGCCACCCGAGGAATCATCCAGCTGGCTACCCAAATAAAATAATGCTGAATGAAGCCCACTATTTTCCTTGCCCTTCTAGTCTTTGTTTTTATTCTCTTCATAGACATTAAGTTAGTACATTTTACAGTGGCCTTGTTAAATGGGTCAGTGAACACAATTGTTCCCATTTTACAGACAAGGCAAGGCAGGACAGTTAACACATGACTTGGTCAAGGCTCCAGTGGAAGTTGGTAGCACAACTCTGCAACGGTCAAGTTTCGAGTTCCCATATTTGCAACCTATATGTGGCCTGGGGTCTGGAGAAGTTGTGAAGCTGTAAGAAACCTTATATCCATGAGATATTTTCAATCTCTTTTTGCTTAAATTATACACAATTATTTAAAATTAAGATATTGCATGCCTTGCTGTAGTTTCCAAAGTCATGCTTTGACTTTCTTTCAGTATCATTGATGTTAGCCATGGAAGCTACAGGTATGGTGACTGCTATTTTTAGTGTTGGCAATGAAGCTCATACCTTGAACTTTGGTAACTTTATTCTCTCCCTTATCATGATTTAATCACCTAGGTTGTTCAGGCCAATCAGGCTATAAGGTTCCTAGAATGAACTTTGTGCCTCAATGAACTCAGCAGAAAAATGCGTATAAACACAACCAAATTTTATCACCTTGTTCCAAAAAGAGGAAAAAGTCCATTCATGGCAGCTATCCTTAAGACAAAAGAAATTGACCAACAATTAATGGAAAGACTGTTTTACTTAATAGAATTATGGGCCATAACGACAGAAGATCATTGGAAACTCTTGATAGTTTCATCACAGAAAGACAGTTAAGTATAGAAATCAAATTATAAATGGGACAAAATAAACTGAAGAGCAATCTTGGAAGAAGACTCATCACCTCCACAACAGATGACAATCTTCTGCTGCTTCTATAAGGAAGAAAAAGGAAAAATGTTTCATCTGAAATGTTGTACTAGTAGAGTTGAAAAGGATTGAAACATATCCTGTTTTTTAACATATTTAAAAAACATGAGAAATAGTGAAATATATCAAAGAATGTCCTACAAAGCATATTTTTCCTTAAGTCACCCTTTTCGAAATCCTGACTAGAATTATCCAGTTGCGATATCTTAATCTGAGACAATAAGTGAGAAATTAAAATATTATGGAATCAGGGCACTATACAGCATGGCAAAATATATCTGATACCATAACCATGATTGCTTGTTGCTCCAATTTACCAGCTGAAGCCAGGTATTAGCAAATTACTTAAAAATGTACTTAAAGTCATTCCACTGAACAGTATTTATGAGAAAATCACCATTTTTTTGTGTAGAATAACGGAATTACAGATGTCTGAGATAACCAAAGCGAGACTGCCAGTTAGCAGAAGAGTGGATCAAAGAAGTAGCTGTGCTTGGTTCTACTGTGTTTTGTGCCACTCACACAGAATTCTTCCTGAGTATATTTCACAATATTTTTCACAAAAGTACTTGATGTAAAATTTCTATTCAAAGAACAGTTTATTGGAAGCTATTCCAGAAAAACACTGTGGGTAGATACTATATTCTGAATTAAGGCAAATTCATTACCAGAAAAGACCTTTGCCTCAAAAGCGTGCTTTGTCCCAAAATTGATTTTTTATTTTCAAGGCTAGTGTGTACAAGATATGCTCTTGTAATGGTTAAGAGTATATGTCAAACCAGCTATTCTGATTTACTTTTTCATTGTCTAGAAAACCTTATTAGTATCTTATCCAAATGTCAACTTTTTTTCTGATTTTTGTTGTTATTGAGTATTACTTCTCATGATTTTTTAGTGAGGGCAATTATTTCATAGGCAAGATTGCCTAGCAACAATTGAAGGTTTTAACATCCTCAGCAGGGAAACAATACAAAGTTTGTTATGTTGTATGTAGAGTATATTCAGTGTTCTTTTTTACTGGAACATTCTGTATGACTGGTTTGCTCCACATTTTAAAATCTTACTGGAATCAAAATAATTGCTTTTTTGTTAATTTTGATTTTTAATGTAAATTTTACTAATGAGTAATATGTTTCTTTTTACTTCCTTAGCTCTGAGTTCAATATCTGTCAGACTCAGTGCTGTTATTGTCTACACTGCACCAGCTTTGTGATTTATAGACCATCCTCCTATTATTTTCCAAGAGGCAAGTGTGTCTTACATTACAAGGGAGTCTTTAGGACCAAACTAATAATCATAACAGAGATAAATAGAGCTAGTAGTCAAGTTACATTAACTTTCTGTAATTGAAGGAGTGCAAATGTTTCAAATACTATTTTTATATATGTATGTGTAGGTATTTACAATTTTATATGTTTGCAGGTGTAAAGATCTAGATATACCTATTTGTCTCTATATATGTACATACATATATGTATAAATATGCAAAAGCACACATATATAAGCACACATAATCTTCTTTTCCAGGAGTCAGTCTCTCTCATTTCTCTGTGTATATATACACTTATATATGTGTGTATGTACACATACATATAGATAAGAATGCAGTCACAGCTATTGATGAGAAAGAAAAACCAAGACTTTTTGGGAGGGTGTTAGTGTAACCACGATTTACATAGGCCATTTCGACAAATGCCAGTGAGGTATTTGTTTGAGCTTAAAGCATGTATACTGAATGTATCACACATCTGCAAAAATCCGGAGAAAAAGCTGGAGAAGTTTTGGAAAAAAAAAAAAAATTAAAGGTTTTTTTTTAGCAGCTAAGTTCTATGCTTTGTTTAGTAGTGGGATGAATCTGTTTTCTAAGATACCAAAGGTGAGAAGTTGTTATCTTAAAATGCTTTTAAAGTAGGTTCAAAAATGGTTGTACCCGTTAGCGATGACCAGTGGTGAGGCTTTGTGCTGGGAGCTTTCCCAGTGCCAGATATGAGCTCTGTGTTTCAGCAAGGCAGAGCAATAACTCATGGTCTCTAGCAGAATGCTTTAATGTTATCCTTGAGGAAATCATCCCTCTTCTCCACCTCAGCGTAGGGTAGTTAGAGGGAAGACTTTAATGGCCTCTCCCTACAGCAGCCCAATATTTAGGAATGCTGTGGTGTACCTGTGGGGACAACACACACGTGTGCAGATACACAGAGACGTGTACGTGTGTGTCATGGGCCTCAGAGGGATGCTGGTATCTCAAGTGATGGATGGTGATGGGTGTGTGTGTACTTGTACAGCTTTTTACTGTCTTTAGAGTGGGCCAGCAGCAAGCTCTGGCATGACAGTCCCAACACAGGAGAATGGCTGGCACAGGATCCCAGCTTCATGGCGTAGTCCCAGCTCTGGATGTAGCAGCAAGTAGAGTGGTTCAGTAAACACCCGGTGAGATTTTCCTGGGTTTTCAGGCAGGCAGTTAAATTACCTTTGGTTGCTTTTGCCTGCCTGGTAGGTACATCATCTAAAATAAATCAGCATGCAAAGCAAAACAGTCCCAAACCTTACATGTTAAATGCGTGCTGCGCAATATTATCACAAAGATATATGTGAAAGTAATATAAAAGCATGATAGTCTACCTGATCTTTGGCTGTCCAGGAACTCCCTGCTTTCTGGGGAAATGTTTCAAAGGTTGAAATGAAGACACAACTTCATACTTACTATTTGTATTTATTTTGTCTGGAAAGGTAAGGAAGTGTCTCTCTCTCTGCATTTGACAGTGCTCTCTCTGCATTTGACAGTGATAAAGGGAATTTGTGAAAGAAAGTCTGTTGTATAATTTCAGGATTTAGAACTAGACATCGTGTGGTATTAAAATATTTTATTGGTTTTACAAAGTTCAGCTTTAGAAGAATTGTTTTCATTGACATTTGCAAATGAAAACAATCTTGAAAGAAGTGAGAAAAACAAAACCGAAGCAAACCACAATTAAAATTTCTCCTGCAAAGCTGGGAATGTAAATTCAACAGGATTTGGTCTTGACATAGTAATTATTATTAAAACTTTGTCATTATTATTAATAGATAATCATGTTTGTTATAGTTGTGTCTGAGGACCAACCTAGGCCAGGGACCCATTGTACTAAGCAGTGTCCCAACAAGAGGAGAGACAGTTGGTCGCATGGAACTTAAGAGTTCAAACATTCAAAACAGACAAAGGGTAGGAAAAGGAGTATGAGGACTTTTATTCCATGTGGGGTCTCATCCCATTTCATTTTGCCGATCTAAATTCACTTCTTCCACACAATCTCTTTGCACTGTTCCATTTTCACCCTTATATGTGAAAAACTGACTGTAAGTAGTGCTTGCCTTGTTGTCAAAGCCTTGTGAAAACCCCCTTTTGCTGTGATAGGCACAAAAAAATTGGCTAACGGGCACTATTCAGGAAGAGGATCGTACATGGTTCTTGTGTGCTGGCTCTACCTCTCTGTCAAAACCACCACTGCGTATTCATACAGTGCTAAAGCTGAGTTAAAAAAAAAGTAAAAAACCATCATCCAAATTAATATCAAATTCCCTTCATGTGCTGAGTAGCAAAAACTGGTGAAGGCCTTTGTCACACGTAGGTAGATCCCAGTGGCCATGGTGTTAGTAGGCCATGCTCTGGTCTTGAGGGAAATATAAAGCCCTTAAGAAGCTTGCTCTTGGCTCCCCAGTCACAGGAACTAAAATTAACTGTAAGAGCACAAGGCAAAAGGCTCCTTTATGCTTTCCTTGTGCCATGCATACTCATTTGTGGGACTGGTGGCTTTTAAATGGAGAGAGCAGCATTTGACTAGTTATTTTTATCTGGAATGTGCCCTGTTAGTTTGTCTCCCACTTCCCTCTGTCAGCTCCACATACCTGATCCTGAGTAAAAACTCTGGGAAAGCTTGAGTCATTTCTAGTCTCTAATCTCCAATTCGAGTAATTCAAGTTGCCACCTTCCCCAGAGAAATGAAGAACTTCTGCACCCTTACTCTACTCTGGATAAGGGTCTCCTGTGATTTTTGTCAACTGCACAACTCTGGGTCATGAAATAAAGAAAACAAAAATAATAGTTTGTAGAATTCGCCAACCAGAGTCAAATTATGATTTGGATGAAGCTATACCTAGCTGAATGGGATCAAATCAAAGCAGAGAATTTGAAAAAATGCTAAAGGCTTCAGGGATTCAGTTCATTACCAATCGCTGCACTCCCGTCCCAAATGCAACATGTCCATATTCAAATGACTAATATCATAAACTGTTAATTGTCTGGCAGCACCTATGGTTTTTTTAGGGAGGTGACACAACCCGATGAGTCTGCCAAACTGTATGAAAATCCCTGATGCAGGGAATGAAAGCTGTATTCCAGTGCACAGGACCCCAGGAATGTTATGCTGAAGTTGACAAAAGCAAAACAGGAAAAAAGAAAAGGTAAATGAGGAGGCAATGTTTTGTCCGTGGGGCTTTACTTAGTCCTTATGGAAAATGAACTACAAACTTAGCAGTATGTGCTATTTCTAGTCGGCAGTTTATGAATAGGGCTTTCTCTCCTGCTCTTAAGTCTCCTTCATGTTGCAGGCTGTGTGCTAAAGCATCAGCAATCTTGTTCCCTTTTCACTCTGCCTGCAGACTGAGAACAGGCTGTCAGGCAAACACAAAATTCTCACAAATGGTGAGAGTCACTGCTTTGGTGTTGCTGCTTGCCCCTGCTGGTGGCTGGGCTGGCTGGCAGATTTGGTTGGCCTACCTCGCGTGTCCCATGCAGGCTGTGTGGGAGGGGATGCCTGCGTGCTGCTCGGTTTCTACCTCATTCAGAAGGCTGGCACCGAATGGCCAAATATTCACGCACAAAAGTACGTGATTATGGAAATGCTGGATTGCGTGTGAGGGGAATTCTGCTGGTTTGTTTCTCAGAATTTATATTTTGCCTGCCTTTGTGTAAGATTTCAAAAGCAGTTTGGCTGAATACATGAGTGTTTTTGTTTGTTTCCTCATTGCGTTGATTTTCTTTTCCAAGAGCTATTTTTTCTTTCAATAAATAACAACAAAGAAGATGGCCAAGGCCTACAATGCAGATGATCAGCAAGGATGATATTGTCATCCTGTGTCAATTGGTTCAGAGTCTGGTGAAATAAACAGTCTCTTGGGAACGTCAGTGCTTCATCAAGACCAATTAGTGGATCTGCCGCTGCTGCTTATGTTTAAGCATTAACGACTGGGCAGGGCTGCTTTTTGGAGTGCCTGACACTGGCATGGAACAAGGCACCGACCTAATTACTTCTCTACAAGAGCAGAAAATGCCTCGTGAATGCCTGCTTGGCAAGGATGTCTCATTAAGGGGAAAAAACCCAACACAAGCACTCCTAGAAACAAAAATTAAAATGATAGGTAACCTGCGGCCACGAGACTTCCTTCATGGCTGTGGGAAATGGAGGGAAACTGCTGTAAGGTGGTGTAAAGCTGGATAGATGGATAAGGGCTTCTTTGTACTTTGTTTCCTAACTCTATCTATTTTTATAGTCCGTAAGGAGTATGAGAGACAGAATGCAAACTTGCATTGTTGAAGAACAGAAATTACGTTTTCATCGTTGGTTTCAATGTTAAATAGGACTTGAAGGGCATTCCCATGTTGGTGTCTGCTGGAAGTTGTTTTATTAGTCTGTTTCTTCAGGGTTTGCAAACTGGCCTAGGAAATTAAAGGGTTTGGTAGACCTGGGTAAGGAGCTGGTCATGAGGAGCTTATGATATATAGCCTCTCTTTCTGCTTAAAACAATCAAGAAGAAAAACTGTGGTTTCCCAGTTCAAGAGTGGTGGCTAGATATTTTCAGTCATGATAGTTTTGTTAAAAAAAACCCCTGAGGAGTAAGTAGAAGCAGCTGCTCAGATGTTTACTTGGTCCTAAGCAGTTCTGTTCATTCCTGACTTATAGGTGCTTCTTTTTACCTTTATTTTTCTTCTCCTCTGAAGAGTGAGAACAAATATCAGAAATTCAAAGTGTGCTGTTTAATTGTGATTTGTGAGATAAATTACATGTCATTACTTCTTTTCTTTGACTAGATGAGCACACACTCTTAAATACTGAGGTCCATTATTCATCCAGGGAGTGGGTGAAGCACAAATACTTACATGTCAGGCTTTGCCCAAAAGACACATTTTGAGCAAGCTAGCTCTGAAAAAGCACGTATGGTAGTTCAGGAACAGTTACGCTTTCTGGGTAAAGAGGGATCTAGTGTTTGTGCAGATATGCATGTGCTGTGTTTCTTGAGATGTGGCCTTTTTTGGTAGTCACCAATTTATCACAAATTGCTGCATTGTTTAGTTTACTTCTGGATTGAATGCAGCTGTCAGGGTGATTATATGGATGCCACATGATCTTGACCTGTGTATTTCTTTGTTCGAGTGCAGCCATTTACCTTACTCCTGCTTTACCTGTCTTACGTCACAGAATGGAAGAGAGAAATGATCAACAGCTGAACAGAAGACTACCTGCTACCTGCTAAGGTGTAGGTGGCCTTAAATGCAGTAAGATGCTTAATGCTACTTCTTAAATGCAAGAGGCTGAGTCTCTGAGCCTGCGTTTTCAGACAGATAATTTATTCTCAAAAACTGGGATATAGTTATTCTCTTTCTTTGAGTTCGGTGGATGGCACACTCACACATCAGGTCCTGAACTCAGCTATTTCAAGCCTCTTGCTTTCAAAGGCAAAGCACGAGGCTTTTTTTAAACTGTTATCAGGGCTCTAGCAGATAGCAATGCTGCAGATGCAGGTTTACAAGGATGAGGGCAAAAGGGGCTTTGCTTTCCCAGAGCATCATTTGTTCTCTTGACTGTGCTGCAGCTGCATATCTTCTCCTTCTAGTGACATGATCGCCACATACTTGGCCTGGAGAGATTTGTGGGTCTCAGACAACCTTTCTTTCTGTGGTTCTCTTCCTTGCTGATCTCTGAGTGAGAATGGTGGCATGGTTGTGTTTCAATTTGCCCTGTCCAAAAGAGTCAAAATAATGCTCATAATCATGTGCCAACACGCTGTGGGACATTCTCATATAGCTGTGAAGTCTGGAAGTTTTAATGCTGTGTCTTACAAACTTTTCTTTGATTAGACTCTTGCTTCTATTGTTATTTTGATGAAATAGTGCAGAGTCATGAATACCTGCAGATTTGTTCAAGGTAGTCAGGTTTCTGAGGGAGAAATGGAAGATCCAGTATCAGCAGTCTACTCGCCTTTGGATCTTTGTGCAGCAGCAACTGCATGAGTTCAGTATTCAGCTGTTCGCTCAGCTTCTTACTGCATCTGACTCCTATATTGCATCTGATACCCTATAATGCAACGTGAAATAGAAGTGCACCAAAAATCAGTTATTTATTCAGTTTTTACATAGATCTCATATAGTGTTAACTTCTATAGACTTTAATTGCAGAGTAGCTTCAGAAAGAAATACATAGAATGTAAAAGACTGCAGAATCTGGCTCTGTATGTTTCCTTCAAAGCAACAGTTCTAGACATAATCAAATAGTCAGGGGACAGAGATAGAAAGAGTCAGGAAAATACAAAAGGATAATTGTGTTGTTGTACTAGAGATTGATGTTAAAGGCAGAGACATAGGAACTGCTGTGGCAGAGCTCATTAAAAATTAATTGTATTATGCAATAATGTTTTGTGGTTCTATAGTAGTTATCAGCTAAGGATCTTGGAGCCCTCTGCAGGCTCCACTTTATTCTGACATTCCCTCCTGTGAATTGCTTTTATTCTGTCTTTTTTTCTATAGATATGCAAGTAGAAATGGTCAGGCAAAATGACCTTTCCACCACTGCCTGTTGGGTCTGAGTTAGATCTGAAGTAGGAGCTGAGAACAGTTAATTTTCACGTCATCCTACTTCAGCCATGATATAAACTTTCCCCTTTTCCTGCTGGTTTTTTTCCCCCAATCATCTTGTGAAGAAACATTGCAGTAGAAGGAGATCTACTTCTCAATCACCCAATTACTGATGAAATTACTGCAAAGGGGTTAGAAGAAATTTTAGAGAGCATAATCCTGGATGATTCACCGTCAAAGCAGTATGTATATTAAGTGGGCATCTGCAGAGATCTCTTGTGTTTGGTACTCTTGAGTATTTTCATTCTTGGACTGCAGGATGGAAGAGAATATACAAATCTGTAAATCTCTCAAAATTGAGAGGCACTGCGTGTGTTGTGAAGATCAGGAATATAAAGCAGAATGATTTTGGAGAACTGGAAAAATGGCTTGAACTGTAGGTTGTAGGCTGAAAAGAGACCTAGGCTTTATAACACCTTACTAGCTAATCTCTAATCAACAGGCTACTGTTTTTCCAAAACAGTCACGTTGTCTCATAAAAAGCAAACATCTAGAATATAAAAACAGGTGTAGTCTGTGAGCTACTTCATTACACGAAGCAATTGTCGGATTATACTGAAAATTAGTAAAAATAGTGTTGAAGTTTTGAATAGTGAGCTTCAAGGACGATGTGAACCAAGTGGAGAGAACTCATGGAAAATGCCTGTGGAAAAAACCCATGTCTCACAGAGGAAAGTCAGAAGAAATTTGAGGTAGTCTGTCTGAAAGCGAATGCAAGTCTCCAAACACATAAGGGTGGACAGCACCAAGTATGAAGTGGACAGGACAGACCTCTTATCAAATTTTCTAACATTAATTAAGTAGCATATTTGTCAGGAATGCCACGTTTTCCTGAACTGTGAGTGCAGGTCGACAAGATGACTGTTCTGAAGCTGCTGCTTTTGATGATTTGCCCTGTCCCCATGTGACTCTTTAGGTGTACTCTGAACGGGTGATTATTTGGAAAGAGTGGTCATAAGGATACTGCACAAGCAACTCACACTAACTTGCTATCTTTTAATGTGTTCTGCTATCAGGTCAAACTGGGAGGAGAAGCCCCGAACTCCAGTGTAATCCACATAGCCAAGGGCGGCGATGGCAGCAGTAGCAGCTGGAAGAATGTGGGTGGCAAGTGTGGAACCAAATGCCACCTTCTGGATTTTGCCAACTCTGAGCGGCCACTGGTGGTCAACTTTGGCTCAGCTACCTGACCACCGTTCACAAGCCAGCTGTCAGCCTTCAGCAAGCTGGTGGAAGAGTTCTCTGGTGTGGCTGACTTTCTGTTGGTCTACATCGATGAAGCTCACCCATCAGATGGCTGGGCTGCGCCTGGTATCTCTCCCTCTTCATTCGAAGTTAAGAAACACAGAACCCAGGAAGAAAGATGTGCAGCTGCTCACCAGCTCCTAGAACACTTTTCCTTGCCACCTCAGTGCCAAGTGGTGGCTGACTGCATGGACAACAATGCCAATGTGGCCTATGGGGTTTCATTTGAGCGAGTATGCATTGTGCAGAGACAAAAAATCGCCTACCTGGGAGGCAAAGGCCCCTTTTTCTACAACCTTCAAGAGGTTCGGCTTTGGCTGGAACAAAACTTCAGCAAAAGATGAAATCCATTCTCTACAGGAGTTATGTCAACAGATGTGTCCCTTTATGGTGATGCAAAAGGGGAAAAAAAAAGAAAACATGCTAGTTTGAATAAAATCTTTCAGATGATTGCAGGAGAACACATTTGATAACAATGTCAAATGAATGTTAACTAGGAAAAGAAAATAAAACAAAAATCTAGCTCCACAGAAACACTCTAAAGAGAAAAAAATCCCACTCCTGCTCTTGCTATGGCACGGAAGAGGTGAACAGGCTTCTCCAAAAAGGTGCTGCTGGCAAGCAGGTGGGGTGGTGAGATAAGACCTGTCTCCCAGAAGCCCCAGTCCTGGGGTGAGGCAGGGAAAGCATTTCTGCTTGGAAGGCATTCTGTGGAAAGGCAATGCCATACATTTCATCAGAAATGCTTCTTTATGCCCCTGTGGCCTATGCAAGGAACCTGGGAGGAGCAGGGGGTTTGCAATTACTTTGCATACAAATGCAGTGCAGTGTGGTGATGTTCCTGTCTTGGTAGAAAATTTATTGTTCAGAGACTACAGGAACCGCATGCAATGCATAGCACAGGCAGACTGGCTGCTCAGAGCGAGATGAACCTTTGTCTGCTGGTATTTGTACTCTCTGTGGACACCTCTGCACAATGTATTAACTATGTAATGCCACCTACATGTTTGTATTGAGTATGCAGGCCTGTGCCTGCTGGGAAAGGTGTTAAAATCTATGGAGTTGGACCAAAAAGACAAAGGTGATCAAATAAGCCCAGTACTATTTGAAAACTGAAATACCTGGACTATTTATAACACAACATTGAGAACCATCTATCTACAGCATGCATCATGAGACAAAACTCAGCTGATGCCAACCAAACCCTTGGTTCTGAGAGCTGACCACACACATTTATCAATATTCTCTGGTTGTCATCTTTGTTTCTTTACCCACCTCCATCTCCTTCTGTCTAGCAATAGGCTTAAAGGTAATTTTACTTTTAGCTTTTTAAAAAAGTAACTTATTTCTCTCCTTTGTTTTAATGTGAGGTAATGACCTTGCAGGTGTATTCTGGGGACGGGGGAACTTACGCACAACTTTACCTCATTGAAATGGAAACCTATCCTGTCATTTACCCTGTTAAATGTAGTCATGCTGACTTTTGCTATCTTAGATACCTGAAACTAGTTTATAGTTGTGTTAATCTGAAAGTTAAGTTGTTTGCAGCCTTAGAATTGACTAGCTGCAGTTCTGCTACTGGGTGAGCTGATAGTCTGTTTTGCTCATGTTCTTGAAAACCTTCCCAGAAGAGAAACAGGGAGGACAAATAGTTTGAATTAATGTGAATAAGTATAAAAGATGGCAGAATTTTCGTATGAAAGAGTATGAGGAATTGATTGTTATGTTTAAAGAGATACTGTGAACTTAGAGTACACATTAAGTTTAGGTATTTCTAAAACTAAAATTACTTAATCAAGCCTGATGAAAAGGCAGATTTACAATGAGCGAACCAATTAGAGCTGATAAACGAAAACCCATATAGAGATGGACTATCCAAGTTTTCTCTCATCTTTGGCAGAAACATGGAACAGATGAACAGAATAAGTGGCAAAAATCAAATTAGTTCTTTTAATGTCTCATCCTGCCCATCAGCAGGACTATGATGTGTTGATACTAACATAGGAAAGAGTAGAAAATAGATAAGTGTTTTAATTTTCACAGTGCCCATTAATATTGTGTATTTCCTCTAGCTTGGCTGTTGGTCAACTTAGGCAATGTAGGAGGAATTCGGAAATGTGTTTTCAAGCACAGATCTGAAATAATGACAGTAACATGGGTAATTTCTCCTGTGCTCAGGTTCATGCTTCCCATTCTTACATTTTCCTCCACACACTGTTAACCATAGACACACATTGTGTTGGAGAAAGGTGTAAAGAGTGGTCATCAGATCTCCAGGTGAGCCCCACTTCTCAGAAGGCCTGTGTTTCTGTGTGTGTGTGCATTTATATATGCATCTGTATGTATATAGTACATTTTTACGTATGTGTATACATATGCATGCACATATAAGTGGCTTCTATGACCACTAATAGTAATTACCCTGTCCTACCATTCATTAATGTTACTGTAAATCATCACTCAGTGTGGAAGATTGTTACATATCTTAATGACTAACTGGGATATATAACTGAATTTTTAAAACCTGTTATAGAAACAGTAACATAGCCAAACTACAAGGTTTATTTAATCCAGTGTCCTACCTCTGACTGTATCAGATACTTCAGGGGAAGGTGCAATAGTTTTTAACTTACAGAATTTTTATTAGCTTCAGCCCTTATTATTTTTGCCTCCTCTACAGTGATTGTTGATGTCCCTATGAGAGGCCGATTCTGAGTTTTGAGATTTAAATATTTTGTGAGGTGGGGATTGCTAAAATAAAAAACCGTCCCATTTAAGTTCAAAGAAAACCAAATGAAAACAGATTTTTTTCTTTCATATTTAAATAGGCTGCTTTTCAATGTCATTATTATCTCTTGCTGTTATATGCTAAACCACTAAACATAAGTGATCCCAATTTTTCTTCTGTATGTCAGTCATTATATAATCTATATAGAAATTTGCATACCTTTTGTTTGTTTAAGACAAACAATAACTCATATTCTTATACAGGTTCATATTCTTTCCTTGTCTCTGAATCTCTTCTATTTTTGCTACACTGTCCTTTTACTCAGGTGAGTAAAGATGTAGACATTAATCCAAGTGAAAATCTGTATTGATATACCCAGCACAGCATCTTTTCCTTATTATATCCTACTCTTCAGTCATCTGAAACTTTTTTAATCCATAGCAACTCCACAGCCCTTGTAAAACTTAAACTAGTAAGTCTTTTCCTCTTTTCCTCATTATACCATTGAAGTCTATGCTAGCCAAATGTTTAGCACAGCTGTTGAAACATACCTTTAGTTCAGAGGAAAGGGTCTGAATTAGTAATTCAGTTTGTTAATACCATTTGCATATCTAAAGTTACAATTATTTTTCAAGTCCATGCTCTCCTTTTGAATTTCCATTATTTTGTCTTGCAATTCATAGATGCCAGTTCATCACATAGTATACAGGAATTACAAAATTGGCTTCTGTAAATGAGAAAAACACATTGACTTTCCACAAATAAAAATACAAAATAACTTCATTTCTTTCTTGGCAACATGTATGACTGTCCTGCCTAAAATTTAAAGATATTCCAGCCTCACTGGTTATCAAGACAGAAAGATATTTTGCAAAACCTCGGGTTTCCCCAGAAGACTTCTGGTTGGAAAGCAGGGCTTTCTTCAAAGTAAAATGTGCATAAAGAAAAAAAAAGAGAAAAAGGATTGTCTAGGAGGCTGATAGAAACATAACATCTTTTTTTTTTTTTAAATCCAAAATTAAAACACTTTATTGAAAAGGTTTTAAATTAAATGCCATGCATTGTTCTCAATTGATGATAAAAGTGGCCATGTGTCAGATACCCAAAATTTTTGTAACGGTTGCTTGGGGTCCAGGTAGAGATTTTACTACCTTGCTGGCTTGTACTTCACAGCTGGTCTAGTCTGCTGTGAGACTGGATTTGCTTCTGTCTCATTCTCACTGTGTCAGGGCACTATATCATACTACTTGAGGTGCTCCAGTGTGACATACATGTTGAGCAAAGTCTCACGAAATAGGTGCCTGAAAGCATTCTGGAAGGCTACTGTATATAACAGAGACTCCAATACTGTCTCAACATTAGTGTGGGAAACTTCCAGTATTTTTCATTCTGAGCAATGTAAAAAGCTGTTCTGGGCTATCATTCTACATTGTTCTGTGCTTAGCATCTGTATTTAACACTGCATAAAAGGAATATAAAACATTTTGTGCAGATGAGAAACTATAGCATTTTGCTCTTTCCTTGTATTGACAATGACATAAATTTAAGGCAGCAGGAAAACATGCCCCATCTACTAAAGAGAAGGAGATATATTACGAAATATGTTGTTGAACAACTGTCTGAACACTTTGAAAAGCAAAATGCAGTGATTTTTAGGAAGGTGATCTTGGTGGGGAAACCTACAGAGCTTCTCAAAAAGGTATTTGTGTTGTGCATCCAGGAGTGTGCGGAGGGAAGTTATGTTTCTGCATGTGTGAAAGTGGCTTTTCTGTGATGTGGAGTATAGATTTAAGAGTTTTTAAGACTTTCATTCAGTACTATAACCAAAGCAATAAGAGGTGTCAGGTAGGGAATAATGGCCAGTTTTGTACAACTCGACACCATGTCTGTGACAAATCTATATTCAGTTGGGCCCAATTTGGAGCCTTCAGTGAAGAGAGATTGGGGTGAGACAGAGGATGCTTGTGTGCTTATGAAGATCGCTAACAAAAGAGTGATTAACTCAGTTAGCGTTCAGATGCCCTCACGCTGGCATCCCTCTGTGCACCTTAGTGTCTGTATTTGGAAGAGGCGTCTCTCTGGGTCTGTTAATAAGGTCGCCGTGGTGTAGGTGCCTGTGTGTGCTATGTGTGTGTCATTGTTTAAATGTCAAAAATACACTGCGGGAGAGCCAGCAAAATTTTGTTACAATATGGTGCTCCATGAAATGTGCTTTCTAGATTTGTTTTTCTTGTATTATAATAAACGATAAAGGAAAATACACCTTTTCTGTATTTTATTCTAATACTGATTCCTAATACACAGTGGAATCTTGACATTTCACCAAGGAAACTTAAAGCTATATTTGATACAAAATCTTGGGCCACCCTGACTAGATCTTAAGCAATACAAGCAAAGTCCCTTGTAAGTGGTGGGAATAATTTACTGACTACTCCCAGCTTTCAAGAAAGGTGAAGGGGAGGGAAACAGAAAGCTAAAAGGATAGTTGAGTCTGCACAGAGTTGCAGGGTTCAAAAAAAACCTGCTTGACGAAAGCATGCCAAGCTGTATACAGCACATGAAACCTGGACAAATCGGTTATGAATGCATCAGCTGTAAATGCCACTCTCATTTCAATGTACAGGCAAAAGATCAAAAATAAAATTAAAACCACAGCTAAATAGCTGCTACAAGAAAAAAAAAATGAAAAATGTGCAGCAACTTTTTAAACAAACTCACTTTGTGATTTAATTGTATTTTAGAAATTCTGTCTTCTTTGTCATCTTTTGTTACAATAAGTTTTATAGGACCCTACATCTTAAAACTGCTTTTGAATATAGGTAAGAAAGAACAAAACAAATTACCAAAAGGAAGAACATGAAAAAGGTTACACCCTAGTTTCCCAAACAGAAATGTTCATTACAGTATACTTTATAGCCCTTGAAACAACCAAGTAAATAACTCTCTCTAGATTATCTAGTTCACATCACAAAAATAACCCTCAAAAATACTGGAAGGAGAATTTTGAGTTCTGAGAATTTTCCTGTAGTGTGGCTGTTTGTGATTATGATCCTTATATCAATTGGAGCTATAAGGAGCTACTCAGTACTCTGGAAGAAATAAAAATACCTTTCAGGTCTTGCTTCTTATTTCACAGCTGTGTAAATCAGGTGAAGGCAGATGTGATGAAATAAAAGTTTTATTAGAAAATAGGAACATTAGTTAATAACTTGTTTACAAAAAATAAACTTTAGATACTCCTAAATATTTGTGAGAATGTTTTGGTTTTTTTCTGGAATAGATGATGTCCATAGTAGGAACAAATAAACAAACAAAAAAATTGGTTATCTATGGAGCAGTATCTCAAGATGATTGACTACTGCTCAAGATCTTACTTTCTGACAGAGAATTTCTGAGGCATGATAAACCTTTCCCAAATATAGTCTTCAAACAAAGGACCTAAATCTTGGTTAACAACTTTGATTACAGACAAGTAAATTCACTGTATATGCCTGTGTGCTTCTAATGTTCATATTAGTGAACATTATGTCTTAAAAGGGCTAATGTGAGATGGAAACACATCGAGTGGGCATCCTGTTCAAATCCTTAAGGCCTAAAGATTTGTAAGCCTTGTTATGTGACTTGACTAGAGAAGGAGAATCCAATTTAGGTCATATACATGAAACATATGAATACATCAAAAGTTTTTGTTGTCTGTACGATAGTGCCTGTTATATAAAATGAAAGAAGTAGCAGGCAGAAAGAACGCTCTTTGTAAGTCAGTATTTCCCATATTTTCAATATGTATATTTTTGTTATCCGTAGAAAAGCTATCGTGACTTAGGTATTGGTTAGATGTGCAGGTAATAGAAGGGGAAGTTTTCTTAAAAACCTTATCTTCTTCAGGAATTGATCAGGTTTTGATGTCCTTTAACCCTGTTCTTTTTTCCTTACATCCTTCCTTCACCTGATTTCCCATGTTTCTTGAACCTGTCATGCCACTGGTGATGTTTCCCCCATTTCAGTCTTCGGTTTTGTGGAGTTTACTTAAGGCTACAGAAAAGCTGAGGTCTTAATTTCAAGTATGATGTCAGGATGTCAGTTGTCAGAAGGTCAAGTGAGATACGGGAGAATACAGTATTTTGTTCTGTTTATTTGTGTAGTCTCAGTGCACATCATCTGCATGTGGGCTTGTTCTCAAACATAATTTTTTGCATGCCAGCCTGCAGAGCTAAAACTGGCTTTCTGGGCAGATTATAACAACACAAACAAGCTTTCTGCAGACTGGGAGTGAACATACAGGTTTTCATCTCAGCCCTAGCTACCAGAGTTTGCACTTCGCTATGTCTGCCAACCTTTTGTAAAAACTCATAACACTCCAGCACTCAATGCAGGGTGAAGGTCTGAGCACAGTGACTCTCATACGTTAGACCTGAGCAGATGTCTTACGAGACAAATCTTTCTGAGGTTTTCTCAGAGATTCACAGGAAATTTGACCAGTCCTTCCAAGCCAGAAATTGGTGGACTATGCTTGTAAGTGAAAAGCACTTGCTTTATAAGGAAGGAAATCTTGCAGCTGGTGCTCTCGTGGAAGGAGCAGCAGATTTTTGCTAGCTGCAGAAATTGTCTCTTAAGGGATCCTTGCAGATCTTCACAGATGGGCTGAACAGCAGTGCTGAAACTGTCCACAGTAGTTCACATAAAGACTGAACACAACTAATGGAAAATAACACAACTTTGTCACTTGTGCTTCTCAAAGCACCTGAAAAACAGAAGTACATCTCTACTATAGACTAATTTGATAACAGCTAGGCTGGATGCCTGACTGAAAGTGCATATAAACATTAGAGATATTTTCTCAGGATATTTCTCTTGCCTGTCACCAACATCTGTATACTTCAGTATAACGCTGCTTCTCTGTTGTCCAATACCATGGCAAACAGTCCAGTATCACACCCAGCTCCTCCTGAGTAGATTGTAGTGACCTCTTAATTTACACTTTGTGACACTGGTGCTGAGCTGAAATTCAGGTCATCCTGTTTTTTATTGGGATGGATATTTCCAAGTCAACAGATCCACAAGTTTCCCAGAACAAATTTCAGCAGTAGAAGTACACAGTAGGTGAGGTTGGGGAGAAGAAAATTTCAACAGACCTTTTTTATTCCATCGGGACTTACTTTTTAATGCTAATTGCAAGGATTTTCTTATTATATGTTTAGCTATGTATGAAAATTTTCATGAGGCTTCCACTTGTATTTACTTAGATAATCAAATTCTAACTTCAATGGAACTTTCAGTATCTGAAAAGGAGTGTCACAAGACACAAGTATTCTTTTCAGGTTTCAGAAACTGTAACTGTGACAAAGTCAGGAGATACTCCTTAAAGTTCATGATGGCTGTTTAGAGTTTTTTTCTGTGAGTTGTTGAGGGAAGCAGAAAAACAATCATTGTCCTGTATCGTGATCCATGTCAATATGAGGCAAAAGGAAGATTTCCAGGGTACATGGCAGTCCTCTGTGGCTTCTAAAACCTTCCTTAATGTTACTGCCTCTGTTTTGGAGTGGATCACCACTCCTTGAGAAAAAGCCTGCTGGGGTGGCCTGGTGGTGCAATAAGATGTTTTTCCTTTAAAGGACAGAATTTCCACTCAACTGACCACTTCAGAGCAACAAGAGGAAAAAAAAACAACAAAAAAGTCCATGAGAACTAGGTAAGTTTCCATTCCCAAACTGACTGCGGAGGAGGAAGATCTTCCTGTTGCATTTATACTGTTTTAATCAATTTCATGTTTTCTCCCACTACAGAAGTGAATGTGCTGCTTCAGTGATTTGGACATTTACAATGCCAAAACAGCCCAGGCTACTTGAATCTTTTTGCGGCCCCTCCCTCCCCCTTCTTTCTTTGTTTGGGGCTAGGTAAATAGATGTCATTACTGAGATTACTGCAGTCTGCATTTTACCCAGAATACCATCTGCCAGTATTTTGTCAAGCTTCCTTCTATTAAAAAGCCATTAGATTACATCTGACATTCATTTATGATCAGCAGATAAACTAGTTCACTTGACAGATAAAGAGGAACCCAAGTAACTATTTTTTTAATTGTGACTACTACCATATGTTGTCGCTCATGATATATTTAATCACTGATCATGCTCTAATTAAATATATCTTAAACCTCTTTGTCTTGTCAGTAGAAGAAAGAAACAGATGACAATACTTTGATGTGGCTTCGAGTTTACTGTAGGCTTATGTTTTCATTGACATGCAATAAAGAATTCAATTTGAAAAAATATATACATATATTATTAAGAAGCAGCATGCATGCAGGTTTACTTCTGATATTTGGAGAACAAGAACTGTTGTGTAAAGTTGGTGATACTTGAATTTTGAAGAAAAATTCAGAAGTAATAGTAGTATTTTTATTAAGGAAAAGGGCTTTCACATACTGTCTTAAAGGTTTTTGTGTACATTTGTTGGAATTCCTATTTCGAATATAGTGGACAACAAAAATATAGCATATTCCTGTTAAGTGTGTAAATGTGCTTAGACTATGTAATTTTTACTTTTAACAGAATGAAAGAAAACAGTACTACGTTTCAAACTTAAAGACTGTTTTATATCACCCTGTTTTTATTTTTTGTATCTTAGTGTGTTAAGAAAAATGCTGTGGAGTGTCCTGAGGATAACTCTATCGGAAATTTAGTCACTACAGACTACTTAATTTGCTTTCTGACTCCTGGCAGCCTGAACCAGAGATGCACGAGTCACAACAGAATGCAACAATCAGTGTCTCCTTCAGGGCAGTATGTAAGTTTACAAATAAGTCCATCATGTGATTAAAATTTCTTAAGTATTTATGGGCTTAAAAAAATTAAATGTGGTTAACCTAAATACAACTGATATAATAGGACTTCACAGTTCATACTTTCCATTGTTCATCACTCTCTTTTGAAACATAATCTTCTGTGAATTTTTTTCCCCAGAAACATTCCAGCCATGAACTCTTTCCACAGTTGCTGGGTTTTTTGTTATTGCTTTTGTTTTTTCTTTTGTGGAAAATGTCAAGACATTTTACGCTGCTATTTCAGAATGTGGTAAAGAATAGAGATCCATCCACACAGAGGCACACAGAAGTGTATTTTTCCCATAGTAAAAAAGAGAAGACATGATCACACTTAAACAAAAGGAGATGGCCATACCAAGCCTGACTGACATTTTTCACCTGATATATTGTACATGAAAACTTTGAAGTAGAAATCTTCAGGAAAAATAACACTCATGTAAGCTGTTGAATACCTGCAGATGAGTATTTTTTTTCTGAGAAAACAACCACATAATGCAAGCTGTAATAGTACTTTCCACGGGCTAGGGCTTTATCAGTTCTCTAATCATAAGGATGAAGGCATTGATGAACATGGAGGATGACTTCTTTAAAGGAAATGTTCCATAAGAAGCCAGAGCATGTTAAAGGAAAATATGTGCCGCCCAGTGTGTCTCTATTTTCAGGAGATTTTTCTTGCCGTGGGTTAAGTCAACCCTGTGGCTAGCCAAACTTTCATTATGACTACCTGTCTAGTTATTTCTGTAGAATCCTGCTGAAACTAACTCTTTTTTTTTTCTCTTTCTTCTGTGTTCTCCCTGCATCTCTAAATGGGCAAATTTGCCAGAATATAAAGGAATGAGTGAAAGAAAGGAAAATCCTACAAGCGAAGGTCTCCTTCATGAGAATCCATGAACTCTGTTTCCAGTGGTAGACAGTAACCCTACAGCCTCACATGGTTGTTACCCAAACTGAACATACTTTGAGAAGTGTGTTTTTACACTCTACACTCTCAAAGTGTAATATTTAAGGATGACATTGTACATTGACATTTTAGACAAGAAAAATTTTGATAATTGTCACAAAGTTAAGACAAGTAAGCTGTAAAAGACAAAATTTTCAGAAGAACTCATCTGACATTATCATGAGGTTAACTATATCTCAATAGAAAGTCTGAAGTTTAAGCAACAAAACTTAAGCAAACAATATTTTAGTGATTAATCAACTATACCAACATGATTAGTAAGCTAGCATTAGATAATTACATTTCAGTGAGATGTAAACAATTTGATTATTTTCATTGTTTTTACAAAAAGGTTTGTCTGAACCTTTAAACAACTTCTAAATTTAATTTAAAGTCTTGAATTCATCATGTGAAAATACCTGGAATTTAGGCACTAGATGAATCAGATTTAAATTAAGCACCTGGTACCAGATTCGCTCCAGAGCTAGCACTCTCACCTCTAAGGTGAAGCCTCTAATGCCTGTACAGCCTACACCATGAGGGACTCAAAATGAAAGGCTTTTAGGCAAATTATTTTCTCAGTGCTAAAATGTTAGCTTAGTTTCTGTAGATATCAAGTATACCAAATGTATGTAGTTCGTACTACTTCCATGTAGTGAAGTTGTGGGATTGACCTTCATAGTTCTCAGGTAAAAAAGCCTTGCTGTGATATAAAATTATGGTCAGTGATTTAATCACAAGTTTCTCAGGAAAGGAGTGATGAATTCTTGTTGTCCTCATTCCTAAAGTTGCAAATAAATCCTAATAAGTACTTGGTAACCCAATCTCAAGGAAAGTAAGAAGTACAACTGAAGACTGGCTCACTTATACATACTTGATTAAGGAAACAGACTTTGATTTTAATTTTTCTTAAACTGGGAAGGTATTACAAAAATGTGAGCACAGAGATAATATTCAGAAAAAAAGGTAAGAAAGAAGCAGAAAACAGGCAAACTTTATTGGCAGCAGTCATCAAAAGGTCATAGCTTTACTTGCTTTGTTCTTGCCTTCAAGCACTTGGAGCTTGTGCTGGTCTGCAGTTTAGGAGGAGGGTAAGAATCAGAGAGGACCAAAGAAGAGAGACAGCCTTGGAATCAGCAGTGTAAAAGTAGAATGGTTAAAAAATTAGCCCTTTCTTTACCTTAAATAATTGAATGTCATATTCCTGCAGACTTATTCCTGAATCTTTGGAGTGTCTCCTTTAAAAAAATCATTGCCTTTATAATGGGCAACTCTCCAAGCATTCGTCAAAAGATCAGACCTTTGTGCACACACACACACACACAAAACAATATCTGAACGTGCCCTAAGTAGGTTAACCATTACAAAGCATATTAAACCTCATATACCTGTCTCACACAGAAGAGCAGGTTTGGGAAAACAGCAAAAGAACTGTTTTTACTGTTTCCATAGCACATTAAAAAGATTTTGTACAGCTTTTTTTGCGTCATTGGTTGGTATCAGTGGGAGGACAAGAACACTCCGCTGACTGATTTTTGTTCATATTGTTCCAACACTGCTGCAGTCACAGGTCCAGCCCTTCTAGGGCATCCTTTTGCAAACTGACACAGGACCGCTTGGTGGATGAAGAGCTGGCTGGATAGCCTCACACAAAGACTTGTGGTCAATGGCTCCTTGTATATGTAGAGACCAGTGATAAGTGGTGTCCCTCAGGTGTCGGTACGGGGGCCGGTACGGGGGCCAGTACTGTTCAATATCTCTGGTGGGATTGAGTGCACCCCCCGTAAGTTTGCTGACAGCACCAAAGCGAGTGGTGCAATTGACACATTGGAAGGAAGGGATGCCGTCCAGAAGGACCTTGACACGCTTGAGACGTGGGCACATGCAAACCTCGTGAAGTTCAACAGTGCAAAGTGCAAGGTCCTGCAGCTGGGTCCCAGCAATCCCAGACAAACCTACAGGTTAGGCAGAGAAGTGATTGAGAGCAGGCCCGTGGAAAAAGGCTTTGGGGTGATGGTTGATGAAAAACTCGGTGTGAGCCATCAGTGTGCGCTCGCAGCCTGGAAAGCCAACCCCGTCCCAGCCTACATCAAAAGTGGCGTGACCAACAGGATGACAGAGGTGATTCTGTTCCTCTACTCTGCTCTTGTGAGACCCCACCTGGGGAGTGCTGCACAGAGTTCTGGTGCCTCCAAGAGGAAGGACATGGATCAGTTGGAGCAAGTACAGAGGAGCGTCACGAAGGTGGTAAGAGGACTGGAACACTTCCTCTATGAAGACGGGTTGAGAAATTTGGGGCTGTTCACCCTGGGAAAGAGAAGATTGCATGAAGACCTCATAGCAGCATTCCAGTATCTGAAGGTGGCCCACAGGGAAGTTGGAGAGAGAGTCTTTGCTAGGAACTGTAGTGGTAGGACAAGGAGTAATGGGTGCAAACTGAAAGAGGGGAGATTTAGGCTAATGTTAGGAAGAAAATCTTTACTATGAGGCACTGCAACAGGTTGCTCAGGGAGGCTGTGGATGCTCCAACCCTGGCAGGATTGTTAGATGAGGCCTTGACCAACCTGATCTAGTGGGAGGTGTCCCTGCCCATGGCAGGAGGGTTTGGGACTAGATGATCTCTGCAGTCCCTTACAACCTTTAACATTCTATGATTCTCTGATTCTAGAACTGTTCTCTGGAGAATATATTCTAGGACTTTCTCCATTCCAATTTTAAGTGATGAGACACGTGACTACTTTCCATTAGTATTTACAAGTTCAGTTACCTTCGTATGAATGTTTTTTTCTTTTTTTTTTCTGTTGGATAAAGGTTTCTTTCCCTTTTCTTGAATTTTCTGAGACACCCAATCTCCCTTGTTATTAACTAAAAATCATGCAAACAAACCACATGCCTTTATCCAGGCTTTCATCCAACCCAATTCTCCCACGTTTCCTGTTTCTCAGGCCTTTCCTTTAAACCTTAGACCACACTGACTAGTTCAAAATCTGTTTTAAAAATCACTTACATATAAATAAGGTTTAGAGTAGTCATAGGATTTTGAAGATCTCAGGTAGGAAAATAAATAGCCAACATTCTGTCTTGGTCTTTTGTAAATAGATATTTGCAAATATAATTGAAGTTTTTTTTTGCTTGCGCTGAATACAAGCTGGCATTTTGTGGTAGTCTATCCTCTGTTTAAAGTAAGAAAAAATATGTGTTCAAGTTGCCACTGTAGGTCTTTGAAGGAAACTCATAATTCAGACAACACTGTATACTAAATACTCACTGAATATCTTCTTATGCTCTGGAAGTTACTTGTAGAGTGTTAGTTGATCCTAGTAACATTTACAAAAAGAATTCAGCTTTTTTGACTTATTTCTGTAAAAAATGAGAATCTTTCCTCTGTGCTACCACTTCAATATTACTCAGGGAAGCAAGGAAAATGTAGCTGTTCCTTTAGATGACTTTGTTGTTTAATTTTTTTTTTTTTTTTTTTTGCAACACCACATAGTTTCTGTTTCAATTCTAGTTCTTCCAGGTCTGACATTATTCCTGGACAGTTCTTTACTCTTTTATGTGATTACGGATCTCTGCCTTTCATGCAAAAGGCACAGGAAGGCCTTGTTGCTTAAGCAGCATTCTGATCCATGGGCATTTTTCTAAGAGTTTGGGTTTGGTTTTTTTTTCTGAATAACTGGGCAGCTGCAGGATGTCAGATGATCAGTGGCCCAGCAGTTGAAACAGTGCTCTCTGAATTGGTATTGCACTAGAGATCCTCTAACACATGTCTGGAGACTGCTGCCAGGTGGGTCTCGCTGACCCTGGGCACTGCTGAATTTCTGTTAAGCTTGCACAAGAGGAGTGGTATTTCCCCACTCTCTTTCAAAGTATTAGTTTGCGCAAATCCCTTTCTCTTCCTTGCATTTGCCCAGCTCTTGTCAGGCAGGGACTCAGTCAGCTTATTACAGCTGCAGTCCTGGCACTCTGGGCTTTCACGTGAAGCTCGCACACAGACTAGCCCTTGCTGCCCTTCTGTAGCAGGTGGTCAGAGGACAACTGCTGACAAGCAGTGTTGAGTGCTGCCTGGGTGGCACACGCAGGGCTGTGTGTGGAAAAAGGGTCAGATCAAGTGGAATTGGCATAACCCTAACCCAGACTTGGAAAAATAGTGCATCAAAAAGCTTTGCCGATGGAGAGAAGACCTACCAAGTATATAGCCTATGGCTTAAAAACAAATGGTACTATCAGAACCTGTGTTCACATACAGGGAACAAAGTACTGCTGGTTGTTTTGTTGGCCCTCAGTTTATGAGGCCTACAGATTTCACTGGTTTTTAACTGACTCTTGTGAAACTGCCTCACAATGCTTCTTTTTTTTTTTTTTTTTAATTCTGGACACAATATGTTCGGACATTGCTATCCTTTACTCCTTACTCTAAAACACATGTGCACATCCACAGGCATCTCATGCTCTTTGTATGTTAAGGGGCTGAATTTCTAATGAGTTCAGCTCCCATACGACTAATATCATAATGATCAGATTCCCAGAAGAGGCTGACCTGCCATTTTTGTGAACTGGAATAAATGGAACTGAGATTCTGCCATTAGTATTTTGGGAGCTGTCTGAGTATGCAAAATATGACAGTTTTTTGTTATTGCTACATCAAACAGACACTAAGCCAAAATCAAAAATATTTGGAAATTATGTAAGAACCTTGGTTTCAAAAGAAAAGCCCCTAGACTTATTCTTGTCTTCCTTAATACGGGTTAATGCTTCTTGCTTGTCTTTGAATGGCAGCAGGCTCTGGACTGGTCCCTTTTCCTGTTTATGCACTGGCAGGCCTGCTTTGAATTTCTTCTAATCTGCAGCCCAGAACAAGTAGAAATCTCATCAGACCTATTAAATCCTTGCCTTCCCCTGGGGTTATCATTCAGTGAAGGCCCTCCCTTTGAGCTGTCCCTATAAAACTGAATTCCTTGTTCAGTACAGGAAAGTTATGGGCTGCTGTTATTTTAATGGAGAGATAAGGTGAATCTCATACCTAGCCAACAAAAAGTACCTGCTTGCATTAACCTAGACCTGATCTGTCTTCTGCTGGTTTTGGGAAGTAAAAAGATACATGTGTGCATTAGTTGGAACAAACGAGATATCCTCAGATACTAATGATATGGGGTTGTTTTTGTTAGACCAAGGAGAGCTGTGCAGTTCACCACAGAGGAACACATTCTTCCTGATGCTTTGGAAAAAGACGTGATCTTTGACTATTGCTTGTGGCTGGCCCAGTCATGTTTTTCAAGACAGAAGAAAAGTTTTGAAAGAAAGTGGATTTTAACAGCAAAATATCAAGCATTATCAAGCATTAGCAAAGTTGAGAATGGAAGGCACTAAGACATCTTTGCAAATAAAACCCCTAGAATTCTACAAACCTAGTCTGTTTGGCACTCTAGGAGGGCAGAAATAACATGCTCAGTTCATTCAGCACTCAGTTTTTCCCTTATTTAATAATAGCCTTATTTGAGAGGAATCTCTCCCGCCTTCTTTAATTTACCAAATAATTAATAATTGCTAAATTAAACCTGAGTCAGGTGTAAATTTACGCTGCCTCAACACAGCAGGCACAAAAGGACTCTGATTCCTATACTAGTGCTTCCAGCTGAGGGCTTGGATGTGGAGCTGCCTCTGCAGAGACATACAAGAAGAGGCTTTATTTTTTGGTTTTTTTTTTACATAAAGGTCTGGACACAGTGCAAGGTATGTGCTCTTGAAAAAGACTTGGGCTGTTCTGGAGGGCATGGGGGTGGTAGTGAATATCTTTTGGGCTTATGATTTCTTTCAAATCTGAAAGACCATGTTGCTTATACCAAATTAATTCCAGACAATATGGTGGCAGGGACCAGGAAATTTAAAGAGGATAGGAGCTTTTATTTCTCTTCCTATGCATTGCCCCCTAGCCTGTTTCTACTGCATTCTGTAGGAGGACTTTTTTTTTAAGCTCAAATATGTTGGTACTTTCAGTCCTGATGATCAGTTCTGCCCTGTCGAGGGAGCTAAAATAAGTCTTTGAAACAGCATTTGGCATTCAAGCAAATATCCCACAACAAAGATGATAGTCACTTATCATCTCTTGCTTCAGGCTGACTGCCCTCAAAATTTTTCAGCTTAAATCTGTGATGGTCATGGCCTGGGGTGCATCACAGACTTCCTGGCTTTGTCGTCAGGATTATCCCAACAGTTGTGCCTTGAAGGAATAATGAGGTAGTGGGAAAGGCCTCTCATATCTGGGGTATGACTTCTTTGCAGCTGGTACTTCAGCTTGGAAATTGTGTGTGAGGAGATTTGGTAATGTGGCTACAGTTAAATGAGTGTTTTACCTCCAAAAAGTGGAGTACTCTCAGAGATAGTTTTTAGCTTTGAGAGTTCCTAAAGGCTTTTAAAAATCTGCATGACTCTTGTCTTGCATTAGCAAATATTCTGAATATGTGTACAGGAAAACCTGAGCACAGAATCAATCACTAGGGATTTTGTCAAGGTTAAACAATGAATTAGTTTTAGTGATGAATTACATCTCACCTCTTAATTCCTGAGCAATTAGAGAATGATACTGTCTTGCAAAATAATTCCCATGCCTTTCCTTTATTCCTCCACATTATTTTCCCTTAAACCCCCTTGAAAACTGAAGGGTGGACACGCTGTTTTCCAGCCTTTAGTCAAGATTTGTAAAGAGTCAGCTGTGCATTTGATTTCTGTCCTTGTTCTGAGACAGTTAGTGGTTATTTGGCCTGGAGAGCCAAATAGCTCTGGGGCAAAGTAATCGGTCTCTATGCATGGTTTATAACTAATACTATTGTAATACAGAAGAAACAGGAAGCGCTGAATGTTCCTTTCCAATACTATGGCACTCAAGCAAGTAGGAAATGTTTGAGACATGCCAGCTTCTTAATCCAAAGAGTCTACATGATAAATATGAAATAGTAGGCTAGAACCTGCAAAGACATCTCCTGCCTTCACCTTATGATATAGTGCTTTCACACTTACGGAGAAGCAAATTTCTATAATATCATGCATCTGTCATGCAAAGGGGATTTTTTTTTCCCTCTGTTGTCAGAAAAAAAAAAAAGGATAAGAAATCAAAGGGTGAAAAACCATTTTCAGATTTGTGTGTTCAAACTGAGGTTCTGCCTTTTCTTTAGCTGGCTAAACTCTGTGATTTGCTCTTTGGAGTTTCTCAGCATCAGTTTATTAATGTATGATTTTGTGCCGGGAAAAAAGGCAGGAAATGCATAGCTGAAATTACAGTTGTTTGACCTAGTTTGTGAAGTCCTAGGCTGTGAGTTTGTCAGCCTCTCAAGTCCAGCTCTATGAGACGAGCCACCTTTAAGAGATGTGTTAGTTGTTCGTGTTGTGTTTGATTTATGACAGAAGATTCTAAATCTGGTTTAATTTTGGGATGCTGTAATAGAAAGATGTTAACAGTCCGAAAAAGCTGTGTGACATGAATACCAAGAAGAGAGGGGTCAGGGGAAAGGAAATATTTAGGATGGTAGGCAGGATAAATGTAAGCAAAGGAAGACTGAGATGGAACATCATAAGAAAGATCCTGGAATTAAAATGTGTTCAGCTGAGTTGCAAGTACAGTTGCATAATCCTAGCTCTTTAGGACAGTCAACATTAGAATAGCAATACACCAGAAACGTACCTATAAATCTATAGGGTCTATCTGTAAACTATCTGAAGCATCTTCCTACATGCATTTTAAAGCACTACTAGAAAGGGGATTGGGGGGAAACCTGCTGAGCCAGGGAAGTGGTCTGCATGGCCTGTGTACTCATTCTGAACAAAAACTTGGGAGCCCAGTTCTCTTGCTTTATCAGGTCACTGTGAGCACTTTCCCTTGTAAACAGGTGGGATTGCCTGGGAACACATCCTTATAAAACTTTTCTTTCACTCCTTCTACTCAACGCTTCCATGTAATCTTACAGCTCTCTGAAATTAAACTGAGATTTTCAGATCCCCAAAGCTTGCTCAACCTGAATGAAAGTGGCACCACCGCTTCTCCCTCTGCCGTGTAGAAAGCACTCATAGATCATTATATGACAAAGCTGAACATACCACTCGGTTTTCCTGTGTAAACCTGATGTGTGTATTAAACTTGATGCATCTTTTACAATGAGGGTTTGACTTTTCTGCATTGTATCTAGTGTGGGCAATAGAATTAAAGTTAGCTCCAGTATTAGTTTGCTAATCTTTTTTAAATTATTATTTCAGTTGTCTTCATATAGTGGCTTTGAGCACTGAGGAGAAGGTAAATTTGGGTTTTTTCCAGCTTTGGAGAGTCAACAGATTTGTTAGGCTTGAGTAATTTTATTTTTTTAAAAGTTATTAAAGCAAACAGGCAGAATTCAGCCATTAGCAGGGTTTTGTTTAATACTTCTCTTCCCTTACACACTGCCAGTTGCTAACAGCACATGGAGCTGAGGTGGCCCAGCTTCTGGAATCTGCAGGCTGAATTAGTTGAAAAGGACTTAAGACACATTGCCCAAATGTGAGGCTTTTTTTAGATGGTAAGTCATCCTTGCAGTTTAAGGCTAGAAATGGATCCAGACAAACATCCCTGAACTAGAGAAGAAATATGGATACAAATTTTGAAACTAATATTTTTCTCTACTGGAAAAGAACCCCCTAATTTTCTATTTATCCTGTTCCTCCTTTCCCTAACAAAGCAGTATTTTTCTGATCATGTGAATTTTATTTACTGACTACCAAGTAATTGCGTGGTGAGTAATTGGATGGCTTTGCAGGGCTGGAAATGGAATGCTGACTGCTTAACCTGTAGGTGAATATTCCAGCCCTGTGCTGCCCCAGCAGTGAGGGCAGATTGCTCTCGAATGCCGGCTGCGTGACGCGGTGGGATTCAGCCCAGTGGAGTCAAGCGTGTGCTTCACAAGGAACCACTTAGCTCTGCTGGCAGCCTTGGGAAAGGAGCAGCACAAAACGGTTCTTAGGAAGAATGTCTCTCCTACTAGCTGCCCATTGTGTGGACAGGCTGTATCTATGGCTATCTGAGAACGCAGGAGTACTTGTAGTAACCGAAATCTCAATTTGTTCATGCTGAGTACCTGCCGAGCTCTGTTATCTTTCACTGACACTAGATGAAAATTAAATATTTGATTTAGCTGCAGGACCTTAAGTAACTGCCTAAATCACTGCTGGAAATGTAAATAAGATTTTAAAAGAAAAATTTGTAGCACATAAACGGCCAGAAGGAAGCAGTACTCAGCACTGCTTTAGTTGAAAGAGGGGAACAATTCCTGCCATTTCTCAGCAGTGGATCTTTTCTTTCTGACCCAGCAGCAGTTGATTAGTTACCCTGAGCTGTTGTAATCTGCACCAGGTCCCACTAAAATCCCTGGGTTTTTTGCTTAAGAAGGAATGGTGAGAAAATGCAGCCCAGCTGTTACAATATAGAAACCTACAAGAGGAAAGCTTGTAAAAAGCCCAGCACAGAGAGCTTTTATTCGTACGGACAGAGTTTTTTCTCCTTTTCTTTTCTTTTTTTTTTTAAACCCCATGGAACTTTTTCCTCCCATAGTTTTCTGCAAATCTTCTTCCCGTTGTTGCTGGGAGATTTAAAACAAACAGCCAAACAACCAAGAGCATTTAATGAACTCTGAATAGCCTTGTTGAGAGAATTTCTAGGTTTCCCACTTCCCTAATTGGCCTAAAATCACAAAAATAACCTCATCTTGTTATAATCCTATTTCACAACCCGTTTTTCACTGCTTAATTCCACTCTAGACTGGATTTTTCTTTCTTAGCTCTCTTTTTTCCCCTACTACACATGAATCCACTCTTCCTCTGTCACAAACAACCTTGCTCACACACCCCCACACATCCATGCTCACATACATCGGGAGTGGTATACAGCTCAATTTGAAAGATGTTTCTTAATATGAACAACAAGAAAAGCTTTCATTGTTTCTGATGTGGAGCACAACTAACAAAACAAAGGAAACCAGAGTGGGCAGTAAAACTCTTGTGGTGTGCAAGCTCAGTTGTGGGAAATGTGGTGTTAATTTTTCTTATTTTAAAACCCACTAATGCCTCTCACAGAACTTAAAAGAACATTTTGTTTACTTAAAAAGTAAAAAAAAATAATCTGATGACTTCGGTATATGGGATTTATTTGGATTCTTTCTTTTTCTTAACTAGGAAAGTTTGTAGGAAAACAGGATATTTGTCTCTGAAGAGGTTGTCTGCTACTTATTTCCCGCATAAACTTCCTGCCGTTGCTACTTCAGAAACTACTGTCTAATCCACTTGTGTCGCAGGCCTTTAACTGTTGCTGTGCACCTGGTCCCCAGACCATGGACTTCCAAAATTAATTCGTTCTCCCATACGCCCCTGCCCTTAATTTCTTCAGCATCCACTGGCTGGGTCAAGTGAAAAGTTTTTTCTCATTCATTGTTTCCTTAAATAACCATTTTGTTCACCTCTCCCTCAAGGTTCCCTGTTTCCTCACATGCCATTCTTCACAGTACTTACATTCAAACCGTCTGTTGCAGCCTGTGGAAAGCAGGTCCTTGCTTTTGTGGAAGTTTCAGAACTGTCTCACTGCATGCAGAAAGTCCCCCAGCCTTGTAAATATCCCTGGAAATTTGATTTCCTGGGGTTTTTTGACTTTGTATCCACTCCTTTCGTCCTCTAATTAGTACACTTGTTATGAGCTTACTTCTTTAGTTTAGCTAGTCTCTGTGAAGTGTGGTAATACCATGCCAAAACTTTTTTTTTTCTTTTTGTTTAATGTGATAAAATGCCATTTTTTTCCATCAGGGCAGATTACACCATCAGCTGTGTATTAAAAGGTCAGTGTACAAAAACCTTATAAGTGTATTGATCAGTCTGGAAGCTAGTGATATTTTTGTAATGCCCTGGTGACACAATGATTAAACTGATTAAGCCATAAATGATGAGGACATCAGCTTCTGTCAGTTCAGCTCCTGGAATAGCCCTCCAGCCCCCAGTCTCCCAGTGTTCTGGATAAATGTGCTTTGAGTTCGTTGTAAAACGCCAGGTCAATGGACTGCCGAGTACTCAAACAAAGCAAAACGTCCTGGCCACGTGCAAAGCCAGCTCTCCTGCCTGTGCTGCCGCAGGTGAAATCAAGGCAGAGAAATGTGAGCAGCTGGCAGACCTACAGCGGATGCCGTCTCAGTTTATCTGTGATGGAGGTGAGCTGTTCCTCTCCACTGGTGACATGCTTTCCACTTCTGCCTGGCAATTTGCCTGGCTGCTCTTCACTGCTTATTATCCAGATAGTCTCAGGTCTGATATAATTTGATCTGGAAAAAGTTTCTATCCAAATCTTCGTAGAAGATAATCACAGAGCAACAGCTTCAAATGGAATCTCTGAATGTGTCCAGCGCTAGCTACTGGGGCTACTGTAATGGCTCCAACAGATGAAGCTAAATGTTGACATTGTTTGAAGAGTGATGAGTGGGGATGGTAGTGGTGGTAGTGGCTTGCTTATTATGCATGTCATACCAGGAACACAGCACACCAGCTTTCTGCCATCTGAATGGTGTGCCAGGACTTGGGGCCAAAACATAGTCCTAGCTGTTTAAGATCCTGATTACCTGGGAAATGCTCCTTTTTTGCAGTGTCACATACCCAGAGCTGGTGACGAGGGAGCTGAAGTGGGAGTGCGTCAAGACGACGTTTGTGGCAGCGCACTCTGTAGCACAGCCTGCGTTGGCTCACTTGCTAGGCAACCTCTGAATGCTGCCTTTCTCAAGTGTTTGGGAGGAGGTGAGCTGATCTCCTTTTGAGCGTGGCTAGAACAGAGCAGCTCTGATTCTGAATCATTATTCTGCCACCGATTAATTAACAATGGGAACAGTTTATTCATTAACTGAACTTGTCTCTCTTCTCTGCTTTAATTTGGAAAAAGCAATTAAGTACTAGGGTTGATGAACCAGAGTGTAAATACACAAACAGCTAGTCCCAAAGCCCTGTGCCTTTCTTTTATATAAGGAGGGAATTAACATCTGTTTACCTGTAAGGTAAACTTCCTGCAACTCTCCTATTAGAGCTTGTAGGGATGAGGCTATGGAGAGTGAGCAGTGTGGGTGCAGTGTTGGCGCAGTGTTGTCACCCACGCACAACAGCAGCTGGGCTTGGGCCAAGATCAGTGTGCAGATGCAGCTGGTGCATCAGGCCCTGCATGGATTTAGTAGTTGCTATGCATCTGTGGAACTAGTAATGGTGCACAACAACCTTGAATAGAAGGAATTTCATTCTCATTTTGTTAATCTTTAAAAGCCCTCTTTGTAAATGCAGCTACTTGTACTTGCTGCAGTAGCAGAGAGGATTTTTTGCTATGTATGTAAGGATCTCTAGATCCATCACTGACGTGTGCCTGCCTTCTGGATGGAAGGCAACAGCCTTTGTTACCATTTCCTGTGGACTTTATGACATTATGGTCTCTTGCCCCTCTCCAATTCCTAGCACTCAGAAAGGATGAGAAGAACACTACCAGATGAATGAGCAAGTGGTGTAATCCCGCTGACGCAGGATACCATTTTCAAGTTGCACGTGATTGAAACTTGTGATGATTTCCACCCTTCTGGGGATCCGCTGGCCAGCTATAGGCAAAAAATGATTCTGGGTTTGAGATATCTTGGCAGCTGGAGGGATAAGCTCTTGAGCGGTCGTTAACTGATGCAGATGGACAGAAGCAAAAGCAAAGCAACTCAGGAGGAGTGAGATGTGTGCTTTTCTTTGAATTTATTCTTTAGCTGCTGTTTCTTATCATGGTCCACTGATTCTGTAATTAATTTTGTAATAGAGATTTTGTAGCTTCCTTGTATGCTTGGGTCTCATTTCTCCAGGAGTGTGTTCATTTAGTCTTGGTCTTGAACTCTCATGTGACAGATTAGGCACCTGCATTATAATTATGACCAGATATTTTCTATTCCCAAGGACTTTTCTTGTCTCTTTCTCATTGATGTTTGGAAGAGTTTAGTAACAGCCAAGAGAGTTAATGACTGAGCTACTTACTTCTTCAGTCCTTAGTGAGTTGAGCTTGTGAAACTGCAGACTTGTTTCACTGTTACGTATTAATGGTTAAGAGTGTGGTAGCACCTAGAAGAGAAAACAAGAACACAAACTAGGCCTCCACTTGACAAATGTCCTCCTTTCTTTGGTGGACAAATGTGTGACAAAAGAAAAGAAGCAAGGCAGAAAGAGATGGAGGTATAGAGGGAGACAGCAGCAAAGACAGGACAGATGCTGAATAACCAGGTCTTCTAGTCTCCTCCATAAGCCTTTTTTTCTTCATCCCTTTCAAAGAGGATCTTGTTGGCAATCAAACTAGAAATGGAGGCTAAAGACTGAGCATGCAGTGGGAGAAAGTGGCAGCTTGAAACCTCAAGACACTCCTTTTCTGTCCTGTGAAAAGGGATTGTCACAGGACTGATGTCAGAAGAATGGATATGGATTGGTCTCAGAGAACCTGTGCAAAAGGGTAGCAGATGAAGGATCTGAGTCTCAGTGACACTTCAGTGTCTGACACAGCTCAGAGAAAAATGGATTATTTAATTACAGGAGGGTTGCAATTACACGAACTGCTGGTGCAATGTGTAGCCAAAAGCCTGTATGGAATAGGTCCTTCAGATTGCTGAGCATGCTTTCAAAACAAGATATTAAGGATAGATGAAACATGATTCAAAACTGTCTTGTAAAGATGCACCACGGTCATCTCACCTTGAGGCAGATGAAGTTTGTAGATGGGCAAATGCATTGACTCTGCTCTCTCTAAAACCCCCAGTACAAATTGTTTTGACTTGTGACAGCCACGAGCTGAAGTAATAAAATAAACTTAAACCTGACCCTGCATGCAGCCTATGAACATCTCTCTTCTGCCAGACAAGATGCTTTCAGATGTCTCCCTAAGGAAATTGATTATTGAAGAGCCTTTTTCTTTTTCGTTAAAAAAAAAACCAAAAAACTGGTGACATATCATTTGCATAGGTAAGATGTTTCTCTTGGATGTCCTCTTCCCATCCTCTATGTTGTTTATGCAGCAGACAGCAGCAGTGCTGCATGTTCCGTCCTACCCTGGAAATCCACTGTGTGGAATAAGCAGAGGGAATGAGCAAAGGGAAATTTGAGGTGTAACTGGGCAGTTGGTCTTAAGGAAAATAAAGAATAAATGTTTGCCATAGAGCCTGCACGTTAATGACCAGCCAGAGTTGAGAAAATGTCAAGCTCAGCAGTCATCAAGTGTGACAAACTCCTCTTTAAGAAGGGAATTTGAGGCCTTACTTTGCTAGGATCAGTTCCAGACCAGGATTTAGGCATCATGACTTTCAGTAGCGGAATTCCTTCCCTCCTCCCCAGTTCAAAAGCTTGGTTACAGCACATGAATGTACAGGGCTGACTTTGGATCATTACGTAATGAATTTAGGTGTCTAAGAATAGCAGTCACACTGAATGGAGAGGATGAGAGAAAGTCTGATCCAGCCAACTGGCAACGTGATGAGATCTCTCTCTATATTGCCTAGATTTAGAGAGTGATCTCAGAGGTGGCATTTTGAAATGGAGATTCAGCTTCTGAAACTGCTTCTGGCAGATAAATGCCTGGCCTGTATGCCTCGGGTAAAAGCTGCTATTTTTTCATAAAATTTGTTTGAAGGAGGAGCCTTCAACAATCCTTGTTCCATACCTAGATTACTCATTCAGGAAGTGTTAAAGATGAGTATAGACCTTTTGCCTGCAATGATGCCATAAATAACTCTCATATGGGAAAACTTTCTGCATTTCTTGAGCCTTGGTCAGTGTGCACAGATTCATTGGAAAGCAAGTAGAAATACATTGTGGTGGAATAGTACAGTACTTGCACCTTGAAATTGTTCATAATTTTCAATTATTTACTTGTTTCCTCCATTTTGAAGGCAAGAACTATAAATTCATACAACTTCACGAAAAAATGTGAATGAGGAGCCATCAGATGCTAGTTAACAAGTTCAGATTACTTTCTCAATGACAGGGTTGCACTTTGAGTGTTAAAGTGAAAGATAAGAGTGTTGGTTTTTCAATTAGTATAGCAGTAACGGGACCCCACTAATGTCTCTAGTGGCATAAAATGAGACAGATTAAGGAACAGATAACATAAGACATAAAATGGCATAAATATGTCAGTTCTTCTGAGCAGGCAATATGACAAAGGAGAATTCAACAGGAGAGCAATAGACTGGCATGCAGCTGGGTTGCCACAATCAAATAGACTGAAAACCATCACACCCTCAAGAGGTGTAATTTTGCTCTATCTTTTTCTGTGCCCATAAGCAGGGTCTTCAAAGGCACATTAGATTTTTTTTTCCATGTACTTCCCTCTTTTTACTTTCACCTTAGGGATGACACAGATACTTGATCATTATGATTTCCAATGACTCATGCTCAGCAACACAAAGCTAAATTGATTACCAATCCATCCTCCAGGAAATACTGGTGGGTATCCTCAGGAATCTAGGTTAGGTTCAGGTAAACATCTCTCACACTGGTTCTTCTGATGACTAGAGCAATTTAGTTCTTCCTGCTTTCTGTTTCTAACAATAGAAGTCTTGTTCTCAGTTAAATAAAAAAGAGTATATACTTGGTAGTTAAAAAAATTCAAACAACAACAAAAAAAAAACCACCAACAACCCAACAAAACCTTCCAACAGAAAATATAATGATATACCAGAAGAACCATTTATGCATTAAAATCTCTTCTCAATTTTCCAGAAGGCATCCGAAGCTCATTAAAAGAGGCTTTATTTTAGTGTGGTTGTGGTTTTCATTTTCTCTCTTCTTAAAACAGCTTCTGTCACAGACAAATCACTTTCTCTGGCATTTTCAAGCACATATTTCCTAGCAGTCATGCTAATACCATCACAGGAGGGAAGCATTTAACTATTGATGTTTAACCTCTATCTGAGCAGTGAGCAATTCTGACTTGAAATTGCCACCAAATACAGTTTTTCTGCAGGGAAATGTAGCCAAAATAGAGTCCTTGCCTTAAATAATAGAACTAATGAACTTATTCAATGACTGATTTCTGCACCATGCAAATCTGTTCTCTTGCATGGTGGAATTGGTGGAATACAAAGAGGTCTCCAAGTCAGGCAGTTATGATGTACCCAGGATACAGCTCACAAGCTTGAGACTTTGTTGCAGGCTATGTTAAGGATCAGATCAAGGGCACAATTATTCAGTAATGGTGTGTTTGCACCAAAGTGTTTGATTTTACCTGAAATCCTCCTCCATTGTCTGAGTGCCAATCTGTGGTGGCCTTATCTGCAATACTTGCTATATAACAGCCTTATTTAAAAAGTTTTAAAGTCAATGCAAGGTTTCTCATTGCTTTTAAAAGTTTTGTGTAAGGCCCTGATTTGAACACACATGGGAAGCCTCAATTATAGCCTTCATCTCTGTGCTTTGAAAATGTGGTCTTGGCCACCCAGCATGCAGAAGGCTTCCTTGGTGCCAACAGCTGGATTTTTTTGTTGTTTTATACCCTACAGGCAGTGTCACTTAGTAGAGTCTGGTTTAGCAAAGTACTTCAGACACATTCTTAGTTTTAAGTCACCTTATGAGCCTGTGTAAATGAGGGAGCATTGTTTAGGTGCTTAAAATCAGGCAGGTTCTCACCCAAGTCCTTAAAATGCAGAATCAGAATATCCATACTCACATCTAGCAATCCTCAGTGATAGTACGTTACTAACTACTACTGTAGCATTGTGGAATGAAGATGGGACCCTTTGGCCCTGAGGCATTCTGTTGAAGGATCTGAAACAAAGCACATATTTAGCAGAGAAACAGAAGGAAGAGATTGCCTTGAAGGGAATACCTGTCAGGAATGGTGTTGAGTTAGTCACTGGAACAAATAAGCCCACTGATGGAGAAGAAGGGGTTAAAGAGGACCAGCAGTCCCAGAACTAAATACTAGACCAGAAACCTCTGCCTGAGTGATTGCTATAGATGCAGGAAGTTAATAGGAGCCTGGGCCTAAATTCCCTCCTTCTGTTACGGCATATCTGACCAGTTGTCTGTGATGGCTTCAACCTTAATGCTTTCTTCCTGGGTCTCCTGATCTGCGAAGGTGTAGCAGCATTCTCAATAGAGTCTACCTGGTGACTTGACCTTGATGTGCTTTCTAGGCACACTAGGATGGGATTTTCTAGGACACTGAAGCTGGCCTGATATCTCATTTCTTTTTACAAGAGGTGTGCTTGGGTACTTTAGCTTTATTATTAGTTAGTTTAGGAAGTTGAGTCAGCTCAGAAGTTAAACAAGCATTAGAATGGGTACACAGGAAAGTGCAGACGTAGTCCACAGTTGTGGCAGGGGGATGGACTCTCTCTCCATCAGGAATTAGACAAGTGCAGCCACTTCCTGCAAGGTCAATATTTTCCATACCTCTTGCCCCAGTAGTACCACCCGTATTATCAGAGCTTAATGATCTGCCCTGGTTCACGTCACGCTTCCCTGTGTAAGACAGTGCTGCAGGACTGAGACACGGAGGATTATTGTGCAGATGAGGGGAGGTGATAACTGCAGCACTTGCGATGGAACCTGAGTAGATGCTGAGTAACAAGAAACTCCCCATTTACTCTCTTCTTATACACCCCATGTCAAGTCACCACTTTCGTGAGACCCTCTTTTCATCTCTTTACAGGAAAGGAATAGGCCTCTACCTTCTGAAAGTATTGCAAGGCTAAATTATTCGTTTTCCAGAAAAAATAGTTGGTTTGAGCTTCAGACCTATCGAGCATTCTCATGATTCTTGTTTGTACACTTATTTTTTCAAAAATGTATGGGAGATGAGAAGACTGAAGGTTAGTGGTCCAAAACAAATTTTAGTGGTTATTACTGTAGCAAATAGTTGGATTTGGTAAACATATGAACAAGAGCTTTTTCTTCTCAGCACTTTCTTTTTTCCCCACAGAAGAATGTGAGCCACTCTTTATTAGGTGTAAATTGTGTATTACTGCATCAAGAGAATGATGTTGATTTACATGGGATCATGGCTTGGCTCACTCAAGCTCTGCTTCACTTTGCTGGACTACTTTGTGACTGCAATGAGGCATCCTACTAATTTCTCCTGCAACCCCATTCCTCACATCTCCCAGGCCATGGTGTTTGTGTTTCCTGATTTTAAAGCACAGCGTCTTAATTATGGTCAGAAAAAAGACGTAATGGAAGGGACTGTTCTGAGCTGTCTTTTAACTGCAGTTCTTACTGGTATTTATTTCAAAGTAATTATGGGAATGGAAATTGCTATGAAAAAATGGCCTTTTCCTACTGACAATCTCAGACGCTTATGTGTATTTGAGACAAATCTGCAGACCTTTGTTGACACAAGTTTTGTTGCAAGCCATATTTATTTTCCAGCCACTACTACGAAGTAGCCTTACAGCAAGGACTGTCTTCAAGGAGAGGAGAAGGGTAAAGCACCAGAGGGACCTGCAGTGCTGAAGTAACTTATTTTCTCTTAGGCTCTTGTCACAGGCAGCTTTTGCTGCCAAAACTGTGAGCCTCTCCTGCCCCCTCGTGCAGACATGTGAGCACTGCCAGCAAGTCTCTTTTTCGAAAGTCTGCTCAGAGAAATTACAAAATAGAAAAACACGCAACAGAGCTTCGAGATAAAGCAGTTGTGCTGAACAATGTTTTAAGAAAGGATAGCCACATGAATACAGCTGTCTAGTCCTGCACTGGAGTATCTCCCAAGCCATCAGCAAAGAGAAGTTGCTTCTTGAAAACTTGTTTTTCCAGGCTGTAGAACACACAAGCTTATGAAGATGGTAGATCTGGTGGAAGTCTGTTTATGTGGCACGTTCAGATTTGACAATAACTGTGTCCCAAATTATAATCTGAAGAACAGTGTCTTCAGGAATTAAGCGTGGAAACATTAGTTAAGCATTTCTGCTCTACTGCTTCTCTCCGCAGGACAGGTCTCCCACGTGTGCTGAGCCTTTGCTGGCATCTTGCTGGGTCCTGCTGCCACCTGGTGCTTCTTACACCCTCATCTGGTACTCAGATGTCTCAGGCTAGACATCTGTTCTCCTGGCCTATGTCTCTCACTACACTGAGTTCTAAAATATTTTTGGATGCCCTTAACTGAAAAAAGATATCAAGATAAATATTAAACAGTTTTTCATAAATGGCATGGTGGTCAAAGGGTGAGAGGCACAGCAATACATAAGCTTTCCATTCACATTTCAATGCACAGTTTTTTGTACCTGCACCAATATTGGACCATATTTAGAAGACTATTTGTTTTGTTTTTCTCAGTGCTAACTTAGGCAAAATTTCACTGAGGTTAATGGGAGTTCAGCTGAGCAGAGAATGAATACAACTAGAATTAGGACTGTGGTATTTGGTTGTTTTGGGTTTTTTTTCCTAATACAGTCAGGGTCAGAGTGGATTGGTCTGTGTTCCAAAAACATCTTAGCAGAAGATATTGAATTACAGCAGCAGCTTCCTCACCTTATTTTTGAGGACCAAACTAGGTTATATAACTAATGTTATTGAGCAAACACATACTGACATTGTCTGTGGTATTAGACACCCTATTTTGGGTGCAGCTTAACTGTTTTAGGAAAAAGAACAATCAGTAACACAAGACAGATCAAGAGCAGAGAAGATAAGTGGAATGGTCAGGAACACAAGTCCTCTAATTCTTTTTCTAGGTTCCCATTCTGTAGGGTTTGGATCTTTTTCATCATCTTTCTTTGCATAAATGAAATCCTAACATCTCCCCCTCTCAATTCACAACAAAAACCCCAAACCTAAACCAAAAACCAAAACCAAAAATGAGAGAAAACCCACAACAAAAAACCCACCAAACAACAAAGAGAGGAAATTGCTTCTGTGATTACTGTGAACAGACTCCTAAGAGGAGATTTGTAAGGTCTTCTAGTCTCTAAACTGGCTTTGCTAACTGGAAAACATTCCAGCAAGCAGCAGGGCACCATCATGTTGTACAAGGGAGAGATGATGGCGGGGCACTTGAATAAACAAAGTCACAGAAGAAAAATCCATGAACAGTTATTAAATATGAGGATACAACCCCTGTGTCAAGAATTCCCTGTACTATGGATTGACGAACCCCATGTCTTTCCCAAGGGAAGTATAACAGTAATCTTGCTATGCTACTTCCATTCCTAACGACTGATAGCCACTGCCAAAAAAGAGATAATCAGGTAGCTGATCTTCAGTCTGGTCCTACCATTCTATTCCTAAGGGATCTCTAAATCTGAAACCCAATGAGAGCAAATAAATTGTGATTTACAAGCAAAGAAATTAAGTAGAGAGTAATTCACACACTCTTTCCAGTACCCAGCAGACCTGGCTGCAAATGTACAAGTAACTATGAAAACAGAGAGTTGAAAGCCACAAAGAGCCACAAATGGATTCATCAGATCCAAATTTTAAATAATTCAGCTTAGAAAGATTAAGTGGTGGTGGTGTTGTTATTGCAACTTTTTTAAGGCCTCAATTAATTCTAGAGAAAGAGAGCCAATGCACCTTTAAAACTTTCTGCTTAATCAAGTATAGCGAATGCTCATTTAATGATTGTCTTTTTGTACCAACAAGAAGTAACAACGCTTTTAGCAAAAGAAATGGAATGAGAGAGAAATTGCCTAATCAGCCCTACTCATGCAGTGCTTTGTGAGAGAGATTATTGAATTTTCAGTCTCTGCAGAATTTTAATGAAGCTCTGTCTTGCTCGAAAATCCAGCCCTTTGTCAATAAAGTTCAATAACTCGACCACCCATGTAATAAGATGTACTGCCTGCAATCTTTCACTTGCCAAAGCCAGAGCCCTGCTGGAGTCTCCCTGAAAGTTGGAAGTACTCATTTGTGTTGTGTATTTTCCTACAGTCTGCATGCAGTGGAATTTATATTTACTGTAGTGAAGGTGTTTATAGTGAGGTAGAGAAAAAAATCAAATTTGTCTCAATGTGCTGGTTGCTATCTTAATAAGAATATTGCCCTGCTGAAAGGGAATACAATTAACCTGTCTTTAGGACCACATCTGTCACAGCAAAACTCTTCATTAAGTTACAAAATAAGTAACAAGGTACTGAGGAAGATAGAACTATAAGAAAGGGAGTGAAAGGTGTTTCAGTAATGTCTGAGCTGAGGTGAAAAATTAATGGACAGAGAAATTCAGGAAGTCACTAAACAGGAGAATACCCTGGCACCACTGCTGTTGCTTGGTATCAGAAGAAAAGTGAGACTACTGATCTGCCAAACTGGACAGAGCGAATTTCAAGGGATATTCACAAAACCCCCAATTACCAAAAACCAAAACCCAACAAAACAAAACAAAACCAAATAACAACAAAAACACCAAAAAAACAAAGAAAAAAATGAAGTTAATTTGGCTATATGGGTATGGAGTGACTATTATGTAGACCAAATTTTAAGTTTAAAAAAACCCCAGAAACTTCAGGGATGTGAGCAAGTTTTTTTCAATGGACTAACTGGCCACACTGAGGTCCTCTGTGCTGCTAGTTTCAAACAGAAATTCTATGCTGGATTTACAGGACCTTTTGTTGATGAAAATTTTATTGTGCAACTAACATTGCAGTGAGAAATTGTTTTTATGTTAACTATGTTTTTTCAGTGGAAAAAACGTTTGCTGAAGCAATTTCTAAACCAATTGCTCTCTAACTCTGTGCTGTATTCCAAGATGAGCAAGAACGGAATTAAAAATTCCGAAGAGGAATTTGTGTAAAGGAAAATCCATAGAGAGCAGTGGAGAGCTGGGATTTGAGGAAACCAGGAGAAGGCTCAGCCTCCTCAGATGAGAGAACACAAAGTTATTGAAGAAAATGTTATCAGAAACTGGTGGGGTAATACAGAGAATAGCACAGAGGCAGATTAGACACAGTAGGAGAAAACTTACAATCAACCCTGACATCAAGGTTGTGATGGAAGTGAAGAAACCTGTAGAATATATGTCATGGAGAGCAGCAGGAAGTGTGAAGATTTTCTTGTCCTAGCTGCCCATAAATGTCTTCCAGACAAAGGTTTACATTAAATGAAGCTAATACCACAAAGTTAGACGGACAGAATAGACAGGGAAGTAATTAGAGATACCCAAAGAATGAAGAATAGGCACCCAAAGAATAGTAATGCAATGGATAGAGTTTGCTTTATAGAGACAGCAGAAGATCAGAAAAGTTTAATGAAGATTCTTATAATCTATGGAAATCTGTCAATTAAAATAGTGTGAGTAGCTGGAAATGCTGCAGACTGCTTTAGAGAAGAATGTTTATCTGCTGCCTAATGAAAAACCCTTGTGGAAGGATGCCAAAAATGCATTAAAAGTTTCACAGTGATTGCTCTGGAGGAAATAAAGATTAAAGACTCATGAACCCTAGTTTTGGGTAGCTTTTAAGCCAAGTGGGTGTCTGGAGTTCCTGCTACCCTGACCAAAATCACCCATCAAGTCATTCAGATTGAAAGAGATGTGAATAGCAAAGGACTCCTTTTGGAAAACTGGTCACAGGTAGCATTATGATCCTCTGGGAATTTTATGACACTCACTGGTAGAAATGGGAAGAAATGAGATAGGAAACAGGTAAATATCTTAATAACAAATATTAAGAAACACTGCTAAAGCTGCAGGGATTTTAGTCAATGAAAGAATTAGCATGGAAATAGAAGAAAGCAGACAGAGGGAGGCAAAGAGAATGGATAAGAGCAAGGGAAAGAGGAAATCATTCTGGAAGGAAGTGGAGACGATGGCACTGCTGAAGAGCAATTTAATAGAATGGAGCTGTCCATCATATTGAAAACTAATATAAGAAGAAAGACAGATTATTAAATACTTGCGGAAGAATTGTTTTCATGTCCAGCCAGAGCTAAACCCAGAGCAGGATAAGAATATGAACTGAATTTTTAAAAGAAAGAAACTTCTTTCTTGAGTACTTGCTGCTAAATAGGTTGGAATTGGAGTAGCAGATAATGTATTGGAGAAAGGAAATTTATAAATAAGGTGTTGAAGAGAGTGGGCTTTTGAGCCCTCAGGAATCAACTGTTAAAAAAGTGTGAACAAAGCAGCTATTTTAAAGGATGTGTGTACCAGGAAATATCTAGCTGCCCGAAAAGAGAAAAAGAGAGAAAACACCAGAGGAAGAAACACATGAAAGTTAATGTTTGAGGCAGATTATGTGTCCTCATAGAAGAGAGAAGAAAGGATTGCCAGCAAGACTAGAAATCAGAGAGGGTCTGGCGAACAATGAACTTGCATGTACCAGTGTTTGTTTGCTGGAGTCAGATAATTGCCAGAGAATTTGTGGTTTCTGTCTTAAAACAAATGTCTGGGAAGAGTCCAGGCTTTGTTTTACTCAGTGTACAAACCGACTGAGATTAACTGATTACTGATGAACACAAGGTAAGAACCTTTTCCTCTGTACTTGCCAAGTGAGACTCTCCAGAGGTGGATGTAGGTTAGCCAAACCTTTTAAGAGTAATTTATTTTCCATCTCGTAAGTTATTTAGACAAGGTAAAATGTGCCATTGAATGATACATCCTAGGTCAATCCTGAGACATGTTGCTTCACGCAGAGGTTACTGGGTACAACTCTGGCCTTTATGTCAAAGGGAGTCTGAAAAGTCTATCTTAATGTTAGTTTTACACTTTATTAACACAAAGTATTACATTTCATCTTCTACATATGGAGACAGCATTCTTTACAGAATGGTGTGTTCTCTATGTTCAGAGTGAGTAGTATTTTATTACAGGGGAGGATTCTTACTGCATCCCTTTCTATTAGTGTGAATCCATAATTAAAAGGTATTACATTAAGCGGGTGCACGATTAAACTCTGGGTGGGACAAAGCAATGGCACCTCAGCAAAATGATTTAGAGGAGGATGTGTGTTGGTGCCCAGACTTCCCTGAAGACCCACCTTATTCATTCCTGAATGCACATCCTGTGTGCAATTCCGTACCATAAGGAGTAGCAATAAAGAGGCAGCTAAGCAGAAGTGGAAGCCAGTATCCTGTGAAATGCATGGGTTTCTGTGAAGCAGCAATTCCTGCCAACACTTCCAAGACTAGGGCTCAGTCGCAGCCTTGCAGATGACATCTATGTAGGTCATTGTGCCTAATTATATATCTGGGATGCTATTTTCTTTCCTGAAAAGGTGCAAATAACTGTGAATAGCTGGATACCTCTCTGAGTTGAAATTGCATGAGATAACAAGATTTAATTACACTAAATACAAGTAATTTTAACCTTGTTAAGAGCCTACGTGAAAGGTAAGAAATATGGGTTTTATTCCTATATTTGCTACAGCATTTCCTTCATTATGAGCAATTTTTAAACTTACTTTTGCTGACCAGTACTGTTTTTAAGGTATTGCATGAAGTGAGGCACCACAGTTTGGGTTAAATACTTGTTCTTTCTTCTCCTGTATGTGTCATTTTATGTCTGTAAAATGGGGCTTAAGTCCCTAGTATATGATACTAAACAAGCACAAAGTTTAGTAATACAGTAAAAAATTTTGCTAATGAATATGCAAAAATCAATCCTGCTCTGAAAATAAGCATATGTGATAAAATATAGCTAACTAAAACTATAAAAATATAGGAAACTGAAACTGATGCAAAACAGCATCTGTACCAGATATAATATACACTGGGACAGTGTAGCAGGTGTATTTTCATCAAAGAAGCATCACTACTGGAAAATTAACACTGCAAACAAGAACCCAGGAATATCCTTGACCTTTATGAACAGATATTTTCTTGCCTTGGGTTCGTTTTGTTTCATTTCTAAAACAAAACTTTTCCAGTTTAAGGCAGCTAAAATTTTATAACTAGAAAATACTGATAATCGTGTCACTCTTCTTAGTTGTTGCCATTTTAGCTTTCATTATGTACCATGACTCATTATGTACCATGTATTTTATGTTTTTATGGAAATAATACTGAGAGAGGCTGCTCTTATGATATCTGCACGGCCTCCCTGAAAGGAGACATTTTAACATGTTAGTGGCTCTCTCTCTGCACGCAGGACAAAAGCTGAATGGATCAGGGAGGCTGAAAGCAATCTCCTTGTTCTTGAAGTTGGTAGGAGTGGTTTCAAGCACCAGCTAAGTGCTTGAATTATATAATAACTGCTGGCATACATCATCACAGGTATTTCATGCCTTTCATTTCCTTTGGTTCTGTGAGTATCAGCGATTTCAGAGTATACAAAATGATGTATGTGAGCTCCAGTATGCTGGTAAAAGTCCAAATTGCAAACCTTGTTCTTTCTTTCTGAATGCCTGTCCCCACCTTCACCACATTATGTAAGGATCTTTGCTTTCAAGACCCAAAATAAAAGAGTGCTTAAAAAGTTAGACGCTATAACAATGACAAAAATCCTGCTTGTGAATCCACTCCTTTAAACTTTGCTCTCGCTTCTCTTATATTAAGCATATCCGTATCTCCAGTGTTGTTTAATGTCTGCCTCTGTGTTTACCCTTCTCGAAGAAAGTGTGGGAGTGTAGGCTGCCTTGTGAAAGCGGATGGCAGGGAACTTGGAGAAGAATTCTGTTATCTTTTTTTTTTGTATTATATCCCAACTTTTCTTGATTAATCCTGTGCTAAAGCTAGAGGAGGATCTTTTATTTGCTTGGCCTGACTTCCTCATCCTAAAAGGCACTTTGATTTGCATGGAAGGAATGGCATTGGAAAGATTACACAGAAAGGGGCTTATATGAAGGAAAGCTGATTGAGAAAGCTTATTTTTAAAAGTCTGGTCCTTTTAGTTTTGTATTATACATTAAATTAGTTCTTTACCCTTTATACTTCTCTGCTCTTGGTATGAAATAAAAAGTTTAAAAGAAGCATTTTTAATATACCATAAGTTCTCAGACACATTTTCCCCAAGAATATGGAGCTCTAAAGCTGAGGATAGATCCAAGGAAGAGTTAGATGTCCTGTTGAGAGCTGAGGAAAGGTTAGCAAACCTGACCTCATTCCTGCTTCCCTCCTGGGAGTTAGAGCAAAGGACAGCAAGGAGTGGAGTGCACAGAGCAGTTGCTCTCAGCCGGATTGTTGTGGTTTTAGAAGGGACGTCTTGATGGGTGGGTCCTGAACCATCCCCAGGGGAGCAACATGTATTAAGAGAAGCAGATAAACCCAAGTTTTATAAAAAGCAATGATAGACACTAATGGTAAAATGAGATAAATCACCCTCAGCTGGAAGCACTAAAGGTCATTTGTGATTTAGTACTTAGAGCAGCTTTGGAAAGGCAATCCTATCCTCTTCATTAATCATTAAAAGTCCTGTATTGAATAGCTTCTTTGTCTGCAAAAATTGGAAGATGCAGAAATTTTTCTGTTTTCCCTCCTCGATGTTATTTAATTTTGTATTTTTATGTGTAACGCCCAAAGACATAGCTTGTCCTTCTACTTTCTCCAAAGTCTGTTACTTCTGATGCTGTTGTAGAATGACATTCTTGCCCCCTCCAGCCTCTCATTGTGTAAATGCCAAATAGAAAAGCAGAGAAAAAGTGAGAAAAGAAGAGAAAAAGTGAGAAAAGGAATAGGAAGCATTTTGTGTCCCAGTTTTGCACAGCACTGAAGCTCAGATCTTGTATTGTGTCTAGCAGCAAATATTGTCTTGCTGCTAACAAAAAGCCTTCTGCCATAGAAGACATATCTGCTGCCTCAGTGTGCCAGTGGCCTTCCTCCAAATTCATAGAGTTGTTGAAGGACCGACTTCCAGACCTTTACCCTAGCTGGGTAAAGTATATTTTACTCGATGAGTAATGTAGGTAACATATATATTTACATATTGATATGTTTTCTGGCCCTCTGGGAAAATGTGAGACTCATAACTGTCCCACTAATGTGAATTTCTGCTTAACACTGGAAATAATTAAAAAAAAAATCCGTTTATTTTAGCGAAACGTAAAGAAAATAAATTAGCTACCAGATGTGTAAAATAAAGAGAGGATATGAATTTCATAATTACCTGAGCCTTAAGCAGAGCTTTAAGTCTTCTCTGTTAAGTTCATTTGGTAGAGAAAAAAAGCTAATTTTTACAACTTGTGAGAATAGGGGTCAATTTCTTTCCAAAACTTAACTTAACTTTTGTCTAGAGCTCCACATTTCCTTGGATAACCTCTTTGTCAGTGATGATAGATATACTTCCAAAGATTTCCGGAGACTTTTAACTTTGATGAGCAGTTCAATCAACATACTCAGTTATGACATGACTTCTAAAGGATTAGAGCCTTTTTTTCGCATACAATTGGGATGTGTCTCTTCCTATAAACAGGTTAGAGAGAATAAGCATTTCTGAATTGTCACGACAATTTCATCTAAGTCTGTAAGCTGTTATAGCCTACAATCTGAGAACAATTTAATTATGTGAACATTGCAATGGTAATAAGGAAGACCGCTTATTGCTAGCTCACAGCAGAGATTATACATGATAGGTAATGAGACAAAGCTGGCAGACTGTAGTAAACTTGGTCCTGGCAATTCCCCAGTCTGAACCTGCTGGTTTTGGAGAAGCGTGGGCGTGTAACTGTTTTCACGGCCCTATGGGTGCTTGTAGGTGGAAGCCATTTCGGGAGGTGCCAAATGGTGCCATGAAGTCCATGGATACAGAGTATGCTTTGTCCCTCTTTGTGGGGCAAGACCCAATGGACATAAGCCCACAAACCAGTATTTTCCTAGAGGAATGTTTCACCTGGCCTTTGTTTATACGGTCTCAAAGAAGTGACTCACTTTTAAACAACGGATCAGAAGAAGCACCACAGAGGGCAATGGAATTGTACGGGATTTCAGCAGAACCACATTTGGGTCATTGTGTGCCTTTTTGGCTTATTTCTCTTGTTGCTTATGTAAGGCCTTTCACTATTGTGAGAAATAAATGACTCAGTATTCCTACCCTCTTCCAAGCGGGCAGGATCTTTTTTTTTACCACACCCCCCTCCCTCCTCCGCCAACAATATGTGAATAAGGGTATTGCTGGGAAGATGAAGGAATGCTGATCCCAGACAATGTGATGGCCTCTGATTTGATCCATTCTGCACATCTCTGCCATCCAGGATTATAAAGAGACAGACTTTATCTTATGTAAAAAGTGATTGATGCAGCACATGTGTTGCAAGGCTCAGTGGTGAGCCTTTTACTTGCACTCCTCTGCCCAGCTGCTGGCTCTGTAACCCAGGGTGGACTGTCAGGACACAGCCATTTAAATGTGTATTTCATAGCTGTATTTTCAGTAGTTGTGTCTCAAAGTGGCCCTTTTGACTCTGGTGTTATCAAATATCTTTTGAGCTTTGCACTCCTGGAGTGTGACACTGCCAACCCCTCCATAAAGTAACAGCTGCGTTCCAATGTCTGCTGGCCTCTTGTTCAATTTCTGTATCAGCAGATGGCTCTGCTTCAGTAGTGTCTGTGAGAATTGGGTCTGACTGCCTTAATTTCATTCTGTCATTGCCTGCTGCACTTTGGAAGGTACACAGGGCGTGAGACTGTGTGGCTAGCATGCCACTGCACCACTAGTTTCCATTTTTGTTCTGCTTGATGTTAGCTCTTCATCAGCTATTTTGGAAAAAAACTATGTGCAATGAAAGAAGACTTTCTATTTGCAATGTCATATTCTTGTTTGGAATGCATCTGAGGGCTGTGCCTGTCACAGCTTTCTTGCTAAATGATAGAGAATTCACCTTTTTCATATTTTCACAGTGTCCATTTTCTTTTTTTCTTATGTTTTGATGATTTGCAGATTAGGCATGCTGTAAGTCAGCGGTGAAATCCACCATGCCCTGGGGACCACCATCTAAGGGTAATTTTAGGCCCTGGCACCCTGACTTAGCAGACGCAGGTGGATGCAGATGCTGTGCACACAAATGGTAAGCCTCTTGAGAAACAGCACACAAAGCCAACAAGAAGGCAACACAAAATATTATTCCTGCAAATGCCTGAACTCAACAGAACAGTGGTTGTGAAAGTGTGCAGTGTGCTGGTTGAATCTGCCTGAATGTGTGTAATTGCACCAATTGTTCACTCCGTCAAAATGATGAAAACTGGTCCAGTTTTTCCTTCTTCCCTCCCTTTCTCTCCTTTTGTAATATGTGACTTTTTCTGTGTGTCCTCTTTGCAAATGGTCTTTGCCAAATGAAAATGCCACCTGCCATTAATGGATATACTCTGAAATAACATTGCAGGCTGTAATAGCATTCCATGAGAAGTAAGCCATTATTCTTTGAAAATGTGTGTTCTGTACAAGACTAGGTAATATATCAAAGTTCTTTGCCTCCTTGAATGTGGAACTCTGCTTCTGTGTTATCTCCATAATGCTGAAGCAACAACATGTTGCCACTGCTTATCAAATTTTCAATATATCTTGAATATTTTGATTTTTTTTTTTACATTTAAAAATGCTTCATCTTCCTGTTTATGTCAAACAAAAGTGTGCTGAACTGTAAAACATGTACATTTGTTGCTGTTGTTGGGGAGGAGTTTGTTTTTGTCTTCTACAATTCTTCTAGGTTTTAAGTTCCTCTCAATGCTCTCTTATTGAGTTACATTATCTCTCAGTTTTAGAGATTAACCATTAAGTCTTCTTTAGATAGCTTTCTGGTCAGACAGAACCTGCAACAGAAACCACCAGCTATATTATTTAAATATTCTTGCCTCAGAAAACTCGTCTTCATAACAACTATATCAAAGAATTTATCAGCCTGAGCTATGCCATATTTTTCAAAATATGCCAGACAATGGAAATACTGTCCAAACTGAGCTTTTGTAAGTACAGTTTGTATGAACTATGTCTCTGGGAACCTTTTCTCACTAAGCCAGTTTTTCAGCCATTCTTCCTAATTTTTGTGCTGTTATTTGCTGGGGTGGGAGTTTGTAAACACTTCCCAAACTTCCAGATGGGACTATGGTCTCTTCCTTCTCTATTTCATATCTATCACCCAAGTGAAGCAGATAACAGGACTGGGGGACTAGTGTAGACCCATCGCCTCCTTTTTCTGTCAGAGCTCTGTAAAGCAAGATTTCTTGCTGCTGATGCCACTAGGGAATGGCTGTCGTCCGTGGCATAGCAGGTATGAATGCCTGTGAGGAATGCAGTCTCTCCAGGGAGCCCAAATTACCCTTCCCAGTAATTTCATTACTTGGCAGGAGCTGAAAGTGTACTCTTTCAACAGTGAAGCTGAGCCTCAGGGGCCTTTTTCTCTTGCCTGCCAAGCAGTGATTACCCGGGCCCATCCCTTCACCATAAGACCACAGAGCTCAGTGTCAGTCATGCTGCCTGACACGATGACATGATCACCACGATATTCTGCACTTCCATAAATTACTCACTTTTTGACTGCAGACAACTCACATTCTCTGTGCCTCAGTTTCTCTGTGAAACACACTTTCCTTTTTGAGGAGGTAGGGAAGGCTGGTTAATGTTTGATTAATGCTTCCAGAAACAGGGCTAATTATAATCTCCATTCACCCCTTCGTTCCTGTGACAGTACCATGAAATGTAATCAGTAACAATCAATCACCTAGAACTGAATAAAAAAGTCTTAAAATGTAAAATGTAACTATTGTGGATGTTAGAGGCTAAAAACTTTAAGAACAAGTGAAAGTGAGCTAGTTTGGATAACTATTTTTTGAAGATGCTAGTAGCAAAATCATTCAGTACATGCAAATGGTAAATGTAAACTTGTAAATGTCAACTTACAAATGTAAACTCTAAATCTGAATTTTACCTAGGGATATCTCTAGGAAAAACAAGTCAAGGAAAAAGTCCTTAAATGTCTATCTTCAGCAGTCTTAAGAAGACGACAGTATGAGAAGGATGATGTAAGAAGGACACTCTTACTCTCAGAATCAGAGCTGCTTCTGGTGGTGCACATGTGGACACTGTTAATCAGGTTTGGATGCCCTGTATTTTCAGCTTCAGGATGAATCTTGCCTGTGAATGACTATTTTTCATTTTGGTAAAAAACATCTAAACACATGCAATTAAGTCATAGTTTAAGATCCAACAAAAGGAATCTCAATTCTTTTGAACCTCTCTTACTGTGTATTCACACAAATATATATGTGAATGCAAACACTTTGTCCCTGAAATGAATTTTGTGTCAATAGCATGTGTAAGGGAACTCAGCAGTTATTTGCTTATACAATGAGGTGGATGACAAGAAAATACTTATGGTTTGATGGAAAGAATGTAAAAACCATTTGTCAACTACTCAGTAAGGTGAGTGCTGGATATACTTAACAATTTGCTTTGATGGCGGTGTTCATTTTCTAATTTATTGGATGCCTGCTTCCTTCATAAAGTAAATTATGTATCATTAATCTTGCTTGGAAGCTGGTACCTTCAAGATAATTTAGTGATTATTTTCTTAGATAATCTACCAGTTAGGAAAGTATGATGTGATCAATATAGAGAACTAATCTAGCTATCAATGATTTATGTGTGTACATGTACAATATATGCCACACCACACTTGACCTCTTCTCTCGAAGGCATTCACATTTGTTTTGGAGAGTGAAATATTTTATTTCACATCTTTTGGCACTCGATGTTGATAGCAGATAAGATTTATAATGGCAAAGGGAGTACATTGATTGATTCCTACACTCATCTACCTAAACATTTCTAAAATGTGGGAAATTAGCACTGATTCTTCAATAACCTCCATGAAGCCAAAGCCATGAATCAGTTTGCACTGCAGGATCTGGGCCATAATCAGTGTTGGGAGGACAGATTGATTCTTGATTGAAGAAAGCAATTAAGCACATGCTTAACTTCAAACACATTTTACGCTTATGGTAATCAGCTACCACAAAACCCATATGCTTTTATAGCACAGCACTGGAGCCCTGAGAGGACCGTCCAGAGCCCATCCTACTCACCTGGAAATCACAGGAGGTTGCTACAAGAAAGACTGAAGTGGATGCAAGGAAGTGAGCTGAGCAGGGACAGCTGGTGCCTGTTTGCCTGCTAGAGAGCTGTGTCCATGTGCGCTCCTGCAGCGCATGGATGCACTGGAGCTTTGCCTGAGCCTGCTAGGCGGGATGCTCCAGTGTGACTGCCTAGGGAACTTGTTCTCAGCCGCAGCGTGGAGGCCACTGTTGCAAACACTACAGGGCCAGATATGGTCTAAGGATGCAGCAAAGATGAAACTCAGTGTTTTCCTGGAGATAGAGGCTATTGAATCAGACCCTGCTCAGCAGACGCTCAATCATCTTCGGGGGCTAGCAATATTCTTTCCTTCCAACTTGGTTGCATTTCTAACCTGATATTCCTGTTACAGTAATAAAAGAGGGAGACAGGATCTATTTGCTTTTGGTGGAAAAAGTAGCTTAATGAGAAAGTAAAGTGGTTTGGAGAAAGTATGGTTCTGCCTGTGTCTTCTCCTCAGCTGCAAGGTTTTGAAAAAACTAGGTAAATAAATATATCTTTGATGAGCTCCATTTCCACTGCCTTCTGTGAATTTGCCGGTTCAAATTGGAGCTGGAAATATAATTACTACTACTTTCTAGTGGCAGATATTTCTATCATGGTTCTAAACCAAAGAGATGTTTTGGTTGGAAGTCTGTTCTCAGGAGATGTTCTGGCTGATGAAACAGATAAATCAATGGTGTAATGCTACTGAAATTAAAAGTTCAATACCTGTTGAAATACCTGTTCTCTGTTACCTTCATTTATACCAGGGAAATTACAGTGGAGCATGCTCTGCTTTCTTGTTCCAGGTAAGAGTAGAGTCCAAGAGGTAAGAAAATAACTGAACTTTAGATTGTCCAACTGAAGTTGATTTTTGAACTTTTAAGGTTTACTTATCACTGAAGCTAATGTGTTCCAGAAAAAGCTGCCTCACTTTGTGACCTCTTAACGACTAACTATTCTGCTCGATTTCATTTTTTATTTCACACCTCTCACCTTTGTATTTGGGTGCCAGTGAGACGAACACCTTGAAAAATGATTGAATTCAAAGGACTCTAAGTTTTTCCCTAACTTTATTTTTATAGAAACCTATTTTTTGCTCCAGTTAGCTGGCCTCTTGGAGATTGCTTTCTGACAGTAACCTGGGAACACGGCAGCCTATTATCCTACAGGATCAAAGGACAAGTTTTTTTTGCAATGGAGCCTTTTCCAATCTTATATCAACCATGGTAGCAGAGAATCTGCACACAGACAGCTAAACCTATTTGGGCTTTAGGATGTAAAGGGTTATTTCATTATTTTTTCACCTTAGAAAATGTAGCTTGAAAGATGGCTTGAGTCATTTCACAAGACATAATGGGATAAAAATGTATACATCACTTTCATGTATATAGACAACATAGAATTGTAGAATAATTCAAGTTGGAAAGGACATTTAAGATCATTGAGTCCAACAATTTACCTAGCGCTGCCAAGTCCACCACTTAATAATGTCCCTGGACAACGCATCTACACATCTTTTAAAGACCTGTGGGAATAGAGACTCAACCACTTCCCTGGGCACTTTTCAATGCTTGAAAATCCTTTCTGTGAAGAAATTTTTCCTAATAACCCATCTAAACCTCCCCTGGCAAAACTTGAAGTCATTTCTTCTTGTCCTACTGCTTGTTACTTGGGAAAAGAGACTGACACCCACCTTGCAACAACCTCCTTTCAGATAGTTGTTGTGAGAGATAAGATATACTCAGAGTCTCCTTTTCTCCAAGCTAAACAACCCCAGCTCCTTCAGCCACTCCTTGTAAGGCGTGTGCTCCAGAGCCTTCATCATCTTTGTTGCCAGCAGGCAGATTTCCAGCCTCTCTGTCCCCAGCCTGGAGCACTGCATGGAGTTGCTGTGACCAAAGACCCAGCACTTGGTCGTGTTGGACATCATGGAGCTGGTCTTGAGTGTAAAACAGATATTATCTAAGAGACATTGTATGGCCACCTGCTGCCTATTGTAAGGAGCATGGGGCAAGGCCTTTTGTTCAAAAAATGGCAGATTTGCCTGGATGCATACGGGATCAGATGGTCTTTGCTTATATCCAAAACCACCCAGATCCTCCCAGCTTCTGTTCACTTGATTTACGTGCTTAAATTTTCCTTAATGAAGTTTTCCAGGAAAAAAATATCTCCTGTTAGTCATGCCTAGAAGTGCATTGAGTGGAGGATCAACGGTGCTGAGATCTGAAGTATAGCTGTTATTTCACCTATGTGCTCCTTAACGGCTAATGCAAGACATTTTTGGAATACGGCAAGCGCATGGATCCCTGCACCAAGATGAATGTTTCACCCTACACCCTTTTATTCAGTGACTTAGTCATAAGAGCTGTCACTTCAGAGACAGGAGACTGAGATTAATTTTCTCTCTGCCTGAGAAGGTTTGAAGCTGCATCTCCCACACTAATGGTCTGAATATCAGTCAATTAAATATCATGGGGTGAATAATCTCTTTTTCCCTTGAAACTTCATGTAGAAAAAATAAGAAACTGTGAAAATCCGGATGGGGAAAAGACAAGGACATTACTGCTTCAGAATTACAAAGCTACAGGGGAAATGGAAAAAATATTTGGCTTCAGTTAACCTTATGTGCGTATTCACTGAAATTACACAGGCACTGGAACTCAGGTCTCCCCTTTGCCAGATGAGTGGCGTGACCATCTGTGTTTCTGTGGATTTCACAAGACAAAAAACGTCCTAAAATGTTGGTGTTGTACGACGCTTGATTCTGGTTGCAAGGGCCAACTACCTCTGGGAATCTAGCACTGACTTTTTGCAATAGCTGGGGTGTTTTATAGTTAGTAATTATGGAAATTATCTATTATAATTTGCATTTTTATATACTTCATTCGCTTAGCTGAATAATTATAGCTTAGGATTTAATTATCACAAACACATATCCTTCTTGCCTCTAATTTTAGTCTGTTCTACTACACCTGTCTCTCATCTGTTGTGTTCATCTCAGTCACAATACGATTGGAATGTATTTCATGGAATAATAGAATGGATTGGGTGGGAAGGGACCTTAAAAATCACCTAGTTCCGACCCCCTTCCACTAGACCACGTTGCTCAGAGCTCCATCCAGCCTGGCCTTGAACACCCCCAGAATCCACAGCTTCTCTAGGCAACCCGTGCCAGTGCCACACCACACTCACAGTAAAGATTTTTTACCAAACATCTGATCTTAACCCACTCTCTCGATTAGTTTGATGATTAGTTTGAAGCCATTCCCCTTGTCCTGTTACTACATGCTCTTGTAAGAAGGCCCTCTCCATCCTTCTTGTAGGCTCTCTTCAGGTACTGGAAGGTATTTGTCTTCGATACCTTTCTGTTACTGACCTCCGTGTCAATGACTCTTTTGTTCGCTGAGCTGTTTCAGTTTGTATACTATTCTCTAAATCTTCTTAGAAGCTATTTTTTTTTCCTTTTTGATGCTGTTTCCCCCTTATTTAATATGCTCTTAAAATAGAAATAAAACCATATTGTAGATCTACTAATTTAAGCAATATCTCTTCCATCTTGAGATTATTATTTTTGTAAACCTTTTTAGAATATAAAATGAGATATAAATACTTTTAGAATAGAAAGTGAAAAAATCACTCTAAAGGAGAAGCTGCTAAAAATGCAGAATAGAAATTTTGAACTTCTTCACTTGCAATTCAGTCAAATCTGTGGTTGAAAAGAGAGTGCTGAAAAATCTTCTGATGACAAGTTATGCCATTAAACTTCCTGACGACTTCATTTTCTTATCAATGTGGCAGACCTACAAAGACAGCATTTTGATTCTCTCCTGTTTGATTTTCTTGTGCTTGGCTTAACAGTGCTGACTGATACACAACTTATGAAATTTTTATTTTAAGAAGAGGCATTCCACCCTCAAAATAGCTGAATATTTTGAGGTCTCCAAAATATATTGAATTTTGCTATGTTGTCAGTTCTTGCTGAATGCCAGTAGAATAATCTGCCTCTGGCACTGTTACAGTGGTGAAAGTAATGTTCTTGAGATCTGAAGGTAAACAAAAACTGCTTGCAACTGTTGAGCAACATCTGCAGCTCTTGGAGAGTAGAACAAAGAAGACAGCAACAAGAGTCATATTATTTATTTCCCTTTATATTACTTTCTGAAACCAGAATATACATAGAATTTTTTTTTTTTTTTTTCGTAGGTGGTGTCCATTGCAGCTGCCAAACTATAAAGTTATGGAGCTAAACCTCTTTGCTGAAATGATGTCCAAGACTAATTCATCTGTCACATGGCATCCTACATCTGGACATGCAAAAACTGTTTATGGGAGAGTCCTCCACGGGTAGGATCACTGCAAGTGATTCGCATATGAAGAAAATTCTAACATACTAAAGTTAGGAAATACAATTTCTGTGTTGAAGTTATTGCTGGGAGGCATATGTCTCATTCAAACCTGCTGGGCTATATACTGTTAAATCTGGAAAAGAACAGGAGTATGATTACAGAAATGAAGCTAGATATCTGGGAACAAGCAAGCAGCAATTTTCCTGGGATATGACACTGTAAGTGCAGAGCACTCAATGCCAGCCAGGTGGAAGGTTGTAGTAGCTGTTTAAAATCAACTGGGTTTAATCAGTCAAGCAGCACATTTTTGGGAAATGTGATTTTGTTTTCAAACTAGGTTGGACAGCAGGTTCCTCTGTAATGTTTTCCACAGCATTGCCAGTCTCCAGCCATTAGCCATGGATAGATTTACCCTGAATTACCATGGCTAGCCCAAGGTTCAGATTTCAGCCCTATGTATTTATTGTGAATAATATTGTGAATAAGATTTCAGAGTTTGGGAAAATTTGGAGCTGGGTGTAGTGACACTGGTAATTTGAGCTACCGTATGAGCCCAAGCTATAGTGTGTCTGCATAGAGGACAAGGAGTGGAAGGAATTAAAAAGTTCTTGAGGTGATGTTGTTTCACTGGGATCTTCTTCCATACCTCTGCCTTTGTGAGCTGTTGATGAACAGTGATGATATGGGCGTTGCACTGCTGATACAGACACAACATCCTGTCTCTTCAACAACACTACTGGGAGCAGTAAGCTGCTACTAGCACAGAGGAATTCCTACTTTATATTAGATTCCCATAAAATACCAACAGCTTCACAGTCCCTATTTTTGATTTCAAGATACTCAGTGATCTGAGCCTGATAACTAAAGAGTCACCTAAAACTTCAGGACAAGAGTACTCAAAGACTTCTCTGTTAGAGATAAATTACACACAGCAAGAGTGAAACTCGCATGTGTTGGAAGTAGAACTGTTGCTGTGTCAGACTGTGATCACGATGGAACTCAAAACCATCTCAAACATCACTAAAATTTATAATGGTCTGCTGTTTAACTACCTTTGGTAAATGGCAGCTGAAATACAGAAGACGTTCAATAAGTAACTGAACAATAAATCAACATAAAAACCTCATCTTCTCTGAGTAGTAAAGCAAGAAGCAGAGAATCCTCTTTGACAAGTATCAGTCGCGTGCAAGAGCCAGGAAGGTGCTTCTAAAACACATGGTAAAGCTATGGTAAAAGAGGGAATTTAACAATGTGAGTAGTATAATGTCTCACATTTCCCATCTTTTTCCCTTTTCAGTTTTTAGAATTAAATTCAAGGGATGTTCTGGTTGAAAAGTTTTTGAGCAAGATCACTTACTCCCTTTCCTAAAATAAAGTATTTTTTCCTAGGATAAGTCACTCTAGTTTTATTCCATCTCCAGTATCATCCGGACTGCTGGCTATACTGGTAGCTGGTAGCAGGTCTTTGTAGGAAGTAACAGAATAAGCAGTTCATGACTCCCAGTTCAGAAAATCCTATTTTCTAAAATGGAAACGGTGAAGGGAAAAAATCCTTCCAGAAAGCGTAATTCCACATTCTGAGATGTCAAGATATTTGCATTCAAAGAATGCAGAAGGCATCTCTTCACGCAGCCTCAGACTTGGAAACACAGTCAATGTGGTCCTACACACGACTATGACATGGCAAGAGCCTAAGGTGCTGCACAACAATGAGAATTGCATATGCAGAGACTAAGAAAGCCTGAAAAAGATGGTGACTCTCATAATTGCATCCCAGGATATAAGAATGAACCCATGCTAGATTCTTTCCAGTTTGTAATAGAGATATATAATCAATTATTTTTAGAAGATCTCTAATCCTGTAAGATCACGACTAGGTTAGACAGGATCCGAGCACAAAAGACGCTGAATTAAAAGGCAATTGAAAAAAGGGCTAAAGAATACAAAGCCGAAGCCAAAGCCCCAGTAGAAACCGCTTTTGTTCTCATAGCTGGGGGCAGAGTCAGTGATCTTTCCAGATAATAAAAAGTAAACAAAATAAAATATGACAAGATATTCCTCTTGACAGATGGTTTAAATTTTAATGCATCCTGCTGCTGTTTAAGGGCTAGGAGGCTTTTTACTGTTTCAGCCACCAAATCAGTGTGAACTCTTAAGCATATGTCTTTTCAATTTTCAGTTTTCCCATCTGTAAGGTGGGGACAATTGAACTATATCTTTTTACACTGTTTTTTTCAGCAGCTGAAGAAAAGTGAAGGTTTCTGTTGATCTTGTGAAATGGAGCAAATTGAATGTAAATGCTTTTCATGTTCTTAGATACTTACATTGCTGGTCAGTGGGGACACACACCTACTGCGTCACTTTGCTCTGGTACAAGAACAGAGAAAGACCACTTTTCCTTCAAGCTTCAAACTATCTCCAAATGCTTTGTGGCATGGAAGAGAATTGAACTCAGGTTATGGATCTATCTAATTTTAATGTAATAAACAATTTTCGTCCAAACAGAAGTCTGTCTAAGAGCCGTGAATATTGAGCTGAGTTTCAAGATAAGCAAACAAGGGGGAAGGTGCAAAACCAAACCTCAATACATCCTATGTCTAGTTACTCACACGGCTGTAGAAAAGAAACCCATGTCTCTGCATTCTCCTCAGACTGCCCCTCAGGCTGCATAAGACTCCTCTAATTTTTCTGTCTCCCTCAGTAGAGCTGGTATTGTTCATCTTAGACTGAGCTCACAGAGGAGCTTCCAAGCTTTCAAAATAGTACTTGCAGCAACCGCAAAAATGCATTAATAGCAGGTGTTTCTGTAGTTATGTTAAATTTTTGGTGTCCTATATTAACTTCAGAATAATAACACTGTCAGTCATTCTAGGATATTTTCTTCGTAAACCATGTCCAGCTATAAACTAATACGTCCTGATAATTACAATGCTTCCCTGAAAAATCTTAAGGAGCTTTGTCTCCTGGAGAAATGAAACATTACATTCCAGTCATTAGACACATTGCTTTGCTTTTCTGAGTTCTAGCATAGCTGATGTCTGACTCAGAAAACAGATACATGATTTAGTTTTGCTGTCATTAATTTCTGTAACACATGAACAATAGGATTTCAGCCCACTCCTACGCTGCTAAGAAAATTTCTGCCAGTTAGGGCAAGTAGCATGATATGAATCTACTTTCCCCTATATTTTTCAGAGCTGCAGGTACTTGTTTTACTTTGCCATTAGCAAGTTTCACTTCAGAAACTGCAGGTATCGGTTTCTATTATCAATATACAAGCCCAGCTGGCACAAGAGCTGCTTAGATCCATTGTGGAGTAAAAGTTGAGATTCTTGGGCTAATGTGACCTCAAAGAAACAAGATAGAGAGATCTGAGCCTTTTGTACCACAGCAGTTTATTCCTCACACCACAAGCCGCATAGTCAGCATGATTCCACGGAGAATATTACTTTTCCATCAGAATCCCACTATTTGTCTTGTGGTGCATCCTCTCAGACACAGCTGCTGCATTTCACTTTACTTGTCTCCCTGGCACTTCGTTCTTCCAAAAGAAAATTCAGATTCCCTCTGATCTTACTGACAGATGGGGTGTTCCATTTTCTAGTATTATCAAGAATATAATCTCAGTGGCAAAATTTCTCATTGATTTAAATGCACTTCAATATGACTAATTCTTCTATTGGAATGTGTTCCTGATTTTCAGAATTCCAGGTGTCCGGTTACAGATGGGAAATTTTCCTGAAAAGGTTTTTTTAACTGCTCATGAAAATTATAAGCTAGGGTTTGAGATTCTGGAGTAAAGCCTATCAAAGTGGAAAAAAACCCCAAAGTACCATCAACATTCAGAAGGCTCTAGAACCGACCTATTAAAACAGACAAGCCAGATATGTCTTTTTATTTCAGTGATGAAATGAAATTAACTATTTATATTTGAGCTCAGAAATCTCAGCTGGGGTAAACAAAGGTCTTCCATCAGATCTTCATAGTTCATATTCTCATTTTTGAAGGACCCATATGGATTTGCAACAGAACTACTAAGATTCTTATGGATGAAGACTGATTGAAAATATATACATATAAAAATACCAGAAAAAACAATACAATCAGAAGAATGGCATGAATTGTTAACCAAGAAAACAGTTGTTTTCAACTAAAATCTGAAAAGCGTGTATTTGCATCAAGACCAGAAACCTGTTGCTCTGATAAGGCCACAGCAGAGATGACTTCTCAGCAGAAACCTTCTGATCTAATAGCAGGAGAAAGGCAAAAAGCTACGACACACTGTGTGCCATTTCTTTTCCTACCTTTTATCCCAAGAGGAACTTGGTCTAATATTTGTGGAGAACGAAGCAAAGACATATCTTGGCGTAAAAGGTCGTGATACTGGTCTTGCTCCAGGTGTGTCTGAAATAACCCTAGGTGATGATGCTTCTAGACTTATTCCTTGGGGAAAACAACCAGTATTCAAAAAGCCTGACTTTATGAGGAATTTTTCCTTCTTACTAGCTTATAGTCCCCTGAAATCAAATATGGTGTCCACACCGTCATATTCAAAAATCAGTAAGACTCTCATTGATGGGAAAAACCCCATAGAAGATGTTTGCATTCAGAATAGTAAAATCATGCAAATTAATTCTCATAGGTAAACATCTCCTGATTTTATATGGATCTGAAATTTGGACCAGAATTTTGTTTATCAAATAATTATTTTGCTGAAGATTCTTTAGACTTGTTTGCTCTCTTTATCTCCATGAACATGACTGCCAGCATAGTCACCATATTATGAGTGGGTGACCTGTGGGGAAGATGTTTCATGGGCATTTTGCACAGAAAAACTGTTCAATTTTCTCTTCCAAAAGTGAGGTGATAACTCTGTCTGCAAGACTGGATGCTCATTTTCATCAGCCATTTCTTTAAGGGATGAGTAGCCATTCAGTTGAGTGTCTTTTAATGCTGTTAATCTGGTTAAGCGCTTGTGCAAAGGAGCCTGACAATAACAGCTAACCCATCTGAAAGCCAGCCATGACTGGGAGGATCTGGTGAAAGACTGCCTCGAACACACTGGCTCATACCCTGCAGCTGACATGTCTTCTTCCCTAAAGCTCCCTTTCTGCACATCTTTCTGACTTGGTTTATTTTGTCGTGTTGAGTAATGTCATAGCTGTGACAATCTTGTTTCCAAAGTCTTTAGCACTCATTCTTGACCAGTTTATCTCAGAAAAACTCTTTTCTTCCCCTTCAATCATTTATTAACTATAGCTAGTGTCTTCAAAAGCTGGTTTTACACAATGTTTAAGTTTTGAATGATGTTATTATGGCCGTAAGCTACAAGACAAAGGACCATGTACTAGGAATGATTTTCTGATATGAAAATCAGTTCTTGCATAATTCAAATGTTCTGAAGAAAAAGATGATTAAAGAATTTTGTTCTAGCTTTTCTCATCACCAAACATATTAATTACTGTAATGTAAAAGTAAGTGAAGTAATTATTGTCATGTGTAAATGTATATTATATTGTGAAATATTGTAACTTTATTCAGTGGGCCTAAATTGAATCATTTCAATAGAACTTTGAACTGCACTTTTTATTGCCTTTTGACTATTGTGTCTTTCATTGGCCCTATTACTACTGGAAATTATACACACTGTATAAATGTATACATGGACCCTTTAAATAAACTTGTTTATTTACTACACCTGGTTGCAGCTGAGTAATTGGCAATAAACTCTGCAACTGACACCCTGCTCCTCTGGTTTGGTGAGGCCGATGTAACTGTCGAAGAGATGGTGCTGCTCAAGGTAGGACTGTGTAACAAGCCTCTGGAGAAAGGTTTTCTGAATCGTGTTTTTGGATGGAAGTGTATAACATCTACCCAAGCTCCATGCCGCAGTACTGCTGACTTGGCAACTACTTCTATGCTGCAAATTTGCTTATAGCCTAGCTCCTTAAAATGCTATATTATGTAAATGGTGTTGCTTGCTATCAATATTTTTGGATGGGTACGTAAAATTTAGACAGCTGCATATTAAAAAGGCCCCGTTATGAGCTAGTTGGAACATACTGCTGTTTTACAGAAGTGCATGTTCGCTGTGCAAAACTGAAAGAGAAACTGGACATTGTAAAAAGGAGACTTGCTAGACTTCTCAGTTCCTATGATTACTGGGCAATGTACCCAAACCAAAATATCACATGTCAGGAACAAGGGATTGTATTCATAAATTCAAGTATCTACAGTGTGGGCTTCCATACCTGAGCTAGTTATACAAACTTTTATAAACATGTAGTCTGACCTGAACGCGGAGCTTAGAATTTAGTATTAAACTGAAGGCTGTTGGCAAACTATTTGATCAGATCAGTCACAGTGTAAACTCTAACGAGTGTATATGGACAAGATTTCCAGTGATCGTGAAGTGGTTCCAGACAACACAAAGAGATGTCAACGTGTGTTCAACGTGTACCTAAGTTCCTTTGCTTCCTGCAAATATATGTTGCACATGCCAGATCATAAAATTCAAAGCTGAATAGAGCCTTCAAGGTTTTCTGGAAGGTTACTGCTTATATTCATGAGAAGATTTCAAAGAAATTTGGAGGCACATACTATGGCTAAAAGTATTACCAATGCCATATGACTGAGAGTAGTGGTGGTAAAATCCTTGAGAGGTTAACATTATAACTGTTTACACTGATGCAGTTGTCAGAAATGCACACATAAACAGAAAGCAAAAGACTTAAACCAGCCCGGATAACTGTGTGTAAGTCAGAGTCTGCATCAACAAAAACTGAGCACTGTGGCTGTCACGTAGCCTGTCCTTGGCAGCTGTAATGAGACATCGTAGGAGGAGCACACGGCTGAAAATCGCTAGGGTCAAATTCAATACAGCCTCCTTCAGGCAATCCTTCCCGTAGCTCCTTTTCTGTTCTGTGGTTTTTAAAGCAGATGTGCAGTTTGTTGGTGCCTCATAGGTGTTCAGGGCAGTAGATACATCTTGCGGTTGCTCTTTGTTGCACATAAGTTTGTTTGTCATTTGCATGCTGCACTGTATCAACTTTTCTCTTCTTGGTATGCACTAGGCTAAAAATCCTCAGCTCTAACAGATCAGAGAAGGTAAACAATTTCCTCAAAGGCAGAAAAGAAAGTGGTGACAAAGATGAAGAAAGGACTGAATATCCAGGCCCTCTGATCCCTTTGCAATAACTTTTTGATAGCACTCTTTTCAGAAACTGCTCCAGTGCCACAGTTTTTAGGAGAGGAGCTATATGCTAGACTGAAAGAAGTTCAATTAAAATATAAAGACAATCAGCTCTTTATGATTTCTTGCAGGAAAGCTTAATGACATATCTCAAATTTTCACATTTGTGTAGCTGAAACTGGTTAATTCTTCCTCCATATAAAACAAGATATCAAGAGCTTGACAGTAATGAAACATTCATTTTCTTTATCTTTTTACAAGGCAGACAATTAGTAATTTTATGGTTGAAAAAGCTCATTTTTAAACCTTGCATGAGGATGTTATTGCTAGACCTATTCTGATGTCAACTTTGTTGAAAAATAATGAGTGTGACTTATTCTGAATCTGCTCCCTTCTGAAGGGGGAAAAATCCTTCAAAACAAACAAACTGAGAAACTGTTTTCAAAAGGTTTGCAGGTCTTGTACACTTGCTCTTTTGATTTGTCAAGGCAGCTACAATGTACACTTTCACACTAAATTTATGCTTCACATAACTGGCCTTTCTCTGGCCATGTTGAATGTTTCTTCCTCGTTGAGTGGAAAAGCTCCTTTCTTAACCTCTCTCCCTTGTGCTGGCTGTTCCAGTGCCATCTGCAGTGAAAGTTCATCAGTTCTGGTTTGAGCAGAGTTGTTTGCCATTGATAGCCAGATACTACACAAAAATATAGAAATGACTGTTCAGCTGAAGACCTTTTTTCCCTCAAATGCAGTTAATTAGTTTTCAGGCCTTGTATGACATCAAGAAAAGTGCTAGATTCAATCTCTGAGAGTCTCTGCTTCAAAAGCTTAAGCAATTTGTACTCAAGACCCTCTACCCTAAAGTTCTCTTCCAAAATACTAAGAAACTACGTTCTCCAGGATTTCATAATAAGCCTTATTTCTTCACCTGTCTGCTTCTATGCCAAGGAAATAAGCCCAAAGGGATGCAACATAAAATTTTATCAGAGAAAAAGAAAAGGAATAAGAGTAAATAATCAGGATAGGAAAATATGAATGATAGGATTAAATTCCTGCCAGGGCATCCTAAACTACAAAAAGCAAATGAGGTATCTGAATATTACTTTTCTGACCTTGTAAGTGAGGTTTCAGAGTTGATTGCTTCAGTTTGGAGAATATCAACCTCTGAGCAAATCTTAATCTGCAAACCATACCCGGAATCCAGTGCCTTTTGATATTTGAACAGTGAGCTGCTCAGGGGGAGTTCAGGCTGCTTCAAAGCTGCTTGTTTTGTCTCCCAGCAGACGGTTGTGTTCTCCTTCGTAAACTAAACAAGCTCTCTAGGATCTTTGAAAAGACAAATATTTATTGAAATTATATTTGCAAACTGAATGTAATTTAGTAGCTTTGCAGATTTTGTTGACCTGTGCTGTGCAGTTCCTCTTGCCATGGAAAGAAAGTTTTACTAGCATGTGTATCCTCTGAATGGCTGTCAGTGCTCCCTGTGTTTGAAGTGGGGGCTCAGTCACATCGAGAGAGTTTTCCCACATAAGTTAAGGCAAATCTTTCTTCTGAAGTTAAAACAGAAAACTCTTTAATTTCATAGTAGTAGTTGAAAGCTTAATCTGAAGGAGACTGTGCCTTACCTCCTTTCAGACAGTAATTTGAAAGCTAAGTTTTTATCTCAGTAATACCTGAGTTATTCTTTCAGCAGAATTACCGTAGGAAAAAAATCTTTTCCTCGTTCTTCATTTTGACGTGATGCCTGGCCCTGAGCTCACTGACGTCTGAAGATGATTGAGGACTGTGTTTTATGTTTGTGTTCTCTGCAGTCTGCATGCTCACAGGCCCGGCCTGACAGAGGTTGCAGCAGGCTGGAAAGCACAAGCAGCACTAAGATGGGTAGAGGTCTTACTGTTATTCAGGTTCTGAACTACTCATTGTTGATAATTTAGCTTTGAGGGTATGTACTTGAAACTTTGTGGGTTTCATGGTATGTAACACCAACACTGTGAACCCCAAAATTAGGGCAAAGGAGTTAAAGCCTTTTTGTACCCAACAACCCCTCATGCAGTTGTGCAGCTCTATCATAAGCTACGGCACACTGTGCTTAGTCAGACAGTTTCAAGTTCATGAAGATCATTTCTATGATGACCTCCATTAAACTGATTTGTGGAATGTTTCATTTTTTCATGGCTTGGACATATCTTATAAATTTCAGGAGTCAGGACCTGTTGTATCATCCTAATGGCTTTCCTGCAGAGAGATGTTTGAAACAAATCTCTTCAGTGCAGTGGGGATCCTTTTATGATCACAAGCATCAGCATGTAGTAGGCTCCTTAAAATAACATTATGACTTTCATAATTTTTCCTTTGTTGTTGTCTTTTAGTATTTCCCTGGAGTTGCTTGCCCACTTCCAAACTGCTGTGTTTTACAAGGGTCTCATGCTGCCCCCTCCAAGAAGTGTAGTGCTCCTGCTGTATATGTAACTAGCCTGTGTTGAGCTCTGGTTTTGAGTTTAGAAGAATGCCTGCTGTCTCTATAAACAATCTAAAATAAAAACCTGTCTCCCTCTTGCATCACACTTCAGAGGGGAAAAAAACGCTTCAGTTTTCCATGCAATACTCCCTATAATTATTTGAGTTGGTCCAAAATGGTTAAGAACCTTTTTACTATTTTGGACATGTTCTTTTTTTTTTTTTTTTTATTTAGAAGCTGTATCATGAGGAAAAAATATAACCATGGTAAGAGCTACCAAAATCTGACAGCACTGGCATTTGAAAGCCATTGTTTCTCTACTGCCTGGATGAGGATTTTAGTTATCAGTTTAATGTAATGTGTAAGCCCAAATAGAGTGTACAGAACTTTGTAATGGTCTGAAATAAGCTATCCACTTGAAACAAAGCTTGCCATTTTGTCTGTTATATACAACAAGATATCCATTTCAAACAAAGTTTTCATGACGCAAAATGTTGTCAAAAGTTTAAGAACTAGCAGCGTAACTGCTCATATGGGAAAAACGGAAACTAAAACTGACTAAAAATTTGGGATGTTGACTGAGCAAGATTCATTGTCACAGTAAGGAATTAAAAATGTGAAGCAATAAGAAATGGAAATTAGATTAGAAAATCTCCTTATTACCTTTCATGTTCACTGTCATCTGCCATGACGTTCAGGTGCTATATCAATAGTGTGACAGATATGAAAGATTGTCATTTCAGCTAAGAATAGTATTTTTAGATGTCTGAAGCCATTTTTAGTTTGTCACTGATGTACATCTGGAACCGCCACACTGATTTTTCTGGATTTTCTGGATTTACTTCAAATTCACGCCTGCATTTCACTATGAGCAGGTGTGAATGCTTCTTTTGAAGCGAGCAGCCGTGAAGTCCAGTCTTTGGCTGCACCTTGTGCAAAGCGGCTCTCATGAGAAAGCACGTAAATGGAAATGCTGAGCATTTGTTGCACGGCCTGGTGCGTGCAGAAGCTCCCTGCTCTCAGAATAACAGGCTGTCGCACTCTCGTTAGGTGGCTACCAGTGCCAAGGATCGTGATGGGTCTGTGGAGTGCAAACTAATTATTGCCAACAATTGTGTCTGCTTATTTCTCGCATGGATGGATAACATCTTCAGCAGAGCTGGTCACATATCATCGCTCAGGTTTAAGGGCCGTTGATTGGACAGGGGATGGTTTGTGGCTATTCATAAAGAGGAAGAGTGAAAATACAGCCAGTTTCACATTTTATAACTGCATTTGCAGTTCCAGGGTAATTACCTACTAAATACACTCCAAAATCTCTTCTAGATGCTGCAGGTGAAAAGTGCAAAATGTGGAGGATGCAGAACAAAGAAATGCCTTGATGCTTACAGATGTTTTAGACACATCTTACCATAATTAAAGGAGCTCTCTGTCAGCTACTATAAAGGCCTACTCATACAAAATGCTGAGTAACTCCTACGGTTAATTTTTCACCCTCCATTTCCAGACTGTTCATATGGCCCAGTTCTGCAAGGTACTGTGCTTTCTCGGGACAAGCTGACTCCACACAGACTCAAAGGCACGTTCTAGAATCGAGCAATGACCATGGTGCAGATCACTGGGTGTAGATAGGCACACACTGAGTGCAGGAGCAAGGGCAGGAACAGAAACAGTGCTTTTTCCTCTTTCAAAAGGGAAGGTTTGATCTAGGAGTAGGTAGGAATCAGTTGCTCTGTGACTAAAAGCAAAGGCAGCTGGTATCTGTGGCACGCAGAGGGTTCCTACAGACAGGAAAGAGGGATGCTTAAGTGGTTTTCTGTGTGTCAAGAAAGGATAAATCTGTGGTCCAGGAAACCTGGGAGCTAAGGGAGCTTGCAAATATATATCCACATACATTCTTCTGCATACTGCGGCCCTGCCTTCGGAGTGATGGCTAGAGCTGAGATACAGAGTGACTGCAGTGGAGAAAGTACTGGTCTTAATAAGCTATCACAGTTAAAAAGCCAAAACAAAGCAGAAAGATGGCAGGTGTTCCTACGTGACACAAACTACTCCTGGGAAAATATGGAAAAATTATCTGACTTTTGATTTTCTTTTAAAATTTATACACCTAAGAGCTATTTCATAGCCTCCCCAGGATGTATTACTAAAGTTACTGTCCTTGGGATCAAGACTGCACCCAGAAGGCTGGTGATAGTAGTAATTAGAGTACCAGGTTACTTGGGAAAAAGGGGGAAAGAAAAAGAAAATCTTCTGCCACTTCTGACTACATTTTATAAGAGTAAAGCACTTCAGTAAGCATTTCAACAATGTAAGAAAGCTCCCTGTTTCAAACATCTCTCTCATCTCTTCCTCCCATCTGTGTTTCTGCATGACAGCTCCCAAGAATACTGTCACTGGACTAAATCATGTGAAGGACATTTCTCAAGGAGTCCTGCTTTCATTGTAAAGTCATTCTTCCCTGGAGCTGCTGCACTTCTGAAAGAAGGAATCAGGTTTTTCGAACTAAGAACTTATGACTCTGCTGGAGCCCAGGCTTCTCTGTGAAGATGCTCCTGAACTAGAAAAACACCTGGATGCTGGATTTGGCTGGTCCTGACTGTCAGTTTATTTGGAGACCGAGGTTCTTTTTATGCATTTTGCTCTCTCCCTCTTTGCTTGCCTGTCTGGAAGAGGATTTAGATGCTTTCTGAGTAGCTGTTTTCTTCCTTGCATAGGTCCCTGTTTTTGATTCTGAGAGTGGCATTGATGAACAGTGCTGCCTGTTCTCCTAGCTGAAGGCCTATCAGTGATGACATGCCATGAGGGAAAGGGAGCACTGAAAGCACTGCAGCTTTTGAGATCAGTGAAAAAAACTCCAAAAACCATAGAGGAAAACCATCAAGAATTTTCTCTCTCCTGCAGAACAAGCTGCTTATCAGAGCACCACTATTTTGCTGGACCCTTCCTGCCACCTCTGAAAATTCTCTCTCTGATTCAGGTTCATAGCCAGTGATTCATCCCTATCTGAACCTGCTCTTTAGGTCAGACTTTGCGACATAGAAGAAAGGCAATGCAGAAAGGAGGAACTCTTGAGTTCCCTGGAGAAATTATTGAGAATTTCTGCTTCTCTGATGCATTTTGGTATGTGGCCTCGTGCAGGGACTGGCCTCTTTCTTCCTGTCTCTTCCACTTGTGTCTTTAATGCTGCCTCTCCTTGGAGCTTGTGGCTGATGGCAATGCAATAAATGGACTCTGTGCAGTGCATGATCCCCTCCTCATATGGAGAAGGGGTTTGGATACAAAAAGGTTGTTATTCAAATATTACAGTAACTTTGCCTCATGGGGCAGGCACTCAAAGCCAAGGCAGCTCGAAAAACAGACTACTAGAAGGAGTTCCTCTGAAAATAATATGACTTCTTTGAAATTCTCTGTGTGTGAGAACCTGCGTAAAGCAAAGCTGTAGAATGCCTAAAATAATGCCAAATTATGAGTGGAACTGAAAGAAATATAAAGATGATGCTAAATGGTTAGTACGATTTATACATACACAATAATTCAAATATATTTTAAATGAGCAATAAATATGAAATATAAATGTATAAGGGGGACCAAGCTGCCTCTTTCAGAACATTAAAAATGATAGTAGTGACAGCCAGTGTTGTTAGTGCTGAAAAGCTGTAGGAATTCTGTATGCTAACATTTACACTCCTGTCGAAGTCTGTATTGTTTTAATGACTGTATGGTTCTTATTTGTGGAGAAGTGCAATTCTCGGGCTTTGTGATGCCCAAAAGGTATAGTCATTTTAGGAGCTTAAGACTTCTAATTTTTCATCAGAAAAGGAATTAATTGTTGGACAGTGTCAAAGAAATAATCTGGGTCAAGGCTGGCAGCTCAGATTCTTGGCATTTTGCTTAGTGATTTCCAGGAAAATATATATTTTACTAGAGAATATAATCTGATGAACATGAAATTTTCCAAATTGGAATTTTATTTCTCTCCCTCTCTCTCCCGGTGTCCTCCTAGGTGACTTGGGAGAAATCAGTAACTGTGCTTCAATTACCCCATCTACATGGCAAGCAAAATAATACTGAACTTGAATTTCGATACAAGAAATAATCTTAACTCTGACCTCTCAATTAGGCTTCTAATTTCCTACTGAAATCAATCTGCAGCATCTCAACAAATCTCATATTCAGAACAAGCTGTCCTCCTGTCTTCTAAGTTCTCAGAGTTTCTTTTAAAAATGTATTGAGCTGGTTATTTAATTCCACTAATTCTGAATCTTGTGGTCTCTATTTTCATTGTAAAAAATGACAAACTGAAGCAGTGGCTTGCTGACTTATCTAAGGTCACACACAAAGTAAGCATCAGTCAGAAGTCTGACTTTGAGTCCCTGTTTGAAAACACAAGATAAAAATACTTATCTTGGGCATGATTTAAGAACAGCTGGAAAAAGAGCTTTCCTAGGAAAAAAAAAAGAAAAGTCCGGGTATGGCCCATGCACTTGAGATCCCAGGTCCTCTGAATACTTTACTGAAGGAGCAGACAAGGGTGAAATGTGAAGGATATTTATGTTGTTTGCGAAGGGTACAGCAAAGGGAAAAAAAATGAGGGTCAAAAAGATTGATCAGGTAAGTCAGTGAGCTTGACATAAAGGTTAGGATTTGTGACATGGATTAAAGATTATCTTGGAGACTTATAGGACACAGGGGATGTCAGTGAAAGATAAGAGTTAGAAAAAGTCAGCAAGATGAGGACCACACTTATCTTTACCTCGGGTATAAGTGATCCAAAGAAGAATGCCATTTCAAGAGGCTGAAGTTTGCAGATGTTGCCAAGAATGAGGACAATGGGGCAAACTTGGGAAACACAGGAGAGAATACAGGCCAAGACTTCTAATTCTTCTGGACTATTTGGATTTCCTGTCACACAGACAAAAATTTAGAGCCACTTGAGATATATGACTGTGTTCAAAGGTGTTTTGAAATAAAGAACACAGATATAATAATGAGGTGTTGGTAGTAGTTTTGTAATGTTGAAATCAGTTCTGTACTTTTATAACAGCTCTCATGTAAATGGATAAAAAGTGTTTCCTAAGTTTTTACTAATCTGTATTTCTTCCCTCCAGGGTGAGGTATTGTAACTGTCTGCAACAGGGAGCAGGAAGCATTTAGAATGACTGTCTGTGTCTGAGCAGAAATGAGAATCTAGGTTTATAACTGCACCCACTAGAAGTGTGACACTAGAAATTACATATTTTATGGAAAACTGCTCAAGGCAACTAGTGATTAAGCCATCAAGCAGTCTGAAATCAAGGGATGCTCCTTCTCAGTAACACAGTTAAAAACAGGTAACTGTCGAGGGCTGTATCCAGACCACACTGTCTAGGAAGGGGGTTTTGTGGTCTCTAGTATTAAACAGAGAAACTGGGCTAGGGTGAGATGAAAGGGGAGGACACTGCCACCAAATTTTCCGTGGTTCTCCTCAACAGCGTACCCAGCCCAACAGGGCTGCACTTCTGCCCTTTGCTGAAAGCGCAGAATGACAGCGCAGCTCTGTCCAAGTTTATGATGTAATTTTGTATGTGCTCTCTTATGTGTGTGTTTGTTCTCAGTAGTGTAGCTCTTTCATCCGGTGCCACCACTGTCTTGGTATTCTGAGCACATTCAGAAGCCAGTCCAATTTAAATGTACCCCTGTTGTGATACCTTTATTTCTCAAATTCATCTTGAGTGTGTGGGAAGGAATCATTGTGGCTTTTTATTTTAAATGGAATCTGATCTCTGTCAAGATCTCTGCTCAGGGCTTTCCATTAACAGCTTTTAGTTTACTAATCACTTCTTTTGAGCTACAGGCATTAACCATTTATGCAATCAGCCATAATACCTGGATAGGATCTTTTACATGTTAGATTGCTGTTGTTTGCTAAGAGTGAAAAAATTGCTTGTTAAGTGGATATCTGATGAGAGGATAAATTGCTGCCAAAGGAAATAAAAACAGCCGTGCTGTAACATATCCACAGCCCATTTAGACTTTGACAGCAGCTGGATCTCAATGCTTCATCAAAAGGTGTAACATTTCCCGAGCATAAACAATTGTATCTCTGTATTCCAGAAGATTTCTTCCTTATTCAAACTGATGCTTATTTTGTGCCAGAAAGCTTGAATACTAATAACCTTAACGTTCCTTGCAGTAATATTAATTAGGCTAACACTTTCCATCTATAAAATAAAACCAACACAGTACAGAATTCTGCAATTTTAATAAGAAAATCAAACAGCCAGTGGGTTACCAAGTCTCACCCCAGTGCAAAACCCAACTGGCAGGATTTTTGAGATTTGTATACATCCAGCTCCCAAAGAGCTGTTTTGATTTATTTAGGTGGTAGAGTAACAACTTCTGCAGAAAAGTTGGAGGTGCTCTTTTGCCCAGCCTGCTTGTGGCTACCACGGGTATTTGAACTTTGCTGAACACATCATTTTCCTGTTGAACCAACATATTTCTGTGTCTCTGTACTAACTGTTGCCCTCTGAATCTTGGCTGTAGACACACCAAGACGGCTGTTTGTGGAAACAGCTTGCTTCCAGCAACAGTCTTTTCCAGCACTAGTTTCGCTGGGTCCCGTTGCCTCACTGTGATGTTTCTGAGACATCTCTGTGTATTTCTCCTCTTTCATAGAGAGTCTGGGAATACTCAATGGTCTCAGGAATGGTGCATAGATAGGCAGATGTTATACCTGAGCTTAGACACCTGCCTGCATTTCAGACACCAATGTGTATAGGGCCAATGCTGAGGCAGTACTAACATGTCTGCCTGCACTCATGCTTTGTTGAAGCGAAATCTCTCATTTCTGTATTGTGCCCTGGGATAAATCCTCTAGAACTGGAATTTTCCCATTTCCCAGAAAATGGAGAGCCACAGAACCACAAGGAGTATTTTACAGGTAGGGAAAAGCAGAAGAAGTTACCCGTAGGTCTTCAGGTCTTCTCTTTAGACTTGCTGCCTACCTCTAGAGGTCCTGGAGGTCTCTCTGTGCAGTATTTCAGTCTCCTGCATTGTCTTCTATGAGAGACAGTGAACTGTTCAATACTCCTCAGCCATTGGTTTCCTAATGTCTTGCAGTCCCTCCATTTTGAGCACAATTTACTCCGAGTACTCTAAAAAATGTTCAGAGTACTGGCCTTACACCAGGTTTACAAGAGACTGGTGAGAGTTTTCATCAAGGACAAACAGAGTCCTCTCTCCTATATAAGCTTCACTGGAGCTTGGACAGGGAGAAACATCTAAACACAGATATGATGCTTTCAGATATTTTCTGAGGTCTGAAACGTCTTATAGCAGAGTATTTACTGTTAATTTAGCACAGACCACTAGGGGCGAAATATTTGTAAATCAAAAACAGGATGACAAAATTACAATACACCACAACTTATAGAGGAATCTGATGTTTAGGATGAGCCAGGGTAAAATGTCCCAAGATTAGAATTTTAGCGTGTAGCAAACTTTTAACAGGTAATTAATTATAACTAAGGGATGGAATGCAGCACATGTTACGCACAGAGGGTGATTTTCTGACCTGGGGCCAGAGATTCTAGATTCTAGATATCTAACTGCTGAACGCAAGATCAGTAAAAGCTGCAGAAACCTGACATCTCTAAGTATGTAACTAAAGTGAGATTAATTTCATCTAACAACACCCCCCCTTTGGAATTAGTAATAAAACTTCTATTATTATCAAGAACTGATAATCAAGCGGGGGTATCCTGTTTTATTACTCAGTAACTGAGACATTCAGAGATTAAAATATTTTCTAAGTGATGAGAGCTCTCCCATCTCTTGTCCTTATGAGATGTCTGAGATTTTACTGCTGCATTTTTCAGTGCCAAAATATTTTTGAAACCCCCCTGCATTGCCTTAAACTCAGTAGGTGCAGAACACCTCAACGTATTGTGTTTGTGTCCTTTGTTTGACCTATGCATGATTTCTATCTCTCAGAGCACACACTTCCTTGGGTTGTACAACGCTGAATACATTCCAAAGGATACAGATAGAACAGTCTCTTCTACATGGATTAAACTCTTTTGCTTCCTGTTTTCACCGCCTTCAAAATTTCAAACTGGGAAAGAGCAATCAGAAAGGAACCAGACATACTTTAACAGAGATTCTTTTAGAGTGTGCAAAATAGGATAAAATAGATACTGATGTGATTTTGAATAAAGATCCTTGCAAAACAGTGGTGGCAAACGGAGAAATTAGATTATTAATAAAATGAGATATATGAGAGGAGAGAGCTGTTTAATATAGCATACATGGGCTGATGTTGTGCTTTATCTAGTAGAAATTAATGGATCATGTGGAATCGCTACCTATTGCAGATGAATATATACTTCAACAATTAAAAAAATATTATTATTTACCTACAGCAGTAATAAAGAATAAAGGCTATGGAACCCAGTCTGCGTGGGGTTGTCTGTGAGTGCATCAAAAGCAAACTCATGGACACGTATTCTCTGCAAAACGAAGGACATCGTTTTCCTGTGAAATACTGTTGTTGCTGGCACTGCTTCAGATCTTTTGCATTTCTTCACGTATTCCCAGCCAAACAAGGCAAGACTTAATAAATACTTGGATGAACTGCGATGCACCAGAAAAGAGGGAGCTAACAGAATGTATTACACCTCTACCCATCTGAAGACTGGTGGAGCAGAGGAGGACTAGGGAGCAGAGGTATAGCAAGGCAGATCTCAGATCCTTAGTAGTCTTGGATTCCTGCCTAGTTTTGACTAAAATATGAAGGATGTGTGAAGCAAAAATAGTGAGCCCATCACCTCCCTGTGACCACCTGGCTCTCAAACTACAGAAGAAGTACAGCACCCAGTGGCCCAGCCAAGTCAGAAATAGTCCTTTCCTTGGCCACTTGGCCAAGTATATTAAAATTCTTGCATTTAGCACCATGACCAAACCCTGACAACATCGAATTCAGGCAGGAAGATTGGAGTCACTGCAGAGCTGGAAGGTGAGAGATTACTCCTGCTAGACAACTGGGAGGGTGACTGAAGGGTTTAATCTCACAGCACTTTATGAAAGCAAAACCCATTATTGCCTTCTGACTATTAAATCTGTGCAATGTCAGTGAAACACTGAACACCTCATTGTCCTAGCAATAACAAAAGGGGAAACAAAGGAACATGATTCTATGTTTTTGTGGTCTTTACCCCAGATTATTGAATTTGCAGCTATAATATCTTACCCTAAGAAAACTTTAAACCAGACAAGGTATTTTCATTTTAATTTGTCACATTCTTTTTCCAGATTTTATTCAATTATTTTTCCCATCAATTAAGAAGATTTATGAATGTGTTTTCTATTATGTGATGATGTTTGTCAAGTAAATTATTCATTTGTTTTCCCTCAGCCAGCAAATTATTTGTGAACCATCATTTCCCCTTTTGTTTTTCAACCTGCTTAGATTTCTAAAATGATGACAGAGTTTATGTGTTTGATGAATGTGGTTTGTTTTCTCCATGATTTCTATGTAATCAATACACTCTTTATAGGCATTCAGACTCACAGTTAACTAGTTGAACAGTTACACTTAGTAATGAACACATCTAAGACCCCAGCTTTAGGCTAAGTTATTAGCCCATATTATGTTCTGCGAAGGTGAAGGATAATTTTATGTTAGGTGGCATGTTATTGTTCAGTTGCCTAACCTTAAAGATTTGAAATACCACTGAAGAAGCAGTGGACCTTAACTGTCAGCTTGCATAATGACCACCCTAACACCAGGCTACCGACCCAATTTTAATTTCATGGCTCCTAGAGTTTCGAATAACAAAGGCTGAAAGGCACGCTCACCTGCAATACTGTGGTTAAGGTGATCTTGAATTTTCAATGTCCTCATTTGCTGCTGCCTCAGACAGGTGGTGAAGGATCTTGTACAAGTTACAGCTACAAGACTGATATCATTGGATTGTTGGTAGCAATGAACCAAAAATGTCCACCCCTAGGATGCCTTTAATACAATTGCTGATCTACTTTGTAGAACTCAGCAACGCAAGTTAGGAGGGGCAATAACTTTGTCAATAATACTGCCAAGGTTTGAGTTTGGCATAGAGGAACTGAGATTAATGGGTGTTGTTATTTATCTGCATCATCCACATGACATTAGGTATTGGCCTTCTGTGAGGTCCTAGGGGACAAGCACTTGGCTAGAACGAGATACGGTCATTATCAACACCGAATTGTGGGCAGAATAAATGGAGGAGCCATATAGGGTGATGGTGGTAAGTCTAATTTGCCCTTTGCATTGATGTAAACCATTCTGAGTCCCCAGGCAGTGGTAAGGTGCTACCCTGCTGACAACAGGGGGAAAAAGTGGCCTAGTACAAGTGAGTCAGAAGTGAAGAAAAATAAAATAGCTGGAATCATTCGTGCCTATCTACATTTGATTGATTCTCAAAGTGTGTCCCATCCCAAACATTTTTCAATAATTTAGCTGTTTCTATTGCTCTTGCTACAGCTATTGTTTTTCTGTTCCTTCTTGCTGCAGTGGGGCAAGTCTGTTTCTATCTTCTACTGCTATGGAGTTTATCTCCAGTGCTCATATGAGAATGTTAGAAGAGCATGACATGGGTGTGCACGTGGAAATGATCAGTAATCTTTAGCCTGCAATAGCAGAACTCTTTTATCTCACGACGAGGGAGGAGGGAATGAAATTGGATTTCCTGCTCCTCGTGACAGTTTCTATAGCTATACTGTGGTACCCCTATTGGGTATGATAGTGCACAGTTAACCTAAGCTGCTTTTCTCATGGGGGCAGCTGCCAGTTTCTCTTCGAAACTGTAGGATGTGAAAACTATGTATAGAATTTGCACTTTCCTTCTTGGTTTATAATATTCTGACTCGCTTTATGTAAAGTTTTCGCAACATTTGTGCCTCACAAGAACACACCCAAAGTAATTAAGAGAAAAGCCCCAGTTCTTTACAGGAGCATTATTGCAACTGTTATCTTAGTTTTTGTCTGGATAGATAAACCAAGAGCAGATGTTCTGTTTGAAAATAACTGACAGTGAATTAGCCATGTACAGTGTGTCTTGAAAGTGCTGTAATGCAAAACAAACACTGTGTTAACCCCAACTCTCAGCAACGCACTCGGTGCATTGTCATAATAGGAGCAACCAGATATTTCTAGTGGTGAAACATGAGACAGGGAAGCTGCGGCTTGTAAATCTCCTTGTTGGAGGCAACTCTCAGTCAGGTGCAATCCACGGGATTATTCTCCTTTCTGTTTCTTGAGGCAGTGTTTTTTGGGGCTTGTAAATGTGAGGAATGAAGAAAGTTCAGCTCAGTCTAGATTATGTCCTAAACTAATCTCTTCCTTCTCTTCTTGCCTTCTACTCAAATCATCCTCGCCTTCAGTTGTGTGAGGTGAGAGTGAATCCTTTGGTTTATCCCTTCTGTGTCATGTTATTTATTGAGAGTGAGAGCCTTCCACTGCTTTTACTGCTCTTTTGTGTTGCTATGGCAATGGTGAGGTAAGGCCAATGCTCCTTGTCTGGTTAAATGTAATTTTAATTACTTCAATAAATGTACTTTAAAAATATATAGTGAAAGCTAATGTTAATGTTATAGTTATGTTACATCACATGTAATAGAGATAAAAATAAATGTTAATGTAAACTTATCTTTAAGTGATTTTGAAGCTGGTGATTTAGCTTTCAGCACTCTGCCTTTCAGTCTGTGGCAGGGCTGATTGTTTTGGGTAAACACTTGTCTTCAGCTGAAGCCATGGGTAAATAGGATTGGAAAGATGGGCCTCTGCCACTGAATTCAGTTCCTTAAGATTGCAGGTGACTGTAGAATAGACATTTAGCCTAGAGTGATACACAGAGCATCTGGATCATGTGATGTTCTAGAAAAACCCTTGGAACAGTGTTCAGAATCCTCTAACAAGGTTAAAAACTTCATGTGCAGAGTGCTGTTAGGAAGAGGGCAAGAGATAGGGCTATTGCTAATGTTCTACATTTCCATGATTATCCTACACTCTGGAGCACAGGGAAATCGTATGTCATGGCAATGCAATGTAGTTTTAAAGGCCTTTGGGAGAACATTTTAGTGGCAATTACTTTTGTTCTTTTCACATGTGAAGAGTGAAATATGAGTTGAAATAGGGGTGGTAGTTTAATCTTCTGACAAGATGTTGAAGACTGGCAGTGCACCTGTACACTCGGTCTCTATATCCAATATTTTTTCCTAGCGCTGAATTGTGGAAAGGGATAGAAAAGAACTGTGAAATTGGTTTGAAAGTAGGCAAAAACATCCTGCAGCAAAAAAGCTACAAAGTCAGCATGTTTGGATTATTAAAAAGCTTTAGAAGAAGCTTAGACAGAGTGAATAAATATCTTCCTGAAGAGAAAATACCATATATTAAAAGGGTCTTTTATTCAGCAGAGAGAGGACTTAAGACCAGGCACATCCAAACTGGATATAAACCAGATGATTAAGCTTGAAGACAGACAAATCAGACACAAAGAGAGTCTCCAGCAAGTCTTCATATGAGGACTGGCACCTCTAGAGAGAAATTGTTCCAGTTTTACACAAGCTGGTGGGCAGAAAGGGGCAGCAGAGGGGGAAATTCTGTAACATTTTATATACAGATATACCTACACTATGTTTATATGCTCACATAAGCACACACACATATAAGGCAGAAGTAATGACTTATTAGGCTTTTCTGGCTCTAGACTCCAAGGCAGTGATCTGTGTGGCAGTACTGAACTTGCTGTTTATAAACTTCTTACAGAAGACTTAAAATAAGAAGGGTAGAAAGCAATTATAAGTTTTGTTGAAACCAATTATAATTTTTGTTGCTAAAGCTCTGTTAGATTCTGAAGCAATTATAAGAGAATTTGAATTATAATGTAAGCGTATAGTGGTTAGCTTTGATATGTGAAGGAAACATGGTTTCTAGTAATGGAACAATGTTGGCAATTAAACCTTGCAGCGCTCAAAATGTTTGTAAACGAGATAAAGGATGTGTGTTGGTTGCAAGGGTCTTTATATGCCATTAGTGAAGTCTCCTTGAGTTTTGAAAAGTTTGACGTAACCACTTTTTCATGGAGAATATACGAAATACAATGTTTAAGTTTTAGATTACAGCATATTATATAGATGAAATAACTAATTTGTGGATGCAGTGTACAAATGTGTATATAAGTCTCATATTCTAGAGAAAAAACGTTCAGAGAAATGTTTTGTAATCAGAAGAAATTTTATTAATACTTTGCTAATGTCAATATTTAGAAGTATAGGAATTATGCAAAGTTTGGCTTTGTGAGAAGTTTAATTTGACTTATTATTTACTATAAATAAATAATATATTGATATAAACAATATATTTATATAGATAAATATTTTAAAATTATAAACTTAATTTCTGCAAAGTGTTATTTCTTTGTCTTGGTCATGTCCAGATTTATTAACTGAAAATGTTACGTTTATGTTATTCTGCAGATCTACACTGTTTCCTACAATAATTTGATCATTTTTGTGCTTTCCAAGGCTTTAGAATTGTTAATCTTGAATAGTTCTTAGAGTCTGGTGATATTATAATGTAAAAAAAGTTAACCAATTAAAAAAGTTTTAATGTAAAAGCATACATTATCTGTTATAATATTTTAATATTTTTTATATTAGCTGTTAGAAGAAGAGACCTAATTAATGAGCCATTTTAGGTGGCTTGCCAACTCGCAGCCTGATTGTGCTTTCCCCTGGTGCTGGCTGCAACCTTAGCAGAAGTACAGGAGGTGGTGTGGCTCCATCCTCTGCTCCTGTGGGAAGCATAAATACCCTGGTGGTGCAGGGCTGCCAGGTAAGGGCTGGGGCTGCCAAAAAGAAAGAGCTATTTGTGACCTGCTCCCTCACCCCCCTTCCCAAATCCCCAGCATAAAAGAGATGTGTGGAGATGCAGAGGGTAGTTGTCTCTGTTGAAATGAGCTAACATGATGGTTTCAAGTAGTTAATGTTGCATTGAACAGCACTAATTTGATGAGTATGACATGAGCTATTTAATTTGCATTGAATCATGGCCTTGCAGCTGCATCCTATCCCCTAAAAACAGTGGGTGTCTAATAAATCACAGGAGCCGAAGTTGCAGGTTTAGAATTTGCAGTACCTCGTAGTCCTAGTAAAACAATTCTGAAGTAGGCTTAATAACTAATGGTGAATGATTTTGATATCTATTTAATCTGTCTTTCAGTTAATAAATAGCCTACCAAAACTTTGGGAGCCTTTTAAACTTGTCTTTTATTACCAATTATTTCCTGATTCCTTTCTCACAGTAATTTTTGATCTGTCTTATAGATGAGATTGTAGATCCTTTGATGATCAGTTCAGAAATAATGAAAGTATATATGTATTAAAGTAAAGTATAGCTTTAATTAAGAACAGCTCTTCCTGGTTAAATCTCTGCCTTCCTCTGAATTATGTTAATTGACTTCATATTAATTTTGGAATAATTGCATCTGCTTATTACAAGGAAAGAAAAAATGAATATGCCATATTTATCTAGGAGTAAAGCGTAGGGACAAAATCTTTGGATCTGGCTTCTGGTGTTATCTAACTGCAAGAATGCACAAACCTCTATTTTTTTTAATGTCACTGCTTCCTCATATGTGATATGAAACATTCATGATTCTGTCATCTTTTCTCAAACACTTTGAAATTTTAAAGTGGATCACATCCATTGTGATTTGTCCCTGTAGATGATGATCCATATCATAACATTTGGGACTCCACTGTATGAATTGGATCTTTTTTTTTTTTTTTTTAAATGTCAGACCTTCATTACTACTTTTATAATTTCTTGTTATAATTTCTTGGTGCAGTCCATATTTGTAAACTGAAATTTGAAGCCTGATACCAAGCTTGTCTGTTCAAAGAGATTTCTATTTCGTGAGGTTCGAGATGTCCACCTCAAAAGCAGAAAACAAAATTTGAGTACCTGTGTCCGGTTTCTGCTAAAGACACTAGAAAAGAATGCTTTTTCTATGGGGTTGGTAAGTGTAATCAGATCAGACAGTTTGATATGCAGTTGCTGGGATACTTGCAGAATACTTTTACAGAGATGTTATATTACTGAAAAATATTTATTCATCAAAATATTCTGTAAGAAGAGATTTTGACAAAGTCAAAACTAAACCAAGAGCACTGAGAAATTGTTCATAAGCTTTTAACTACTTGGGAGTTGTTCCTTAGTGAATCTCAGCTCAGTTGCAGTGGATAGCGCCCTGTGTCACAAACATAATACCTCCAAGACAGCACTGCGTATGGGTCCCAGTTCACTCTCTGTGATGTTCAAGAGAAACATGTGATTTAAACTAGGTGAATCCTAATGACCTGGTTATTATTATTCTAAGGCTGAGAAAACCTGAAACAGCCCTTGATCACAAAAAATTTGTCCCAGGTGACCCTCATCCTTTCACCAGTCTAGAGAAATCTAGCGTTAAACAGTGTCACGTGTCGATTCTAGCTGCAGTACCTATAGGTGAAAGCAAACAAAAGAAACGAACCCATCCCCCTCCCCCCAAACATCTCTCTATTACATCGTTAAAGTTCACTGTCTTTGGCTGAGCTGTGAGACTTGAGACCCAGACAAAAACATCTATTAACATTCTGAAGGCACATTTGTTAACGGCAGAACTATTTCACTCAGTGCCTTGACTAAATTATCTTTGTACGAATTACATTTTTTCCCTAATCACCTCAGCTACTTTACTTGGAAGGCTTCCTACTTTTCTGCATCCAGCTATCAGATATTACTTAGAAAAGCTTCACACCAAACTTGTTTTGGAAGATGCCTGGAGTAAAATGCCACTATTTCAACCTGCTGCTGTGAGCCCACCTCTGGGCCTTTAGCTGCCAGAACCTTGCTTTTTCTTAGCTCATATTTGATATGATGGAAAACTTGTGAGACCAGATTGTGATTTTCTAGCACATGAAGCACATTCAGACTGGATTCTGTCGTTATCTTGAACCCTTGCCTATATCTTATATGGAGATGCAAATGAACAGCTCATGCCGACATTCACAGGGCTGTTATGTTAAACAGATGCTGAGGTCCTGGGTGGGGTGTATCAAGGCAGATCAGTTTATATGGCTTTCAGTACGCATCATTACCCTCTTACTTGGACACCTTGGCTTCAGGCAGGGACAAGGTTTTTCTTGGCTTCAGGCAGGGATGAGGTGTTCTCTTTCTGCCTGTGTTTATTGACTTATGCAAACTTAAGGTTCTTGAGTTACTAAGTTAATTTCAACATGAGTGTCCTGATTTCTGGATAAAATACTCAAGCACCAAGGCAAATCCTGCAGAGATTAACTTACGATTTAGCAGAATGCTAACGTCTCTCTTGCTTGAGGGATACACGGAAACCCAGACTCCCAGCACTGGAATCACTGTACTGCTACCTATGCAAGTGGAGGTGTTTTCTATCCTTCATTTTGTAACAAAACTACTGTGGAGCAAAGACTGAAAAAAAAAAAATCTGAGGCTATTAAAATATCTGTGAGAGGCCCTAATCTCCAACTGCTGACCTACAGAAGTCTCTTACATCATATAGTTTCTGGATAAAATACAGAACAATCCAGGGAGTAAAGACCAGATAACACAGCAACAGGTCATCAACGAAACCACATCAACAGCTTCCTAAACATGGGAACCATCAGGCACCTGTGCAAGAACCGGGCACCATGAGTGGCATCATTCTCACATTTAAGGTACCTAAAACACTAGCTTTAAAGCTATAGGCTTGATAAGCAGACAGTGAGGTGGATTGAATACTGGCTCAACAGCTGTACCTAGAGGATGGTGATCAGTGCTATGAAGTCTAGATAGAGGCCAGTGGCCAGCAGTAGGGGAATCCTAGGGGTCAGTGCTGGGTCTGGTCCTGTTTTCATCAATGTACATAAATACCCGAAGAGAGGATGTAAAGAAGATGGAGCCAGGCTCTTTTCAGTGACAGGACAGCACAAAACAGTGTCCGTTCATCTGGATTCAGACCACACTTACCAGACTGGGCTCTATAAGGTATCTAGCTGTGGGGGATGCTTGGCTCTGCACATCAGGCTCAGGAAGAATGTAGAGACGGCTGAGGCCAGGTGAGATTGCAGAACCTCAGCTCTGTTTTAAAGGGAAATTTAACTGTCGACAGCAAGAGTCTGGCTTGTACTTTTCCCCCCATCCTCTTAGTAAAAGACACCTACTTTATATGGCAGACAAATTAAATGGCCTCAAACTCTCATACCTCTAAAAGCACAGTTGACATTCCTGCAGAAAAGTATGTTCCAGATTCCAGATTTCCTTCCCTCCCAACCCTCAGCTGCTTTAACCACGAGATGATTCAGTCTCTAACCCAGTCATTGCCTAAAAAACCCCATAGCAGAAGTTTTGTGTTAATTGCTGGCAGCAAGTGCTGAGATCTGAGTGCTGACAATGTTTTTAAGGCATAGCCCACCTACATAGGCATATCAAGATGTCTTTGGAGACTTATCTTGGATATGGAAAATAGGATGGTCTAGGAATCTGGGCTGACCCATTTAGGGAATGAAAATAATTTGTGATTGAGAGATGCTCATACAGGGATATAAGTGTAGATCTGTATTTTAATGTGAACAAGTAAACAGTCAGCACTATAATAATCTCTAAGGCATTTGATCCCAATAAACCATCTTAATCCTTAGGGCTATTCTGGCAGTAAGAGATAACTGCACAGAAATGGAAATGTTCTTAGCATAAATCTCACATATCTATGTTTACTGTGTGTGTTAGACAGTTTCAGACCCTTCCCCCCTCCTTCCCAAAACTGATGAGTACTTCATCTATACAGTCTGCTAGATCCCTACTTCACTAGCCCTTCAATTTGGATTTTTATTATTTCCAGGAGGGGACAAGACAAAAGGAAAATCAAGTCATAAAGAAATGCTTGGGACTAATGCTCCCCCACCGGCATGCCTTCTGCTTCAACAAAGTTTCACTGCAGATTTTGGTTTTAGTAGCCATACATGTGGTCCTGCACTTTGTGGGAGGATACATTTCCACATCTCTGCACTTAACAAGCCTCTGAGCTCAATATTTTTGTGGCTGTCTCCTGGCTGCTGCATTGTCTTCAGTGCTGTCTGCATTGCAGAAAAGGGCTACCGCTCAGAAATGCAGAGACAGTGAATGCCTAGGCAGTGAAGTGCTAAAAGTTATTTAATTTGTTGTCATTACTAAAGACTGAATGATGGTTATGAAAGGGTAGGAGCAAGAGCGCATCCTACCTCCAAAAATGGTAGTGCCACTGCAGGTTATGTCACCATAATTTTTTTATAATGTTCAAGCCAGCACTTGCCCCTCCACTTTTGGTGTCCTGGCATCTAAAGACACTTGAGGTCTGTCTGGTATTTCATGGACATACAGACCTTATCAGCAGTGCAGGTGTGTAGTGCCTGGTGCTACTGGTCTAGTGCTAGTGCTCTGCTGGCCTAAACGGTGTGGCAGACATGAAATGGGGACTATTACTCACAGCTCAGAAATCCTCTGAATAAAGGTGGAAATTGTTCTGCAAGTTTTTTTCATTGATTAATTAGTTTGCAAAACCTTTCCAGGTTAGATGAGTGAATGGCCATTAGGTGCCAGGCTTTGACTCAGCCCAAGGTTGTTTGCTATGTGAGCTGAAGCCATTTTTTCCTCCCCCCACAAGTAACAAGCTCGGGTTAAGACTCCAGCACAAATGTTGCCATGTAATGGCATTAAAATAACACACATGTATTTGTGTTGTGGAGTCTTCAAGGTCTGGACCTGGAATTTGAGTTCCCTCGGTTATGCAAATACCAGAAAAAACATTAACCAAGCTGGGAACTGCTCTAAGTGGGGCAAAACAACAATTTTGTATCCATATTTCACATTTAGTGATAGCTTTAAATTGCTCTTGTAAACAAGAATTTCTAGTTCTACTTCATATTGTTTGACAAGGACGTGTAAGAATTTTAGCTTTGACAAAGCTGCATAGGTGCTACTGCAAGAAATGATCCTTAGTATATGGGATACATTATGTTGTACTATTGATTGAGAATTTGAGGAGGAAAGTATAGATCCTTTAAATTATATGAGGAAATCAGGAACTGGCTTCAGAATTGCACATACTTTCCCTTTATATGTTTTGTTGATGAGTTTGTACTATATTTCATTGAGGAGCTGTTCCAATCCTCTCTGAAATCAGTGGCAAAGCATTTCTTAACTTCAGTAGCAAGTGCTCAAGCTGCAATATGTCTTAGTGCTAAATAGTATCGTCTGATGCGTTCACCCTGGATGTGTATCTATCTTAAGTGAAAGAGCCCATGCTTATGTTAAATGGAACAGTCCTGTTGATGGATTTGGCTTACATTTACCCAGATGTACTGTATATGCAGCTTTTTTTCTTCCATTTTGCTAAGCAAATTAGTCAATGAGAAAGCAATACTATGAAGTGCAATCAGCTATGAAAAACAAGAATTGTAAATCTATTTGTTGGTAAAATAAAAATTGTAAATTTATATGTGGGTCCCTTTCTGTAGAAGAAATCTTGATATTATGGCCACTTAAAATGAATTTTGTTTTTGAGGGCCCAGAAACATCAGGAGAACAGAGAAACCTTTGAGGGTCTTGAGAGTTTTCTATACTCTCAATCCTTGTGTTAAAAAGGCTTTGAGGGAGCAGAAACTTTCCTTGTTACAAAGCAAGCCTTTACAGTGCATACCATCATTGTTATTCTTTATGATTATAATGTGGCTCATATTTAAAAAAAATAAATCAGTGAACACCAAGGAAAAAAAGGAAAAATCCAAACAGTTTTTACAGTAAAACTTGCAGAGATTCAGAGATTTATGGAAAGGGAGCACTCTCTGTTTACTGTCAGGAAGCTTCAAAGGAAGTTTCAGTAGGTTCTGAATGTTTGTAAGAGTTATGACTCAATTTATCCAGATAACAATATCTTTGTTATCTAAAATCTTGGCAACACTATGTATTTCAGTGCAGACTGTGGGAGATAACAATCAACTTCAACTCTCACTGACCCAGGAGGGCTGTGGTATGGCATTTAGTCTTACTTCCTATAATTACGTGTAATAAAATTGTGTTGTCATTGATGTTATTGTAATTGGTATAAAAAGTTGTTTATAGCAAAATATTACAGATGCAGGCAGAGATTTTCTGCAGGAGTTCACAGATGGCAAAGCTAGACTCTGGCAGATTAGTACTGCCAAAGTATAGTACTTGCACAGAACAAGTAAGCTCTAGTTCATAATGCACATGGGAGAAAAGGGCTTGATTAATGGATTAGAAGCTGCTTTAGATGTTCAGATGCATGCGTGTGCCTGTGTACTCACTGGTATGTAAAAACCCAGGACACTTTAAATAAACAGTTAGAAACCTAATAGTTTCCATTTTTCAATGGTTCGTTCTCAGTTAAAAGTATTTTATTCTCTTTTTAGAAGCTCCTGCATTTACACCATTTGCTCTAAGTTTTCTTAGCCAAGCCAAATCAAGCCAGCTCTTGATTTGGAGAAGCTAACGTTAATGGGAGGACCGCATGTATTCTACCTCTGGCAGCACCACAGTGTACTTTGGAGGCATGAGTAAAGTGGGAGAGTCTGGAAGCTTTGAGGGCTAATCTTTTTACAACCATGGATTTTCTATATAACCACAGGCAAGTCTCTTTGTCTTAATTTCCATCCTTGCCCAGGGGAGATATTAGTATCAGCTCACGAGGGAACCATGGATGTAAATTAATGTTTGTGACTCAGAGAACAGGCAGAAATGAATAATCATAAGATGCAGAAGGAGTGGTACAGATCAAATAGACCTGCTGGAAGTGTCCTGCATAGTACAAGTAAACCCCAGTGCATAAAGAATGTGGACAAAAGGGCTTCATTCAGGTTACACAAAGAGTCTGAGCCCTGGCACAGCTCAGCTCAGTATTCTTGGTTTTGGAAATCAAAATCCTGTTGTTCACGTGCTGCTATACTAGGTGCATGGCTGTGCACTGCATGCAGGCTCTGTTTCTCCGTCTTCATCTGCTCTTACAAATAGCTCTTGGAAACTGTTCCTCAGAGGGGGGACCTCATCACCTTCTGAGTGATCCTTCCATTTATCTCTTTCCCCACACGATTAAAGACTTGCTGTTACCATCACTTGATAGTAGTAGCAATTTCAAATTACTGGGCCAGGCTATAAGACAGAAAACTGTGAGAAGTGCGTGCACCAAAGAGGTCATGCAGATACAATTACAAATGGTTTACAGAGCATTCATTTTTCCCATTTCCACTTTTGTTTCTGTGGTGGGATTCAGTCCTACTTTGTTGTTCGGTGTTTTAACACTTTATGTAAGTATTCTTGAAATCCAAATGCTGAGTGAATTTTTTCATAGTGTTACAAAGGCTTTGGCAGCATTATTAAATGTATATATAAAATTCTTTTCCAGTGAGTTTAATTTTCCATGTGCACCAGCCAAAGCTGTTAGGCATAGTGCCCAGCATACGAGCAGTTGAAGAAAACCATGCCTTAAGTTTTTCCAGCTGCTTGTTCAGGATTTTTCTGACCCATGTGGACATTGTCCTTTTGTTGTATTCTGTAAACAGGCAGACAAAAGAAATGCATGGAATGGTAGATGAAAACTCTTGCTGAGTGGCTTTAGATTGTGCTTGGTGGCAGAAGTACAGGTTTGGGCTTCTGTTGGGTTTTTACAAGGTAGTAAATGTGCCAAAGTTGTTTGTTTTTTTTTTTTGGTCTGCTTCTATTGAATTTAAGGAAACAGCATGCTCATGCAGCTTCATCCTAGCATGCTGAAATGGATTTGTCTCCAGGCGATTTACAGCATATCTAAACCATCTCTCATTTTTACTCCCACTCTGAAGGCAGGTGAGTTATGTAAGCCTCATGAGAAAAAGCAGAACCTTGTCCACCACTTGCCTACACCATTTGGTACTGCAAAAGCCCAAGCAATTAACACTAGCTAATTCACTTTATCTGACTACTACACTGAAATGGCCTCAATTTTTAAAGGTGTTTATTTAGTTGATTTCCCCTGTTTTCAATAAGAATTAGCCAGCTTAATACCTTTAAAAATTAAGCCTTTCTGTAGCTATATGTAGTCCAGCATAATTTCTTGAGTGTGCTCTTTTCCCTCTCTCATGCAAACCATGTGCCCAAATTATAAACATCAAATCCCTGCAGACCAACATTTACTGAAAATTTTCCTTGAATGGCACTGTATTTGCTGATGTGTGAAAGACAACATGAACAGGCACTGCAGAGAAATGAGGTTATTTGGAACTGTTTGGGGACAGACAGGAGATACAGCACCATGCAATGTGTATTGTCTGAAGAGTGTGACAGTTTACTATACACAAGGCAGTGTTTTACCAAATTAAATAGGAGATTCTGATTATCTTTTTTCTTAAATAACCCAACAAATGTTGCTACTGTGGGGAAACTTTCACCAATAAAGAGTAAGAATCAGTCAACCTCCTTCATTTATCATGACACCCCTGGTTGCAATACTTCTTTACCACCTTGGTAAATGCGCTCAGAGCTCAGGCAGGGTCCTATCCAGCGAGTGGAACAGCAGGCAATAGTCTTTCTTCCTAGTATCTCTACCAACCCAAGAAGATCTGGTGAGGCTGACAGCTGGAAAACAAGTCTTGTTGCTATTCCATTTCTTTGTTATCACTTGCATGTGGGAAGGGAAAGGCAGTCATTTGTTCTACCATATGAGAAACATCTAGGGAGCCAGTGCCAACCTTGGCAGCTAGGGAGGGTGTATGATAAAATGGCAACAGCTGCATGTGACTCTATGTTCTCACAGTGCCCTCGACAGAACTTTGTGATCTTGCAAATGCCTTAGAGACTGATAGCATTAAAAACTGCATCTCCATAGAAGTAACACGCTTATCTTTGGCTCTAAGTGTCAAGTCACATTCATTAGTTATAATTCACGTGTCTTTGCCTTCCTCGGGAGTCATCACCATCTTATGATTTAAGATACTTTCACTATGGAATTGACAGGAAGGATATTTGTCTCTTAATCATTATTACCAAATTGTCTGATCAATATGTTCTCGCTCCTTGTGTAAGAAAAACAGCCTGGCATGGCAACTGCAGAGGAGAACAGCATGTCTGCCCTCCCTCCCAGACAAGAAGCACAGACAGAAACATCTGAAAAAGGAAGCAGCATTGACATTGCTCCTCACTTGTCCTTTTCTGCAACAGCAGGGCTGGGAAAACTAAAGCCTATTCATGCTCAGATCTTCATGACTTGTCTCAGTGAAGAACCTCTGCAACTGTGCAATAAACAGAGATATGCTGAACAGTTTTGGAAACACAGAACTAGGCATATAAGACAGGGATCTTCAAAAAGGAACACGGTAAGTGGGATGTTGTTTACCAGTAAAAAATGGTGGGAAGAGGAGCAGCTGCCCAGCCCTGGTCCTTGAAAAGAGCTATACACCTAGCGCAGTGACGGTGATAGAGCAATTGTGTCTGCTCCAGATACTGGAGTGAGTCCAATAAAGAGACATGAAGATGAATAAGTGATTGGAGCCTCTGTTGTACAAGGAGAGGCTGAGAGAGCTGAGGCAGCTCAGCATGAAGAGGCAAAGGCTTATGGGGAATCTTACTAATATGTATGAACACCTGAAGGGAGGTTGTAAAGAAGAGAGAGCCAGGATCTTTTTAGTGGTAGCCAGAAAAAGGGTAAAAGGAAATGGGAACAAATTAAGAAATATTAAATTTCATCTAACCATAACAAAAAATGTTTACAATGAGGGTGGTCATGTGGAGCAAGTTGCCTAGTGTAGTGGTTTGACACTAACCGGGCGGAAACACCAATTAAAGTGTAGTGGTTTGAGTTCGCCAATCCAACTTAAGTGCAGTAATTTAAATTTGGGTCTATTATTCAGGGTATTTCCCTCTGTGAGATAAGGGTTAGGAGAAGCAAAGCAGGCTCAAACTTTAAAGAATATAAAGAAAGTTTTATTAACAGAACTAAAAGGAAAAAAAAGAAATAAAGAGAACCAAATAATAAAAATCAGATTAAACCTTCAGAAAACCTCTCCTC